>JAKUBG010000009.1:0-437575 GCA_030563145.1 Schwanniomyces polymorphus var. africanus
AACTACTTTGTATCATAGACAAATTATTGTATCTTTCTGATTTTGTAAGAATGATCCCGTAACAAAAGAAATAATCAAAAGGGTGTTAACTTATTATTCAAAATGATATCACTAAAGACTTGATATGAGAGAGAACTAGTCGTCTTGAATAAAATTCTTTCAATAATTAAGGTTGATTGATACCTAAAATTAGTGTCTACAAAATCTAAATACAAATAGAGATAAGGCTACTTCATATACTGACAAATACTTGGTCCCAATTGTAACAGAAAGGAAAATTAAGTGTAAGGCAGAGTAATAATGTTTTAAAGATTGAGACAGCCATTATTGGACCTCTATTATAATACGATTAATGAATAGTCTCAATTTTTAATCAAGTATAAGAAGTTCAGTGAATACGAAATGACTGTGTTTGTATGGCTATTTGATGGCACTCATATTTTGCTGTCATAATAAAAAGAGATATCGAGATTCTAAGTTTAAGACGATATTAATTTGCAAATCGCTAGAGAAACTTTTTTCTTGGCTGCAAAAAGATAAAACCCCCCTACAGTAATATATCGTCCATGTATACACTACATCTAACCTAGTAGACCAGTTATCTTCTAGTTCTAATACATCACGCTTGAATTAAAATATTCCAATTTTACCTGTTAGTCCTAATTTAGCCTTTTCTCTTGAATATTTATTCATAATTGTAATACAACGTTCTAAGTCACTTGCAAGAAAAATATAAGTATAAGATCAGTTAAGATTCCCTTGTCACATTTATGGCCCAACATCCCACATATGATCTGTCTTAGGAACTTATGCAAAGCTAAAGATTTTCCTTTTTTAGGCTTATTATTTTCTTCTTCCTCGTAATCCTTAAATAGATCTTCTGGATTAAATTTCTCATTAGGACCAAAATATCAAGGAGCAATAGGAAATTGTTTGAATTCAATACATGAATATACACCACCCTTGTTTGGTAAGTAAAGGGCTAAATAAAATTTTGAAGTTGAGGAGTTTTTCTCGAATATGTTTGGGTCTTTTACTCTCAAAATCAAGATGAAAATCAGGATTAAAATATTTATTTAATGAATTTTCAATTAGAGAAACTAGAGGATCAAAAAGTTTACTCTGAGCAAGTGATATATAATATGATCTGCTCAATTACGCCAGACTTCGCTGCTATTGACACCACAATTCTACCTAAATTTCCGTAATTTATATTTCCACCCTCACATATTTAGTTCACGCCTTTCTTTAGTTCGGATTCTTTGATTTTTATAACTATTTTTGAAACAAAAGTTACACATGTTTATCATAAATGTATTACTTGTTTCACTTCCTTGAATGGTGGTATATCCTCCATTCTATTATGATATTTGGATCTAAACTCATATTCAAATATTGGCAAGCTCATGTAGAATCTTAAAAAGTTTAACATTAATGTCTTATTTTTCCGTAAGGACAACAAAAAACGAGTAATTTCTAAACTAAAGTCAAAACGGAGACATTAAGTTCTTCTACTTGATTATCTTTCAATCCAAACATAAATCTCAATATTGAATCAGTAGTTGCAGCAGATGTTTGCCATTCTCTATTCCATTTACAACAATCATATGTTACCTTATGATCACGAATCTTTTGTTTAATTGACTTAGCTAAATGCTTAATAGTAGGAGTTTCAAGTTCTTCTTCATCTATAATTAATAATTAGAGTTCATTTTTCACAATGATATAAATAACAAAATATAGTATTAGGGAAATATTTCATTTAGATAATTAATTTTTAATGTGTTAATGACGAATAAGCGATTAGGAAGTTTTGTTACACAAAAACAGTCGTGTGGAGTATTTTAAAGTAACTCTTTCTGTCTTGGAGATTGTTGTATTGTCATCAGAAAACGTCACTACATTGGTCAGTTAGAAGTATAAATGTCACCAAATGCATTAGTTGATTCCAAGTCACCATATCTAACAGAGCGTGATTGGGTTATTGAAATATGGGTATGGGTTGTTCGATACATAATTGGAGGAGCTATGCTACACGCTTTGCAACAACATACCCGATCTAATGTTGTTAAAAAAATTTATGAAACTTATGCTGCTTTGGGCTATTTTGTTGCATATTATATAACGTATGTTGCCATCAAGTTTTATCGGGTCTTTTTAAGGCTTATTGAATGATCACTGAGGTCTTGCTGCCAAAACTGAGGTCACCATTCATGAGTAGAAATACATTGACATTTGAAACAGACGAAGCTGTAGAGCACCTAGAAAATAGGACGTTTTAATCTGGTGATCCATCGTGTGGTCGGTATTGAACCATATAGGTAACTTGACTAATAAATCAATTTATGGTTGTCATTTTTGATTATACTTAATTCGTTAAAAAAAGCTCTGCAATAAGCCTTCCTTTACTAGACATGAACATCAGAAGGTAATTTGTACAATCCTGAGGCTATTCTGAAAAAGCTAAATTTGCTGTTCTAGAATGTTTATGTGAAGGATGTAAAGTAAACCAAAAGTTAAATTATATACAAGATGTACTCAAATGGATTAATCGTTGTGTTAGTCATTTGAATAAGGAAGGCAAGTATGTACACAATTCAATCATTTAATGTATTAGGTGATGAAAAATTTATTACTAGAACTGGAAAGGTTTCTCATGGATTTTATTTCAGTAGAAGCTTTGGTACTATTGAATTAAGTAATACTGTTTCTATCAAGTTTGATGAGCTAGTAGTAGGGTAATGTGTCGAAAGTAGGGGTAATTGGCCTGATGATATCAATACTACATAGTTTTGCCAAATTAATATAGATGCAAGTACATATATATTCATCCGTATTACTGAAATACAAAAGTAAATTAGTCTTGAGAATATACCACATAATAGCATACCAGGACTAACTGTTACAATTAAGTGTCTTTTATGCAACAACCAGGTCCCATTTTAGATACCAATGTTGTTAGAGACATACAATACAATACACGGTTGCAAGCGAAATAGCGGTATCACAGAATGATAACGCTAAAATACTACAACTCTGAGTGATAAGAAACCTAGCCCAGATAGAGGTAAAGAGTAGTTTTATAAGTCAAAATGGATAAGATATAGTCGTTCTTTTCAAATAAGCAATAGTTCTTTTTGAAGATGCAAGGGGGACGCTTCTATAGCCGGTGACTATTTCTATAGCCGGGAACCCTCCAGATTTATTGATTTTTTTCCCCGCATATTGTGAATTCAGTATCTACTCAGATGGTGGGGGCAGTGGGGTCTGGGTTCTTATTGATAGAACTTCAATGCTGCTAAGTATCCGCATAGAGCTAACATCTCACTATAGCCGTGATGATACCCGAGAATTAGTGAATTGTGGATATCTTTAACATAAAAGTCTCTAACATCCACGAGGTTCACAATACACTCATAAACTACTTTAAAAATAACTTTTGTCAATATGAGTTTTGATATGAAACCAGAAGTTTATTACAAAGAATATGCTAACGAAGAATATGCTAACGAGGACAATCCAGTTTTACTTGATAGCATTGAAGAAACAGATCCTGGAAAGTTTATCTATGTCATAACAATTGCTGTTGCTCTTGGTGGCTGTCTATTTGGTTATGATTCGGGTGTGATATCTGGTGTTCTTGTTACCATTGGTTCTGATTTAGGGAAAGAGTTGACCTCAAATGAAAAGGAACTTCTTACATCAATTATGTCTGGTGGAGCGTTTATTGGTGGTATATTTGGAGGTGTGCTGATTGATCGAATTGGTAGACGAATTCCTCTAATTATAGCCAGTATTCTTTTCTTCATAGGTTCTGTTATTCAAGCTGCCTCTTTCAGTATTGCCCAAATGACTGTGGGTCGTTTTGTCGTTGGCTTTGGTGTTGGATTAGCCTCTATGATAGTACCTATCTTTATCGCAGAACTTGCTCCTTCAAAATATAGAGGTAGAATGATAACAATAGATTCGATCTGTATTACTGGTTCTCAAATGCTTTCTTACATTATTGATTTTGCTTTCCAAAAGGTACCTGGTGGCTGGAGATATATGGTTGGGGCAGCTTGTATACCATCTATATTCCTTGGTGTTGCAATCTATTGTATTCCTGATACTCCAAGATACTTAATTCAAAAAGAGAGAATAGAGGAAGCGACTGCTGTTATCCGAAAAATTTATCCCAATGCCACTGAATTACAAGTGAATAACAAAGTCAAACTAATTGACTCGACTTTTCACTTTGAACGTCAAAGTATTGGAGAATATACCATATGGCAAAGATTGAAAATGTTGTATACAAATCCTTTAAATTTGAAAGCACTCATCGTTGCATGTGGACTTATGGGCATTCAACAATTTGCCGGTAGTAATACCATGACTTTTTATGCCCCCACATTATTTTCTTTGGTGGGGTTCACAGAATCCATTGCTGTTAGTATCGTTACAAGTGGTGCAAACGCTATATTTACCGTGGTTTCACTATTCATTATTGATAAGGTTGGGAGAAGAAGATTATTGGTCTCTTCTGTATGGATTATGCCTTTTTTCTTGATCATTGGTGCAGTGGCAATCCACTACATTCCAATCAACCCAGATTTGAGTATTGAAGGCAGTCCAAAGCTATCCTGGGCAGGAATTCTTTTACTTGTATCAATCATTGGATATATTTCTGGTTATGCAGTTGGTCTTGGTAATATTGCCTGGTTTGGTGGTGAATTATTACCAATGGAAGTCAGATCAATTGGAACCACTATGGTTAATTGTACTTGCTGGGGTTCAAACATTGTCGTCTCTGCAACATACTTATCCATGATGAAACACTTGACACCTAGCGGTGCTTTTGGATTTTATGTTGGCACTACATTCGTCGGTTGGATCGCTATTATTTTCTTCTACCCAGAGGTTACTGATATGACTTTGGAGGAAATTAAAGAAGTTTTCAACCATGGATTTGGTGTCCGTTATTCAGCAAAAATTAGAAAAGAAAGAAAGCTTGAAGCAGCTGCCTTACATGAACAAGTTAAGAGCGAAACTGTTTCATTCACTGTTTAAATATGCTGGTTCATATATAAACTTCGAGTAAATATCATCTTTGCTACTTTTATTTCTTTAACTATTATTTTACTGATAAAAGTAAATATTTGTAGTTCTATAATAACCCAACATTAATTAGGTCTTATTACAAGGTGATTTAATGATGATAATATCTAAAACTTATTTTTCAATTCTCCCCACTATTTAAAACCCGTTTTTCAATTCTCCCACTTTAAATTCATCTTTCATATCACCCCACTAAAACCAACTTTACATCTCCCCCCACCATTTCAAAAACAATTGGAATCTCTGAAATTCTAGTTGAAATATGACAACCAAAAATCACTATTTAAATCATTAGAGAACGTAGTGGCAAGATCTTGGGCAGCAGTTTCAGCACTGTCCCGAATTAAATCTGGGCTGAATGAATCAAACAAGAAATTATCAACCAAATTAAAAATTTCACCAGCTAAAGAATCCTCCATCAGTGGGTCATACTGTCTTTGTTCTTGGTAGTAAGGATTATCTGTATTTGATTCTGCTGATGACTTATTATTATCTTCTGAACATTCTTGACTTTTTGAGGGCCACAAGGTTTGTAGCAATATACGTAGTTGTTGGGCACACCTAATCAATGGATGAAATCTATCTAATCCTTTGAATTCATCACAGAAACATGCAATAACTTTTCCAATAAGATCCAAGATTTCTCTTCGTTCTGTAAAGTTCACAGCCCCAGTGAAGATAATCTTAATTAAGAACACAGCTGAATGTCCAAAATATCCATAATATCTAGCTGGTAGATAAGCCATTGCTCCATACGTACGTAAATTATTAGCGCAACTGGTTAATATCAGAACAGCAGCATTCTTCGCTTCAATGATAAATTTAGCATCGGGAGTAGCCATCATTGACATAGGGAACACATTTTGGGCATCCAATTTTTCACGAGATGATTCTGTCATTCGTTTCATATGAGCTTCAAACGCAAATCCATAAGCATATAATCTAGCATAATGAAAGCTAATCCAAACAGTCTCGTTAAGTGCTAAGATATCCCAATTTTTTTTCTCCCAAGTCATCTTATAATTAGCAAAAGCCATTGTAAACTCATCCAAGATCTTGTGATAATCACCAAGATGCACAAGTGATATAGTTCTATCTCTTGAAGGATATAGCAAATCATGGATATTTGACATTATATTAGTACAATCGATCAAAGCTTGCATATATGAAGAATGATCTTCAGTAGAATTTGCTGACGGAATCAAGGTTCTGAAGTTGTGGAAAGAGGAAAATGAAGAGTTAACATAGGAGCTGGGAAAACATAACGTTGGTCCTCTCGTCCAAAGAGCCTTACCAAATCTAATAGAAGTTTGACATTCTTCAAAATGACAATAAGTCCATATAAATCTCATTCGATGAGTCTCCTCACTCATTGTTTCGTCAGTTTCTAGCAATGTTTTCTGATCTAAACCAAGATAATAACTCATTCTCACCGCTTGGCCAACTAGATTCCAGCTAAATCTTTCTTCAAATTCATATAATTCCTTATCTTTAACCTCTTTGAATTTAGGAATATTTTCAGCTAGTGTTAGAAAAGCTTCAATTGTACCTAAAGTTGGTTTACGAATCCCTAGCACTAATTCTTGAATCACCTCAGACATGAACTTCCAAGTTGCGGCATGAACCTTTTCATCTTCAAATCTAGATGCTATAATGACAAAAGTCACCACAAGAATTGGTTCAGATTCGGCGAAAGAACACAATTCAGAATCTGACTTTAGGATCTTATGGACTGGCATCACAGGCATGTATTGATGATGACGAGAGAAATATGTGGATATCAAGGTCTTAAGAGTGATTGGAGTCACTATTCCTCTTTTAACCAAGCAAAACTTGCCTAATCTATCATTTAGACTCGGAAAGAGTGGGCCCCCACTTTTTGAACTTTGAATTAGTATACTATTACCTGGGGTTGGACTTATTGACTCAAAGTTATGTTCTTCTATAATTTGTTTCTTAGATCTTTCATCAGTTGAAGAAGCATTTTCGTCTCTTCTTTTATCTTCTATTGGCTCATTTGATCCATCATTAAAAGCAGCTTGGGCTAAAAGATTCAATGAATCAGATGGGTTTTGTATTATTCGTAGAGATATATCGTCACTTTGTCTTCTCCTTGGTATATCATCCCCATCTCCACTAAAAACACTACCACCACCGCTAATACTGCCATCAATCTTGTGTTTTTTATAGGTTATGTCTCCAGTTTCTAGAATTGTGCCATTTGTGATAGATGAAGAAATGTAATCAAATTCATTTGGAGAGCCCTGCAGTTGTTCTAAACGTCTTTTGGATATTTCAGGTTCTATTCTAGTTATATTTTCCTTTCCATTGTCTTTATTATTATCCTGATTATTCTGGTTATTAGTTGTATTACCGGTATTCTTATGTTTGTTTTGCCCACCTCTTCTACTTCTAACAAATACACATTGCTTGTTTTCATAGTTACACCTTTTGCAGTTTGTACCATTATCTATTTGCTCACATTTAATCTAGTGAAACGAACTACATTAGTAAACTTTCTTAAATAAGTCTTTGGATTTCTACTCACTTTAAGATCCCGGCAATTGAGACAGGCTCTAGGAGCTCTTTGTCTGACTTTCTTTATATTTGAACGAACTCCTGCTCCAGATATAGCTAGACTTTCTCTTTCTTTACCTCTCTCGTCGAATGAGGAACTGACAATCATCTTTGTTATTGCAACTAGTCGTATTGATTGGTCTGTTCCTTGAAGTTTTATAACCGAGTAATTATCCTGTGTCCAAATCAATCACGGGAAAATTGGGGTTATCGAGGCTCTTTAGTGGAGTTTTTTATTCTGATGGGGTACCCCAGTTTCTTTCATTGATTTGCTGTTTCTGGTGGGGGACACCGTCAAACTTGACTTTTATCTATGGCCGGGATGAGCAGACTAGGGCCATCAAGTATACATACGAACAAGATCACTTTCGCAAAGATAAATTTATTTAATTTAGACTTGTATATATATATATATGTATGTATTTGTTCTTGTCTGGAAGACTTAACGACCCATCCAGCCACCATCAACACAAAGCATTTCTCCACTAACATAGTTCGATGCTCTAGAGGCTAAAAACACAACCGGGCCTTTGAAATCTTCTGGATTTCCCCATCTATCAGCAGGAATCCGTTCAAGAATTTGTCTACTTCTCTTCTTATCAGCTATCAAAGCCTCATTCATATCGGTATTGATATAACCAGGTGCAACACCGTTCACATTAATACCTTTAGAAGCCCACTGGTTGGAGAGAGCCTTAGTTAGAGTTAAAATCCCTCCCTTAGCAGCAGCATATGCTGGGACATTGATTCCCCCTTGAAAACAGCATACAGAACCAATATTGATGATTTTACCTCTTGATCTAGAGTCATCTAGTTCTTGTTTAAGCATATGTGCACCGATATCTCTACAAATAGTCCATGATGATGTCAAATTGACTTGGATCACATCATCCCAATCTTCGTCAGTAAACTCTTCAGCAGCTCTTCTTCGTTGAATCCCAGCACAATTAACCAAGATATGAATTCTGGGAACTAAAGCAAGAGCATGAGCGACCACATTTCCAACATCTTCTCTTTTCGATAAATCTGCAGTGACGATATGAACTTTTCTTCCTAATTTCTCGATAGCTTGTTTTGTCTTCAAACTTGAATGGTCTCTTTGGACAAGAATAACATCAGCACCATTCTCAGCAAGACCAATCGCTATACCCGAACCGATTCCTCTTGTAGCACCTGTAACCAAGGCTGTCTTACCATCCAAATTGAACGCACTACTACAACCCATGGTTAAATTATTTAGTTGGATTTTTAATTAACCAACTTCTACATTCTTCGAGTAATATCACGAATCCGTGTTCTTGTGTATTTATAAGTACCTGCCATATTACCGGATTGGTCTTTGGTTGATAACCCCACAAAAAGTCCGGCTATAGAAATAATATTTGTTTCCCAGAGCTCGAAACAAAAACCAATAGCCGGATGAGAACTCACTCCTATTATAAAACTGCGACAATAAAGGCAACATTTTTGAGGATGTGATGTATTCAGAGACAACATAAACCCATCATTAGGAAAAGAAAGTACAAAAGCCATGACTGTCCAACATATCAAAGCGAGTGTTCTAGTTGGTGCCCATGACTTACAAACAATCTCAAGAGAAATTCCAGATCCTGTGATTGATGAGGTCCAAGTTGAAGTCATTGCAACTACTCTTTGTGGATCTGATATACATTACTATACCCAAGGTGCTAATGGTGATTTTCGTGTACGTGAACCTCTCTCATTGGGTCATGAATCTGCCGGTATTATCAGATCTTTGGGGCCAGGTGTTGATGGCTTCAAAGTTGGCGATAAAGTTGCCTTAGAAGTTGGGATTCCTTGTGATAAATGCAAATATTGTCGTATAGGTCGATATAATCTATGTAAAAAGATGAAATTTAGATCAAGTGCAAAGATTTTCCCACATTTCCAAGGTACTTTACAAGAAAGAATCAATGTTCCAAGTTCTTGGGTGCATAGAGTTCCAGAAAGTTTGAAATTGGAGCATGCTGCATTAGCTGAACCTTTATCGGTAGCTATTCACGCTGCTAATAGAGCCAAGATTGAAGCTGGCTCAAAAGTTTTGGTATTGGGTGCTGGTGCAGTTGGTTTATTTACTGCTGCCGTGGCAAAAGTATATGGTGCTACAACTATTGTTATTGCAGATATTGCTCAAAATCGTCTTGATTTTGCTGTTGAGAATGATATTACAACGTACTCCTACTTGGTTAATGGCAAAAGAGGATCCACGATTGAAGAAAAATTAAAAATTTCCAGAAAAATTGCAGATGAATTGATAAGTATTAAAGATGGTGAAGAAGAGATTAATGAATTTGATTACACTTTTGAATGTACAGGTATGGAATCTTGTGTTCAAACTGGCATATTTGCAACTGCCCCTGGTGGGAAACTTATGTTTGTTGGTATGGGTAATCCTGTCCAAACTCTTCACATTGGTTCAGCTGCTCTTAGAGAAGTTGATTTATTAGGAGTGTTTAGATACGCAAACGCGTATCCAACAGCCCTTGAATTAATGGCCAAGGGAAAGATACCAGCTTTGGATAAGATTATTACTCATAAAGTGCATGGTCTTGATAAAGCCTATGAAGCCTTTGGATTGGCCGGTAAGCCGCAGGATGAAAACGGTCACTTGGTTATTAAAGTAGCGATCTTAAATAAGAACTAGCTTATGGTGTTTAAGCTCTTTGAATAGACATGATATTAATCTTTGATGCAATGTGTAGCTGCTTTTATCCAAAAAATAACTATCTATTCAGTTATATTCATTATTTTGAATTAATCGACTTACAATTTTTATGAAGAGGTGATTTTTATACTTTTGAGTTAAATCTCTGTAACATTCTACAAGGAAAAACAGCATGCACGGCATTTTATCAACTTTTGTTTTTTTATTGATTTTAAAAATATCAATACTATTAAGTCTGAATAAGATTATAGAGGTTGTTTGTATGGATTTCATGATCTCTTAATATTTTTTAGGTGTTTCACTAGCCCAATAATACCATGAACTGGAATTTCGCTGGAGTCACCAATGTAAGAAGTTCTCTCAAATTTAACCTCAACCAAAAAATAGTTGATTTAGCTCTTCTATCAGCACCTTCAGCAGCCTTATATAAATCATTTCACTTGGAAAACACATCAGCAAATTGTTCTAATACATCAATATCAGTTGTATTATGCACTTTTTTAAACTTAGAAGGATTGAAGACTACAACAATAGGTTCAACTGTGACGTTGATTAAGAACCTTTATATGACTGCATTCCACCTTAGATATTTGAGATTATAGCCGAGCCTGCCTTCTATATTCTTCAAGTTGAATTCTTTTACCGCAAACAAAAAAATACTTTATATTTTCTTTACAAAATTCCCATTCCCTGGCAGTATGTCATTTGCTTTATCAGTGAAAGACTGTAAATATTCTTTGTTTGTCTTTCTTGTGCCTTGATAGAGTTTATAAAGCTCGTCTGGTTCATATGGAAATTTATCTTCTTCGAAGACATCGTAAATAAATGATGTAAGAGCAACCATCATAGTTATTCCGGAAGAGTGAAGATTAACTACTTTATAATTTAGTGAAACTTTTTTTGATATTTTTGCATCCTCGTCTTGATGAGTGATCAAAGTGTTAGAACTTTTGGATTTACCTAAAATTCCTCTTTTTTATCAGATAATTGGAGTCGATACTTTTCTTTTTCTTTGCTTGGATATTTTGATTTTGATTTTTTAAAGCCTTAGTTCTTTCTAGATCAATTTCTGCAAAAATCATTGAATTCGACCTGTTAAAATGCCTATATTTTTGCAATTTGATAACATTTCCGAAATAAGCTCAACAAGGAAGCTATTTGTCAACGGATCATTAAAATCTAATTTATTTTGATGGGTAATTAGTGGTAATTGTTTTACTTCAACAACAACAAGTGTGCTTTTGACTTCATTAACTAGAGATGCACAAATATCCGGATGAGAGTAAAACAAATCGTCAGTTAGATGAGGTACTTTGGTTTTTACACCTGTTGGGCCCACATTATTTCTACCTGCAATATCTATTTTAATCTTTTGTAGAGCAGCCACAATTTTACATATTGGTTCAAATAAATATCTTTCAAAGTTTTTGCAGAATACATCAGAGTAGTTCTTCTCTGTATGATTAATATATTGATGTTTATCAATAAAGCTAAGCTTTAATAATTCATCTACTACCAAATTTCTTTGTTCTTTGGAAAAATGCAGTTCTGAAAAAATATCAGTATTTAATATTTTGTTCCAGTTTCTTTCAAATCTCAGTTTATCTATTTCTTAATTGTTTATAAATTCAATATTGGAAAAAGTTTTTATAAGAATATTATTAGATGACTGTTTGCCACTTCACTAAGGTCATTTGGATCCAAAAGCTTTTGAGTTGAATCCCAAAATTCGTATCCAGCGAATGGTATTACCATAAAAAAAATAAAAGCTACTTTCCATCTAGTTTGTCTTCAGAATATTTAATTCAAAGCGTTTAAAAATAGTCTTTACATCATGATCATCTATACTCTCAAAAAACTTCAATGCAAAATCAGTGTTGCGTGCAAAAACGTTTTGTGGAAATAGTTTTTTATAATTAAATTTCCTGATTGAATAGTTACTGAAATCATATTCATTGAATTTAGGTAATCTTCTCCAAATATAGACTTAGATATATTCTTGTATAATAGATCTCTTTCCATTTGATAATATTAATTTAAAATTTTACTTCTAGTTGTACTGGGGCCTTTTATATGTTCACAAGCATAATAAAGTAATTATATTTGTGGATGATGGGCTCTCTGCATCCCAAAACTTCCATGTTCACTCAAAATTCAGTATTTATTGTACATTTCTTCTGTGGAATTTTATACGAAATTATAAAATATATATTAAGATGAATAGTTTTCTAATTTGACTTAAAGTTTCTCTAACTGTAAACTTATTATCCTATGATTAATTAATATTAAGAAGGCATACAAAAAGTATATGCTTATAAACTACAGCAGCACATTATTATCAACTGTGACATAATTTGAACCAATCTTGAAAACTGGGTATAAATGAATTATCATGTCAGGGAACTTTTCGTATTCCCTATATAAATCTCTGATATTGTAAACTTTTTAAAATTATATTCATTCAGATGTAATCCTTGTCTCATAACTCAAATACTGTCAGTAATTTTTATCTTAGAAAATTTTTTTTGGGTTTCAAGTCCGTCTTCATCAGTACTTTATATTTGTGATCATAAGCAAAAATTATGTGGTTGCAAAACTTTTTTTCTGCATATCTTTGATTTCTCACTACAGACTTTGATATTTCTACTTAATTTAATGATGCTGAAAGGTATATAAAATCAATAAGGCTTGATTGAAAAGCTTTTTACTAGGTTTTTGTTTTAAATATTGGATACCGTACAAGGCTTGAACTAGTCCAATTTTGGTTGGATTACCGCTGATAAAATGATATTTTTTTGAATTGAATCTTGATCGGGTTAAACATGAGCCACTATGGACTAGATTTCAAAAATTTAGCAACCATCGAAACTACTTTCTGAGAATACCAAATACACCAATAATAATGGAATATTTAAGCTTGGTTTTAACTCTCTGTAATTAAGGTCTTCATAAATTTCTTACTTTTATCCCCAAGAGTATTTAATTATTTCATATTGCGTATATTAGGTATGGTATATGGTATCCATAAAACACGCTTTCATTAAAGCTCATACTAATATCAGTTGAGTTTCGTTAATATTTATTACACAAAGATCATTAGTGGAATACGACGTATCTTCATCCTTTAATGTAACTATATAACAGCATTCACCAAATTGTGTAATAGGTATGTTCCCAATTTCACTATTATATGGTTATTATTTTAACTAATATGATAAATAGGGGGATAAAATAAAATTCTGCTTTAATAATGGGATTTATTGGAGACTTTACAATTTTTTTTATAATACTAATAATTTTTTTAAAATAAGAAATATATTCGTAACTTAATGCATTCTTTTTCAATATATTTAATATTTCCACATCAGATTACTTAATATGAATTCCCAGAGACCCAAGTTGATAGTTCCCATTCAAGAATTGTGACATATACAGTTATGGCTTTGAGATTATCTATACAAACCTTCTTTACTACATTTTTGAAGTTTCAAGATTTAAAACTACACCGTAATATAATCACATACTTCTCTCACATCAATTAAATTTCTGGTTAATATGATTAAAAATAAGTCGATTAGATCAAAGGGTGGACGTCAAATATGCTAGTAAGTTTATTGGCATTACCTATTAAATCAATTTCAACCTATTGTAGGTACCTTAACCAAAATCCAAATCCTTTCAATTCCGATCCGGTATCAATTACAGGATTATCAAAAATTCTAATAATACTAGAAAACATCTGGAAATTGGAAGTGGTACGTTTTTTTAGTAATAATAAATTAAAAATACGCTATGAGTTTACAAGAGTTTATCAGTAGCGAAGATTTTACCGTATATAACGAGTGGTATGAACAACTTAGTAATGATTATACTTACGAAGAATGGGAACCTGCTTCAGATTATACTTCCTTAACAATTACTATTTTAAGACAAGAAGGGGTTAGTTTAGGGCAAAAGACTTTTCCAGCAAATGAAAGATTACAAACATTCTATGAGTCATATCAATCTGATGACGATATATGCTTAGATCTACCTAACAATACAGAAACTATTGAAATTTCAAGGTAGCAAAATCTATTTGATTTTCTCTTGAGGTTCAAAGGCAAGGAAACAAGGCTTTCCATAAAACTTAACGAACGCCCATTTATACTAAATGAAAAGGGCTCTATGAATTAAGGTCTCGATATTTTTAGATATTCAGTGACAGCAGTCTACTTTAATTTCAAGAATCTTTTAATACCCTATTTTAAAAGTTTCAGAAGTGCTAATCCGATTAAGTAAATTGCTTAAGCCATCACTTAGTAGGCAGTATATAAATCATTAAAAAAGTAGTGGAGAGATCTTGAGCAGCACTATCCCGAATTAAATCTGGACTGAAAAAATCAAATAAGAGATTACCAATTAAATTAAAAATCCTACAGCCAATGAGTCCTCCACCATTGGGTCATATATTTTTCATACTGTATTCATTGTATGCTATATGATATCTGAAAAACCTCTAAAATAAAGCTTATAGCTGATATCAATTGAGTTTAGTTAATTTCTATTTCACTTTGATCTGTTTTGAAATATTATGGCAAATAAAATATTAACTAATTTGAGACAACTTATATAAATATTATTTAAAATTTAAGGGTTCAAGTCCCTTTAGTCATAGAAATGATTATATATATATAGCCGGCTAAGCCGGAATAAAAATATTGATATTCATCCTGTTATGTAATAATAGTGATTTTACAGTATCAGGATCACCATAATTATTATATGAACTACTATGATAAATATATATAGTGAGAGAATTATTATGAAACTTATTTATTTATTATTGATGTTAAAATAAGATACCCCATGGGCCCCTAACTAATGGTATCCATTTAAGAATTGTTAAGTTAATCTGTTCAGGCTTTAAGATTCTCCATACCTACACGCCCGGCAATCAAAATCTACATATATTTTTGTGGGGTAAAAGACAATGTCTCGATATAGCCGGACTCTAAACACATAGCCAGAAATATCTCTAATGGACCTGATTCCCGAGTGGGTTTTGTACCATTGTGTATCACAAAAAAAACAATAGTATATAATTGTATAGATTGCTCATTAATAGCATACCAACCATATCCATTTGTTTTGAAATATCCATAACAAAAGCAACTGCGAAGAAAAAATGTCTACCAATATTACTAAGATTGAAACATTCAGAGTCCCTCCAAGATGGCTCTTTGTAAGAGTTGAAACAGAAGATGGAATTGTCGGTTGGGGTGAAAGCACTTTAGAAGGTCATACCGAAGCCGTCGAAGGTGCTTTTGAAGATTTGAGAGAACGTTTCGTCGGTTGGGATTCAAACAGCATTGAAGAGATTTGGCAAAAAGCCTATAGGCAAAGGTTTTACCGTGGGGGTCCAGTTTTGATGTCTGCTCTTTCAGGATTAGATATTGCATTGTGGGATATTAAAGGTAAAAGATTAGGTGTTCCTGTTTATGAATTATTAGGTGGAAAAGTAAGAGATCGTGTTCAAGTTTATAGCTGGATTGGAGGTGATAGGCCAGCCAATGTCCAATCTGCAGCTGCTGAAAGAGTTAAACAAGGTTTCACGGCTGTTAAGATGAATGCAACCGAGTCAATTGGCTGGATCGATTCGGCTTCCAAGCTCAAGGATACTGTGGAAAGATTAAAATTAGTAAAAGAAACCGGGATCGATGCCGGAATTGATTTCCATGGGAGATTACACAAGGGGATGGCTAAGCAATTGGCAAAGCTTTTAGAACCTCATGAACCTTTATTCATTGAAGAACCATTGTTACCTGAAAATGTAGATGGCTTTAAGCAATTGTATGGTCTTACTACAGTTCCAATTGCCACTGGTGAACGGTTATATACCCGTTGGGATGTCAAGCCATATCTCGAAAATGGTTGCATCGATATCATCCAGCCAGATATTGCACATGCTGGTGGTATTTCAGAAACCAAAAAGATTGCACTGTTAGCCGAACTCTACGATGTAGCTCTAGCTCCACATTGCCCACTTGGTCCAATTGCATTGGCAGCCTCTATTAATATTGATTTGACTTCAATCAATTTCTCAATCCAAGAGATGAGCATTGGTATGCACTACAACAAGATAGCTAGCGGTGGAAAATATGATTTACTCAGTTATGTTACTGACCCCAAAGTATTTGACATTAAGAATGGCTACATCGAAGCTTTTACAAAACCAGGTTTAGGTATTGAAGTGAATGAAGATTTGATAAGACAAGTATCAAAAGATGAGAAAGCTTGGAGAAATCCCTTATTTGTTGGCCCAGATGGAGGTATCCGTGAATGGTAAACTTATATGATTATATAGATTATAATACTTTTAATAGAATTTTATGATATTAGCTTAAATTATTATTCATTGTGAGTATTATGTGCAACTTGTATTTTTTCTTTGATCATCTTACTCTTAAATAGCAGAACTTTAAGTCTTATTTGTATATTTCTGAGAACATTATACCAACTTCTTCTAATCAACGAGATCAAATTGTTTAATTTAGCAAACTATATTTGTTTTGATCCACAGCAAGACAATGACAAAATGGAGAGTTCTACAAAAATATATAGAAAAAAACAAGTCATAACATTTATTAATATATGAGTAATTACAAGACCATAATCACAGATTAGGCCTTTTCCTTTTGCTTTTCTATTGAGTATCTGTTCAAATCACCATTTTCTTGTTCAGCAACAATTTGTAACGCTGTAATTTTGGTGTTGAATCTAGCAGCTGAAAGATTACCAACAATGTAATAAACTCTAGGAATACCACAATCACGGCAAACACTTCTTAGCTCACCTTCAGTATCAAGACCCCAAACCGGTTTCAATTTCGCAGCATAAGTTGGACCGAGAATACCTTTAACGGTGTCTTTGAACCCAGTGTATCCAGTAGCAAAGACAATAACATCGAATTCGGCTGAAGAGCCATCTTTATATACCACACCTTTAGATGTGAAAAAATCTATTTCACCTTGTTTAACTTTAATATCACCATCAATGATTTTTTGAGATGCACCGGTATCGAAATAATAACCACCGGCTTTTTGAAGTGCTGACATCAAGAAACCAGAATCATCTTCACCTTTTGTAGTTTTAAAACCAGCTTTGGCAAGTCCGGCTAATAATTCAGCATCTTCCTTTTCAATAGTTCTCATCAAGTTTTGATGGTAAAGCTTAGCGATAAATTTAGGAATACTTTCACCTCCTAAATCAGCAGTAACAGTATCAGGACCGTTTTCACAATAACCACCTGTGACAATTGGCATACCCTTTTCAACGCTCATGACGAAAGTAGGTGAACGTTGCAACATAGTGACATCAACACCATTATTGGCAAAATCTGCACAGATATCATGAGCAGAAGTACAAGCTCCGACAACTAGAGCTTTCTTACCTTTCCAATCAGCACCAGATCCATGACCAGATGAATGTGTGATTTTACCTTGGAAAGATTCTTGACCTTTGAATGGTGATGGTAATTTTGGGTGACCGCCTCCTAATCCAGTAGCTAAGACAATATGGGAGACAGATTCAAATTTGTATTTTTTACCATTGCGATCAATTGACACAGTCCAGGAATTAGTTGATTCTTTGAAGTGAGTTTCAGAGGAAATAACTTCAGAAGAGTTCCAAACATTCAATTCAAGAATATCAACATAGTGTTGCAACCAGTTAGCCAATTTACCAGATGGTGTAAAAATTGGCCAAGTTGATGGGAATGGCAAGTACGATAAATGATTTGCCCAAACAGGATCATGTAAAGACAAGGACTTGTAACGAAGACGCCAGTTATCACCAGTTCTTTGGTTCTTATCAATTACCAATGCTTCCACACCTAGTGCTTTAAGATGCGCAGCAGCTTGTAGTCCGTTATGACCACCTCCAACAATGATGACTGATGGTTTAGAATTGTTGACTTCTTCTTGTCTAATCTCATCATATGATTGTTCAGTATTATGCTTACCTCTCGATCTGTTTGCACCTTCCAAGAACGGATGTCCATGAATACCATCAAGTGTAGTGAACAAGGTGAAAGCTCTAATATTACCATCGTCATCTTGAATCAATTTGACAATACCAATACTTGGACCTAATTTGGCATCGAATTTGAAGAATGCTTCAACAAAGAAATAATTTGGGAACGGGTTTTGCAAAGTTGGTGGACTTGAATCACTTAATCTTATATTGTAAATGCTGTTTGGAGTGAGAATATCTTTAGCAGCTTGACGAATATTTGGTTTAGCAATGGAACGGTAATCACTTGTGAAAGAGATTACATCTCTCCAAAATCCTTGAGCTGAGATCAAATCATCAAATTTTTCATCATTAGCAGTCTTTGCGGCTTCTTGGAATTTTGCAATCCAAGCAGATGCTACTTCTAGAGGAGATTTCTTAAGAGCCGAGCCATTAGGCAAAGTTTTAGGTCTGACATTTTCAATGTATTTAGAAGTAGTCATTATGAACTATTAATATAATTGGTATTGATATTATTGGTATTAATATTATTGGGATTAATAGATCTGAAGATGATTAAACAAAAGAGTGAAATAGAGATTTTTAACCATCTTTCCTGGTTTATATATCATAACACAATGAATATTTTTCACCATAACAATATCGCACGGTTATACGCAAAATATTACCTCTTTCTGCTGTGTTGGTGCATCTTTACTCCAGGTTTCGTCTAGCCATCCGGTTATAGAGTTTTCCTTAAGAGTTAGTTTGAACTCCGGCAATCGCTTTTTCGGTAAGCGCACATACCCGGTTGATTTGTTTTATTACGGAACTGGATAACGAATAGTATAAACAATACAACAAAAGAGTTATAAAATGTGGGTTAAAATAATAGCCAGTAAAAAATGGACCTTGTTTACGGCAATCACATAACCGAGAGCGGGTGGATCACTGGCTCATTTCGAATGAGCCCAGTTTAGCACGGTATAAAATAGATCAGATATCATTCTATGAAACTACTTTTAAACCTACAACCCCGAGAATTTCATCCATAACTTATATAAAACAAAGTAAAAAATAGCTTATAATACAAAATGAAAATTGAAGGAAACACATTTATAATCACCGGTGGTCTTGGTGGTATTGGCAGTGAAGTCGCTGCAGGTATTGTTGAAAACGGTGGAAAAGTTGGTATATTCGATATTCTAGACACCAAAGTAGGCAACGAAAGAATTTCTTCCTATGGTAACAAGGCTCATTATGCAAAAGTTGATATATCTAGCTCTGCAGATGTGAAGAAAGCTGTTGCTGAAGTAGTCGAGAGATTGGGTAACTTGAAAGGTGTTGTCCATTTAGCTGCCATCTCAATTAAAAGAGAATACACCAATGATTTGGCTGACTCCATTGAAGATTTCCAGAAAATGTGGAAAGTCAACACTTTGGGTACTTTTGTGGTTGATGCCCATGTTGCTGATGCTATAAATAAACCTTTGAACCATCCAAATGGTGATGATAAGCATGCTGATTTCTGGACCAGTGATGAAGAAAGAGGTGTCATCATAAACTTCGGTTCTGCTGCTGCTCATGGATTGTATTCAAGAACTTTATGTTATGGTCCATTGAAATTGGCAGTTAATGGTATTTCAAGAACTCTTTCAGATTTCCTTGGTCCATCAGGTATTAGAGTCAACACAATATCTCCATCGATTGTTATGACCGCTATGAATGCCCAATTGGGAGATTACTTCCAAGATGATTTAACTTCTCATGCTGCTTTCCCTCGTGTCCCAGTTCCAGCTAGTGAAATATTTAGAACAGTTAAATTCTTGATCGAAAGTAAATGGATCAATGGTGAAGATATCCGTGTTGATGGTGCCTGGAGATTGGTCGTGAACAGACCCAAGGGCGAAACAGATGCCAGAGCATTAGCCCCAGGTTTAGAATAAGCTTATGTTGACAGGTATCAATTACATATGATTATAAACGAAAAATATAAACGAAAAATATAAACGAAAAATATGAACCCAGAATAGAATATTCTTGAACATTATGTAGAATTGTCTCATTAGAGTTTAAATAATCATTATTTTTGCTGCTGTTGGAGTTTTATCTTTGTAGTAAATTCTGGATTTATTTAATGACTTAGTGAGAGTTGTGGAAGTCCCTTAGAGAATGTACTCGACTGAGAATATATTATAAATCATACTTAAAAGTTATACAGAGATCAATCAGATGAATCAAAGATAACAACAGGATCCCAATTTGGATCAACAAATCTTTTATAGCCACCTTTCTTCTCAGCAAACCCATTCAAAAGTTTACCATCTTCATCATTTAGATCAACAATTTGATAATTCGTATCTATTCTTGAAGGTTTAACAGATTTAGCCAAAACAACAGTACCTCTCCAAATCGCCCACGAAATCAAGATTGTCGAACTAGAAACACCATATTTATCAGCAACAGCTTGAATTTCAGCATCTCTTAACAATGGTGAATTTGTAGAACCCAATGGAGAGTAAGCCTCGACAATCATGTTATGTGATTTAACATATTGTAACAATTTGTGTTGAGGCAAGTAAGGGTGTAATTCGACTTGTAATACAGCTGGTTTGATTTTTAGATCAAGTTTAAATAGCTCTTCCAATTTAGTAATGGTTGTGTTACAAATACCAATTGCTTTGGTATAGCCCTTTTCCACTAATGGTTCTAACAATTGGTAAGTCTTGGTAAATGGCCAACTTTCCACAATATCTCTTGAACCATCGGGCTTTGTTGGGACAATTGGATGATTCCCATTTGGATTCAATGCAACTGGCCAATGAATCAAGTATAAATCAACATAATCGAGTTGGAGCTTGTTTAAAGAAGTCTTAATAGCCTTTTCAGGGTCATTATGATCTGCTGACCATAATTTTGTAGTGACAAATATCTCTTCTCTAGCAATACCCGAATCTTTTATTGCACGACCAATTGGCTCTTCATTACCATAAGCAGTAGCAGTGTCAATATGTTTATAACCAGTCTTTAAAGCATGTAATACAGAATTGTAAACTTCTTCATCAGTAGCTTGCCAAGTACCTAGAGCAAGTGCTGGAATAGTTGCACCAGAGTTGAGCTTATAAGTATTAATGGCCCTGTGAGTATTAACCATTATGTTTCTTTTGTTATTTTCGTTTCAAAGTTGTATGTTCTATGCTATATCAAATACTAACTTAGACTATGGAAGAGTGAAAGATATTGGCCATGTTTTAAATTGTATAAATATTTCTTGTTGATTGCAAAGAGTGTTTCATCATGCATAACCGGCTACAAGACTTTTACTTCGGGAATTTTTCATTTTGTGGGGTTCAATTTCAATAGCCGGAGAATTGAAGTTGCTGTTGTGCAACCGGTAGACAGGTTGTACTATCACAAAATTAATTAATCTTACGTGCCTTTCCTATTTATAGTGCCCTCCACTTATATATTGCTCCAGGTATTTATCCAAAGGCTTTTTTATTTTTCAGATATTATTGGCCTCTATTCACCCCATGGAACGGTATCATTGGATAATCTACCTTTTATGTAAGTGAACTTACAATTAAATAACCTCCGATCTAAATTCATAACAATCAATAGTCTGTCTGTATTAATGGCTATTGCTATTTTGATTACCTCCTAATGTAATATCAAACTTATCTGCTTCGTCACCCTCAGGACACTCAGGACACTCATTCTGCATTATGTTTCTAAATCTGTTAAAAGCGAATAATAGTAGCCTTGAAGCATACTAGCCATTTTTTCTATTGATAGAGTCAGGGTTAATACAGTTAATTGGAACACAATTTCACCCAACAGCGTGATTATACTAGGATCTAAGTGAATGCTTGACCTCTTCAATCAAGTCTTCTGTTTAATGTATCTCTCAATCAAAATAAACTAGAACTAGTATATACGAAAAAGATATTATCTTAGGTTCAAATATGTTCATACCATCAGTGAAGAGTGCCTTATATACCAATACCAGTGTTCTCGTACCCTTATGAGAGATCAGTAAAATGGATCAAGAAATAATGAATATTGTACTAAAAAGTAATAATCTTAATGAATCGATTGTTCATAATGACTTAAATAATCTTAACAGTGTTTCAGTTATGATTGCTTTTAAATCTTGGAACTTTACTTATTTTTCTAGCATAAGGAATGAGAAAAATTAGTAGTCTCAAATCCGGACAGATATCCGAATCTCTGCAACACTAAAATGCTCTAAACTGCGCTAAAATAGTCTAAAATTCACTAATGCAATATGCGAATGCAATAGCGACTTTATTTAATTGGAGAGGCTAGTTCTCTAATACTTCATGTATAACAATAAGTAAATTCTAGGTACAATTCTGATAACTCTGAGTTACACGATGATGGTTTATTTTACATTGAAGCATTTCATATCAAGACAGACTAAGCGCTAAGTGTATTTGGATTGTAATGAAAATACTTTACTCTCTTATTCGAAGACCTTATATAGCTTAGTAAGATAAAAAAATTAAATCTAATATATACTTCAATGGCCAATAATTAATTAGTAGTTATAATTAGCATTCCTTACAACAACATGACTTAAAGTATTATCACAGAAAGAAAAAAAACTTATATTGAGCTGAGATGTGAAATATGTTTAGGTCTTCAATGACAATATATATTACTAAGATGATGTAGCGCATACATCCGATGGAATACTAGACTAAATTATTAAGTTCAAAAAGGAATGAAAAACTCTTTGATCATATTTGATATAACATTTTATAAAGCGTACAGTTCAAATAGTTAAATTAAACTAGATCGTGTATACAAATCCTATTCATACCAGTAAATGTTACAGTGAGATATTATACCGGAGCTTTTTCTATATTAACCGTTGCATGGTATCAGACGTGTCGCCATCGAATCATCGCACAGCTTCTGATAAATTACTTTACATAAAACTTTGTTTCTTATTTGATATTAAAAGCTTTTATTCATGTTGAAAATTGCATTGATTGCGCTGGTTATGACATGGTGTCTTCTACAAGCTGGAACATATAGTCAAGAAGTTTTGAGAGTTATTAATTGCATTTTTGGATTACTTATTGCCGTTGTTAGGGACGTCCTGAGTTTTTGGAGAAATGTATTTGCAACATTTCTCTTAGTTAAACAAGTTAAAGAAATAATCTGTGATATTCATAGTTTTTTCAAAACACAAGATAATGGAGGGGTAATCTGGGAAGCATGTTCTAGCTCAGTATTAGATTCTATTATCGGCACAGGATTAACATTTTCTGCATATAAGATGGGAGATACTTGGAGGGAATTCGAAGGTTAGAAATAATGCTACTCTTGTAATTCAACAGAATTACTACCATGTGGTTGTAATACCAATATTTTGCTTGATTCGTTCTTGGATTTTTGTGTTCTAGGTCAATCTTAAATAGGCATTGTACTTTGCCTTACATTAATAATCACTTAATTACATATCTACAGTCTTCTTGCCAGTGGTACATATATTTGTTTGTTAATTTCTGCCCTTGCTTGGTTCTTTTCCCAAAGTTTTCCAAACTAATAACCAAATGTATCTCATGTTGTTCAGTAACGTCTTTATTTTCTATATATTTAGAATCAAGTATTTTATTCAATATTATTAAAAGGATTTATTAGATAAATATAAGAATGAATTTCATATCATGTTAGTTCAAGAACTATGGGTCAAGAAGTCCTTCTCGATATATATTCTGTTACTTTTGAAGACCAACTGGATATAAAAAGATTTCGTCATCAGTTAGTTGTTTACATATTATATCTAATTCAATAGGCAATGATATTATTGGTTATCATTATAAAGAATAGTTAATCTTATGTATGAAATAATAAAGAATATACAGTATAAAAACATAGTATTAACTTGAAATTCTGTAACCAGGAGATATGAACTCTTAAATTTCATCCAAATAGTAATACTTCTAAATGCAATACTTCATAGCGTGATTCATATTCGTTTATCGTAAATATTTCTTCTTATTCATTTTACACTTGTTGGCCTTATTGTTACGTTGATCTGATAGTAGTAAGCTTTCTTTATAGTTGTGGTGGGTTCAAAATCATAATTGTTGATTATATCCTTACAACATTTATACTCAAGTAGTGAGATATTACACCTTGTAATAGATAACACCCTGTCCATCAATTGACAAATCATGTTCTCTGATTCATTGTCGATGAAGGCAATTTTTCAGAAAACCGGGAACCTTATCCAAGTTTATAATCCATTCTAATTGTTCGTTAACTGTTTTTCCAGAACTCTTCCGATGAAACTTAGAGGATCCTTTTGAACTCTAACCTACATATCTTTATTATAAACTTGTAAATAGTAGAGAGAAAAAAACACCTTTTAAAACATAATTTCTGAACTCATTTTCTCATGCTCGCAACAGTTTAAGTTGAATTCTCATCTTCAATATAGATCAAAAGATCTTTGAAAAGTTGATTCAATATTGAGTTATAAAGGTTTTTACAGTAAGTGTCTTTCATTTTCATAGTGTATGAAGTTTGATCAGGAAAACCCAAGAATATTTGCAGCCAGATAAGAAGAGAACCCTTTTCTACTTTTATATCATGGTATTCTTCCTTAATTCAAAAGAGCAACTAAGTCATTTTCTTTCCAATGTTGTTTGAATAGGATCAACTTCCATAATAGACTTTTTATTGGGATCCTTTACCTCTTTTATACATTTTTCATTAAATCTTTGGTCATCACGGTGAAGGCTCTAAACTTTTTTACAAAACCTCAAAGGGACAACTACTTTATCTATATGTAATGAAGTTTTAAATATTCTCAAGAACATCCAAACAATACTTTTCATAAAAATTGGGTTTACTTCTAGTTAAACCATTTTTAAAACAATTTAGTGATTTGGTCGGTCGACAACTGTTAACTATGTATATATTTAGGTCCGTCCAGAGAATAAAAACTCAACTTATAAAACAAAAGCATATTTGGATTTACCTCTAATTATGCTACCATACTTGTAAAACAAAAAGGGAACTGGGATTAATAATATTGCAAAACAACCCAATAAGGTACCTGCCCATTTAATTTGCATATTGTCAAACATTTGTCTTGAAAACAATGGAAATGAAGCCGCCAATGAAGACCTTAAAAGGGTCATTGCAGCTAATGCAGATGCTGCAGAATGTAAGTAACAATCAATAACATAATTCATACAGGGTATAAATACCAAAACTAAACCAATACCAACGCACCCAAGTCCTAAAGATGGAACTATCCAATGGAACTTTTCTGCAAACTGACCTGTCCAACATAACCAAAATAAACCACCAGCAAAGAAAAACCCACCAACTTGCATAGGTGGTAATCTTTCTTCGGGAATTGGATTCCCACCATTTCTTTCCATTGAACTGATATATCTCCTGTCCATATAACTTAAAAGCAGATAACCAATCAGAATACCTATTAACATCGCCAAATAAGGTAATTCGGCAACTCCTTGACTAAATTTATATTCTCCCATAAAAATCAACGGTATAGCCGTAATGCATAAATATAATATGCCATATATAAAAGCATTGTACAATGTTATTAAGAAAATAATCGGCTCTGTAAAGAGCATCCTTACGGGTCTGGTAATATACTTTTCAATAATCACCTTTACACTTAAAGAAGTTTCTTCATGTGCAGCATGTATTGCCCAATTTTTTGTTCTACGTCTTAGAATCTCTGCTTTTCTAACTAAAATAATCGGATGATGGCTCTCCTTGTACAAAAATATCAATAGAAGTACTGATATTGAAGCCATAATACCACCAATATAAGAACTCCATCTCCAACCCAAATGAGGATTTTTAACTATAAATCCACTAATTATTGGTCCGAATATGGGCCCAGAAAAAACCATTAAAACAAAATAGCCAATAGCATTACCTCTGCTCTTATGATTGAAAAGATCTGTCATTGCTGCGGGGCAAGCAACAAAAGCTGCTGCACCTAAAAAACCTTCAAAATATCTACAAATTATAATACTCTGTATATCTTTGGATACGGCATCTGCGAAGCAGAAAAATGTGTACAATAATGACGAAAGAATAAGTATTATTTTTCTACCAAATAGCTCAGATAAAGGACCCCAGACCAGAGGGCCAAAGGCAAAACCGAATACAAATAAAGACGTACAAAGAGCTGCCACAGGTTTTCCAACGTTATACAATTGTTGGATATCATCTGAACATTCAGCAAATAAAGCAGACCCTATAGAGAACGTTGAAGTATAGAATCCAAGAGCAAGGGAAGATAATAGCTTAGAGGAAAGCTTCCAGTTATGTGGATGGATAGGATCATTGGGGCCATCAAAAGTAACAGTATAAACTTTACTTTCACCTAAGAATGAAGGGTAGTCACGACCACCGCCCATCCTCGGTAACGGCTCCTCGATGCTTTTCGCATTAGTGTTTATATCAACTTGGCTGTTCGATCTGCTTCTACTTCTAAATGCCTTGAAATCAGTTGATTCATCCTTAGAAAGATATTTGAAGTTTGTGACTCCATTGAAGTCTTCCAGATAGTCTGATTCTTCCTTAACTATGTTTAAATTTTGGTTTTGCATTATTTGTCAACATTATTTCATCCATTTGTAATCTGTCGAGAAAGCGAGAAACTTGGATACTTTATATTGGTTAAAAAAGTATTTTTAATCCATTTGCAGTTTAGTATGAATATTTGGACCGAAAGTACGAGGAATGGCTGAATATTTTTAGACAAAATCCCGATCGGAAGAACACCGAAAATTCGAATCGTGGGGCAATTTCCGGGGTAATGAAAAATTGCTAAATTGCTAGGACCTCATAGGAAGACGGGAAGACATACCCGAGTTTATATTAATAAGGACAGTATTCTAAGTCTCTAATATCTTCATGGTGCACTTAAAATGGAAACTTTTGATTTGGATGATTTTACTTTAACAGATCCACCAAGAAGAGTTCTCGAAGGAACTGAGAGGAGAGAGACTTTCTCGAGTGAAAGTGAAAGTGATAGTGAAGAAGTATTCATAGATAGTGATTCTTCAGGCAGCAGATGGAAAGCCTTATCAGTAGTATTAGGTTCCTTTTTTGGTTTGGTTCCTGTATTTGGTATCATTAACTCTCTTGGTGCTATACAAACGTATGTTTCTACACATCAATTAGCTGATGTAAATGGGAGCACTATTTCTTGGATTTTCTCCATATATTATGCTATTTGTTTTGCTTGTGGAATATTTGTAGGACCTTTTTTTGATAGAAATGGTTCTTTGGTTTTATTATTGATGGGTTCCATAATTTCTTTAGGTGGTTATATGGCTCTTTCTTACTGTAAAGAGACTTACCAGTTTATCTTGACTCTATCCATTTGTGTAGCCTTTGGAAATGCCCTATGTATGCCGCCTTTGATTGGAGTGTTAAATCAGTGGTTTGATAGTCATAGAGGAATTGCTACTGGATTTGCCACACTTGGGGGTTCTGTAGGAGGTATGATTATTCCTGTAATGTTGAGATCTTTATTTCAAAGAGTCGGATATGGATGGGCCATTCGAGCTTTGGGTTTTTTATCGTTTGGGTGTCTTTTACTTGCTACCATATTAGCTAGAGAAAGAAATACAACCTCAAAGTTCGTTAACACCCGACATCAAGGATTTCGACTTGGTGATATATTTAAAGCACTTAAAGACGTTAAATATGTGCTTATGATAGGGGGAACAGTTACATCAGAATTGGCATTACTTTTACTAGGTACATACTATTCTACCTATGCAATTGCTCAAGGAATGAGTGAATCATCGTCTTACGTTTTATTAACAATTTTTAATGCTTTAGGATTAGCAGGAAGACTTGTGCCGGGGTTTCTCTCGGATAAAGTTGGTCCACTTAATATAATGATAATCATGCTTACCTGCATGTCTTTATCAATGTTATTATTGTGGGTTCCATTTGGGCATAATCTAAATGTACTTTTTGCATTTGCGGCAATTGCAGGTTTCTTTACTTCTTCAGTTTTTTCTTTAACCTCGGTATGCTTGGCTTCTATTACAAGGGTTGATCAATTTGGTGCAAGATATGGGCTATTGTATTTTTTTGTCAGTTTCATAGATCTCTTTGGGATCCCACTAGGGTCTGTGGTAATTGGAAAGGGAACTAAGCACGAGTATGATATGTTTGCTTTATTATGCGGTTTTATTTCACTAACTGGAACAATCCTTTGGATTGCGAGTAGATATTGCATTGTTGGCTTTACCTTTAATGTTAGAGTTTAGAGTCCCAAATTCAACGACAGACTTGTTTATTTTGTATTAAGGTACAGTGTCTATTTTCAGATCTATGTCATTAGATTCCATAATCTACGATAAACAGCACATGCAAAGCAGAGTATTAGGTGTAAATTGGTTACCTCACAGAAGAACCTGTGGCTTTTTGATTTGTTTGATTTTTAGAGAGATTACTGCCAAATTGATGAATTAAAACAATTCTTATAGAAAAGAGTAGCTGATCAATTAATATCTAGAATGTTCATTTTCTATTAGACATAGGAGGAAAATGTGACTAAGAAAGAATATATATTCTACCCTCATAAGGAGTTAATGTAGATTCTTCTACATTTTCAACATTAGAATGAACTAAATCAAAGTTCCCTTCTATAAGCTTATTAAAAGGCACTGATTCAGCTGAAAAATTTAAAACAATATAAGCAGTAAAGTTATTGTGAGTCTTTGTGTATGTGAAGACTTTAAGGTTATCTTCATCCAACACAGTAAATGAACCATAAACAAGTAAGTCCTTAAATTGCTTTCTTATACTTAACGATTTCTTCCAGAACGAGAAAACTGAATCAGGATCATTTACTTGACTTGCTGCATTGATTTCTTTATAATTTTCATTTACTCTAGTCCATGGAGTTCCAGTAGTAAATCCACCATTAGCGGAAGCGTCCCATTGTACTGGACTTCTAGCATTATCTCTAGCAACCAAATTAATTACATCCATCAATTTTTCTTCCTTCTCCTTGAAATCAGGATCATTTCCATATTTTTCTTTGAAAGCCTTATAATAATTAATGGTATTGATGTCAAGATATTCATCAATAGACCATTCTCTTGGTAGGTTAGTCATACCAATTTCCTGACCTTGATATACAAAAAGGGTTCCGGTAAGTGAAACTTGGAACAATGCAAGCAATTTGGAAGATTTAGCCCAATATTTTCCCGTGTTACCGAACCTGGTAACACATCTTGGTTTATCGTGATTTTCAATAAAAACGGTGGACCATCCATCGGATCCTTCAAGGAAAACAGATTGGTCTTCGGTTGCCTTCTTCAAATCTTTTAAATCAAACCCTTTGTACCCAAATCTATCACCTGGAATAATACCAATGCCAACAAGGTCAAATAAGAACATCATGTTCATTTCTTTCTCCTTGGCACTAACATATCTTAAAGCATCTTCCCTAGAGCAATGGCCAACCTCTCCAACAGTCATTACATCGTATTTCGAAGTAACCTGGGAAAACATTTCCTTATGAAATTCGTGAATTCTTGGGCCATTATGAACCCACATATCACAAGGCTGGTACTCATCATTAGGAAAAACAATTGGAGCATCCAAGAATCTTTGGTCTTTCGAGTATAAGCCTGCTGTGTCGATTCTAAATCCATCAACACCCTTGTCAAACCAATACTTCAATGCAACATCATATATGGCTTTTCTTGTTTCTTCATTTTCCCAATTAAGATCAGGTTGAGATTTTGCAAATAATCTCAAGTAGTACTCATCAGTCATTTCATCATACTCCCAAGCAGAACCTGAGAAATATGACTTCCAGTTATTTGGTGGTAATCTAGTACCGTCTTCAGCATATTTTGGAGGTTTCCAAGTATACCAATCTCTCTTTGGGTTAGTTTTAGAAGATCTGGATTCCTTAAACCATTCATGTTCTGAAGAGGTATGATTAACAACCAAATCTAAAACCAATTTCATGTCTCTTTTATGAATCTCTTCAAGTAATTCATCCATATCTTTCATGTCCCCATATTTCGGATATATTTTTTGATAATCACTAATGTCGTAACCCATATCATCCTGAGGAGAATCATACATAGGACTTAACCAAATAATATCAATTCCCAAATCCTTCAAATAATCAAGTGTAGAGATAATACCTTGCAAGTCACCAAAGCCATCACCATTAGAGTCTTTGTATGATGCTGGCCAAATTTGATAAACGGTAGAATCTTTCCACCAAACGTAGTCTATAGTCATCTTGTTCTATCTCTCTGTATTATATACAGCTTTTAAGACTAATATCTAGGAGCTAAGTGTGTGCGTTAAATAGTTCTAATTTGCGGGGTCAAAAATGTGATAATAGAGCGATATTACAAGCGAGAAAGTTAAGGGATTTAACGGTAAGGTAAACAAACAAGCATAAATACCTCATTCATTTTCCAATTAAGACAAGATTTATGACGCTTTAAAAGTTGGAGTTAAGTGCTAATTCATTGGGGATGATGTGAAAAAGAAAATAATTTATATTTCAATCACACTTTTTGAAAATCTATTAGTATCCCAAGTCTAATCGATACCTTTCATAAAACCTAAAATCTAAGGTTTTCAGAGATGGTAATTCTAAGAAGTCCCCACGTAATTTGATGTTCTCCGTTTTCTGTTCCTCTGAACTATGGCTGTATTTTAAATGCTATTTCTTCCTACTTCCATCAGAATTCTAGTATTAATTTACAAATACTTCGCCACCACTTTACTTGCCTCTATAATAAATGGGTTATGACAGCCTGGTTATATTCTATTCTCTTATTTATTTCATAAATCTGATCTTCAAGGGGGGAGGTAAAAAACCGTGCGGCTGCAGATTTTAGTGCATGCCAACAGCACCAGTACAACGTTTCACTGCGATAGTTTTGTGAATGGATCACCACGGAGAGAGCTAAATCAACAAATTGAATAGTCGACATGTCAAAAGAAAACAGAACTAAATAGATAGTCTTAAAGTCTTATGACTGTTATTTCAAGCTAATTAAGTTGCTGAACACTATCAATAAAAAGAAGAAAACTACTATTTTTTTTTTTAAGTGACTTGAGTGATTTGGTTTCGAAAGTCATCTTGTCTAGTATATTTATGGGTTTCTTCTTTCTAAAATATATACGAACATTCACAATTAGTACTATATAAAGTCTTTCAATGAGAATTCTTTTTTGAACACTTAGAAAGGGGGTCTGCGAATGGAAAGGAAAAACCTTATTATTCTGTAATTAGGACATAGGTGTATTTAACTGTGAATACAAGTTACCTCCTATCATTTTTGCCTATATACAACCATATATACTGTCAGGAGATAATTTGGTAAAATTCATAGTTGCCAGTTTCACAGTAAAAAGAAATGATGAGTTAAGTAATTAATACAAATATACCATATCCAACTCCTGAGGCTTTAAGTTTATAGCATTAAATTAAAATTGCTCTTCTGTTGGACTATTGCCATATATATATAATCCTCTCGCACATAGTCATAGGAATGCAAACATTTCCTTTCGAGTCTAAACAAGCTTATTCATAAATTGGATAACTACTGCATAGGAGTTCACTGGTGAACAGAAAATAGTATATATAAGTTTAATAAGTATTTTTCAATATTTGAGTTGGGCCAATCGTAATGTTGATGAGGAAAACAGTAGTTTTATTTATATATTGCACGAAGATTCATCTCAAATTCCTTGAGTGGAAACATCTTTTGTTAAATACATTTATTAAATTCTGGTTCCAACTAGAAATCATTGAAGGTATGGATAAGGAATAAAAATTTCATTAGAAAACAAATACAAAAAATGTATCTTCATACTTATGAAATAATGTTTACCGAGATCATTTCCTGCTATATAAATTATATGATATTCTATTGGTTTTTATAGTACGCCATTTAGGAACTTCTTTCAGTCTTTACGAAGATTAGAAGATCAAAATTTTTCAAGTTGGTCTTAAAGGACATTTTCAGTTCATTCTTCGATATCTATATTAATTTATTATTTTATAAAATTAACTAGGCGTAAATAATTGGAATTGAATTCGTGATAAATACAAAATTAATGTACAGTATTTATGCCCGCTAAAAAATTATAGCACCATATGCAAATGGTAATAACGGTATTATGTACTGTATATTATCTGGTGGTGATAAATTCATTAACTCTGGATAAAGTTTGGTAGAGTGAAGGCTACGTAACTTCACTCATAAAACAAACTAACTCCTTTAGTGGCAGTCTCCTCTAGATTGATATTCAATTTCATCTAATAAAAATAAAAGTTTATGATGATGTTCTAATGATTCATTTAAATCCGCCATTCATTCTCACATTTCGCCCGCATATTGTTATGTGAATTATTTTTCGTGTAATTTTATAAGCATAGGGTCATCACAAACGGCATGACTTAGTTGTGTGGCAATTCTATGAAATTAAATTGCAGGAATATAAATAGTAACACAATTATTAAAATATTAATCTAAAAGTAATGTTTATATATAAAAAGCGAGTAGAAGGTTTCATATTTGCATAATATTCATGACATATCCTCAAGTTCCTCGACAATCTTGGGCTTTGTTCTATCAGAGCCTCATCTACGAATTCTGTCCAGGAAAGCCTAGCTTCACAGAAGAACAATACCCTAGCCTTGAAGGAAAAGTAGTAGTTGTCACAGGGGCTAATACAGGAGTTGGGTTCCAAACTGCTAAATCATTGTTGGGAGCAACTAATGCAAAGGTGTATATGTTCTCAAGGAATGAGCAAAAATCTCTCTCTGCAATAGATCGATTAAAGGAGGAAGTAGCTGAAGAATACGGAAAGAAAGAAATAAACATTCACTTCATTCGTTGTGATTTAGGTGACCTTACAACGTTGAAGTCCACAGTTGAAGAATTTTCCTCCAAAGAAAACAGACTTGATATTATTATCCATAATGCAGGTGTTATGGTTCCACAGGCTGATGCAAAGACAAAACAGGGCTACGAACTTCAATGGGGTACCAATGTTGTCGGAACTTTTTTGTTGCAAAAACTTTTGGATCCAATTTTTTTGAAAACTGCACAGAAGAATGCTCCAAATGAGTCACGTATAGTGTGGGTTTCTTCTTCAGGTCACCTGTTTTCTGTTGAAGGTGGTATTAATTGGGAAGATATTAATTACGAGCTACAACCAAATGAAAAATTCCAAAAATATGGTCAATCTAAGGCAGCTCTTTGTATGCTTGCCATCCAATATCGTAAGCACCATAAATTCCCAAATGCGGTGAGTGTCACCATGTGTCCAGGTTATTATAAGACAGAACTTCAGAGATATGGTAGCAAGTTTCAAAATCTCATATATAGAATGATTTTGCAACATCCAAGATATGGTGCCTATACCGAACTTTTTGGGGCATTATCCCCAGAATTGACAATTGATAAGGAAGTTGCTTTTGTCATTCCATATGGTAAAGTTGGAATCATGAGGCCAGATATCAGAGCCGCAGGTGATGGGGAAGGAGGTATTAAGTTGTGGGAATATCTTGAGGAGGAAACTGGTAAATATCTATAATTACAATAAAGGCAATAGTGGTATTCACATTATCTCATACTGTCTGAAAGTATGTATGAGATAATTCTCTATTCTTTTATTCAAATATCTTTTTTTATAAAAAATTAAAGAGAAGTTATAACTCGTCTTTTAAGTTTTAAACCTGGCTCTTTTATTTCTTTAATTTTTACGTCAATAATATTTACATACAGGTAAATATATTTTTGACACCATTAAATGGGAAATCGCGCTACAGGCGATAATGTCATTTACACGAAATTGCGGTAACATCTTATCTCTAACTGGTAAATAAACGACTTTCTGAAGGAGCAATTTGTTAGAATATTTTCTTCTTGAACTATTTTATTTACATATGGCCACTTGCACTCATTATGGCTCAAGAGGATAATCTTCCATTATTGGCAACATCTGAAGAAGCTTCAAGATCTGTTCCCAACTATACTGATGAGACATTAACTACCGAACCTGATATAAAGGGAGATATAGATGAGAGTTCAAGACACTCTCTAAACGAAGATGACTACGGCTTACCAAAATCAAAACTTTATCCGGTCATACTAAGTTTATTAACCGCTACTTTCTTATCTTCATTTGATACTACTGTAGTTACGACATTACTTATCGATATAGCCTCAGATTTAAATGCGGTTTCTAAAGTTTCTTGGATTGCAACATCTTACTTACTATCATGTGCTGCATTTCAACCATTATTTGGGAAATTATCTGATATATTTGGAAGGAAGAAGTTGTTGATTTTTTGTACTATATGTTTTGGTATTGGTTGTATTATTTGCACTTCAAATTCCTTTATTGGGGTCTCGGTTGGAAGATTTATTACCGGTATCGGAGGTGGTGGATTAGCTACATTAGGCACTATAACAATGTCAGACATTATTCCTTTAAGAAAAAGAGGGTTATTTCAAGGAATGACAAACATCTCATTTGGAGTTGGTGCTTCTTCAGGCGGGGCAATTGGAGGTATATTGGCAGACCAATTAGGCTGGAGAAGTGTTTTTTACCTTCAAGTACCTATTTGTATATTAGTTGGATTTTTGTATTGGTGGAATTTAACTGTGCAAACCTCTCAAGATGAGGATTTTACCCTCATGCAAAAAATTAGAAGAATTGATTTCCTAGGATCAATTTTATTAGTAACAGCATTAATTACGATAATTTTTGCTGCTACATTTGGTGGAAGAACTATTTCTTTTGATTCAAACATGTTTAAAGGGCTTGTAATTATTTCAATATTGCTTTTACTTACTTTCACCTACGTGGAGCTTTATGTTTCAGTAGAGCCAATAATTCCAGTGCAGTTATTATCAGAGAGAGCCATACTATCATCTTGTCTAGCAAATTGGTTTTATTCCATGGGTGTCTTTACTTACCTATTTTATGTGCCTATTTACTTCTCATCTGTCCTAAATTTTAGCTCTGGTGAGAATGGAATTAGGCTTGTATCAAATTTTTTTGGAATTACCTGTGGTTCACTTAGTGCTGGTTACTACATGAAGAAAACTGGTCGTTACTATTATTTTTCTTCTTTTCTTGGATTTTTGGGAATTATAAGTGTGACAAGAATATACATGATGCAATCAACAATTAGTACCTTTCATCAATACATGCTCTTATTTGTTCCAGGTGCTTCTTATGCTTGCATGTTAACTGTGACATTGTTAACTCTTATTAGTGCTGTACCTATGAAGTTTCAGGCTAGTGTGACATCTATTCAGTATACATTTAGATCAACTGGTTCAACGATTGGTGTTGCCATTGCAAGTTCTATTTTTCAGCTGAGACTAAAAAAGGAATTACATAGAAGTATAGAAAAGGTTTTGCCTTCAGATTTGGCAGAGTCAGTTATCTCACGAGCTCTTGAAGATGCTAAATATGCAAATGAAGCTCCAAAAATTGTGCAAGAAGCAATAAGACAATCTTATGGTAAAGCTTGTAAAGGTGCATTTTTATTCAGTACTATTACTATATTCATGGGATATATTTGTTTATTATGCATTAAAGAACAATCTTTAAACAGAAAAAAGTAATTACGCTTTGGCATCCATTCTAATCTGTTATTCTACAAAAATATCAACTTTTGATTGTCTATATTATAGATCTGTTATTAGCATTTTATATTTCATTATATTTCGTAAAAATACTTGCCATGTCGAGAGACACTAATCTCTTGTAAGAAGAATATAAAAAGAATTTTAAATCATCCCAAAATTTGCACAGTAACGGTGAAACTTTAAGACTTTATTTAGTACTGTTATTTAGTATAATTATTCCAAAAATAGAGTCATATTATTGTTTGCTTTTATTATACCTACTATCTTCTTTTGTATATTCCCGTAATAAAGGTTTACTATGGTGTTTACATACTTACATAAATTATTATATACTAACATCAGTTATATTGACAGCTAATTTTTCACCAATAGCTTTATATTCAAGATTCCATGATTACGTTAAACATTTATAACCAGCAGATTTTATTATTAGACAATCTCTTCAGCAAATTAATTTTTAATTATTAACATAAACGTAATGGTTAGTGGTCAATTATATTATCCAAAAATAGAACTAGACTAATCCGATGACGTAATTTTAGACTGTGCGGCACATAGTATAGATAAGTGGCACGCATCTAAAAGAAAAATGTAATTGGAAACTTTCATTCTATGAAAATGAAGCTAAGTATTCTTAGTATATTAGGTATACTATCTACAATTTCTTACCTAGTATTAGCAAATTTTATCCCAACTTTAAACAATGATGATAATGGTGTAGTTTGTGAACTCATTTCTGCAGGTAAGGATTCCAAAATTCACTTTCAAATTGATGAACTTGCAGTAGAAGATATAGTAAACCCAGAAAACATTAAAATACCATTTGCCCTATTCAGGTATTCAGACATTGCTTTTTACGACAATTTGGAAGAAGTTGAAGAATACTCTTTTATGTATAAAAACTCAACAGAAAGTAGGGTAAAAATGTATTATGGATTAATAGATTTTGATACTAATGAGTTTATGCTTGAAAGAAATTCAATATCCGTTGATGGTTTTTTACCTGAACCACATGTTCATACCGGATATTTACAATACAGGAAAGATAAAGAACATCGCCAACTTACTGAGTTCAAAATCGATACATCGGGAATGTACTGTGTCCTTATAGCCCCGCCAACAGATAAAGGGATCAAAAGCCTAACTATTCCTGTATCTTATAAGAACTCATTTGGTTATCTATCAGTTTATGATTATGCCAATTATTATAATTTAAAAGTCTCCTTCATTGTTGGGATATTAGTTCTCGTCTGCCTTTTCCTAGTTTTAAAAAGAAATAAAGAAATTAAGTTAAAAGGAAGCAAAATTTCTAATTGGCTAGTTAATTATGTTTTAGTTCCAATAATAATTATACAAGCAATGTTACTAGCAGAAATAGTGATTCCCCTATATTTGAACGAGAACTCTATGTCTGAGATATCTAGTTCAATAATTGCTTGGATCAATACGTGCCTGAAGATAATTCTCACGTATTACTTTCCATTACTATTTTCAATGGGTGTTGGAATTATATATCTGATAAAAGATTCAAGACCCTTATTACGCAAGTTTCCAGAACTGTTGAATAAAAAAGCGAATGTTTTGTTATACTCCCATATCCTGATAGCAACAAGCAGTTATATTTCTTCGTTAGTATATACTAACGTAGAAGAAGATTTTTTTGCAAAATTAAGTATGACAAAAATCGCTTTATTGATCCTTCAGATTCTGGATAATATTGTATGGATTTTCTGGTTGTCTTTTACTATATATTATTACTTTGTTACTAAAAAATCTATATCAAAGTTTCCCTCATTTGAAGAGCCCGGTGTTAGCAAAAAGATTACTAAAGAATTCAGAAATTCTTTACTTCTAATAAATTTAACAACATTTTTATCAATAATTGAAGCTATAGTTATACTTTCAAGATCATTCTGGGGAAATTATTCAAATATTGATACCCTTGACAAATTGATTGACGACAACAAAGTAGCCCCTATTTCACAAATCTTGATACAAGAGAAGATAGGATTGCGTATCTTCTATTGGGCAAATACCTTTTTTGACGAGTATATTATAATTGTATCCTTATTTTGGATCTGGTTTAATCATGATATAGATATTAATTTAAAAGATAAACAAATAGAAAAGGAAAAGTTTAAATCTTAATATTTATTCATTCTAACAATAATAATTTTTTAATCGTATCTCTTTAAATATATAATTTACATATATCCGTGTAATTTAAGTCTTTGAAACTGTCACTATATTTAGTAAGCTCTCAGCGACTTAATATCATAGATTTGTGCGGCTCATTTCTCCTGAGAGAAGTATGCCAATGAGAGGTAAAAATATTTGAGGAAACATTATAATTTGTATACTTATATATATTCGTCAACTTTGTTAGCGATATCTTCAAAATTAATTTTTAAGTAATTACAATGCATCAAATGCTTGTAGCAAATTCATTTAGAAAATAACCCCATCTTATGGAAAGTAGCGCATATTCAAATCTCTCGATTTTTCTATCTTGTTTGTATTAAGCATTTTGCTCAATTTAGTATGTCCATCCCTAATGGTTACTGGGTTGAGATTATTGGGTCTGAATTTTTTTTCAATTCCATCATATACGGAATAACCAAAACCAATCAAGTATACTTTTTTCACTACTAGAATACAATATATTCCTGTTAAGTATATCTCTAAGCAATATATTCTTTGAATGAATTAAGTTTAACTGAAATATGTTGATATGTTGTGTGCCAAAATTAAAGAACGGAAGTGTATCACAATATCTGGAGCAATCCAATCTCATTAATTCCTGCGGCATTGTATTTGGCTTAGAAATGTGACATTTCTCTTTATAAGAAATGTCACATTTTCCTTATCATGAAGTTTAAAATTCTAAGAGTATTTTCTATTGGAATAGTAGCAAATATTACCCTAGCCAAAGATATTCAAATCTTAAATGATCATGAAAGGGGCGTCGTTTGTGGCCCTATTTATTCAATTGGAAAAGGTTCGAAAATATCATTTCACATTGAAAATTTAGGATTAGGAGATGAAGCAGAAATAGAGAAAATAAAAATTCCTTTTGCTTTACTCAGATATGTTGATACTGCGTTTTACGATAATTTTCCAGAAATAAAATCCTATAATAGTACTTATGATCTCATAAAAAAAAATTTCATACCTCATGCGTTAATTGATTCTGATTCTAGTAAATTCATACTCGAAAGAAACAATATATCTGTAGAAGGAGTATTAGATGAGCCAATTATCCGTACTGGTTATTTGGAATACAAAATGAATCAGACTGACTTTGAAATAGATAAATCTGGTTGTTATTGTGTTGTAATCGCTCCAATAGACAGAAGAATAAATAATTTAACCATTCCAGTTAATTATGAAACATCTTTGAATCTTACTCTAGATAACTATAAAGTATATTATAATCTGAAGGTTTCTTTTATTATCGGGTTTTTCGTTACAGCAATATTGTGTATTGTATTGAAATCTATGAAGAATGATACTAAAAGTATTATTCCTATCTCGTTGATTAAGAATATATTGATCCCAATATTATTTATTCATATTATCAGATTAACTCCTCTTGTTGCGGTACGCTATACTCAATTGGAGGAGACTAAGTTTACATTTAGGTGCTTGAACTCAATCTTCAGTTGGATTAATATATGCGTTAAGGTAACTGTCACCTATTACTTCCCTTTATTATTTTCTATGGGACTAGGAATTATTTATCTGATTAGAGATACAAGTGGCCATTGGCGCAGATTACCGTATCTGTTATATACCAAAGCAACATATTTGTTATACTCGCATATACTTTTATCCATTCTTTGTTCAATTGAAGGGAATTTTCTGTTTGCAAAATATGGGGTTATGCACTTAACCTTTCTGATCTTTCAACATTTGAATAACGCTATGTGGATTGTTTGGATACTGTACACAGTTTATCATTACTTTATTACGAAGAGATCCATAGCGAAATTTCCATCTTTTGAAGAACTAGGTGAAAGTAAAAAGGTGAAAAAATCATTTAGAAATTCGTTACTTGTTATATATTCGACTAAACTACTAATTAGGTTTATGGAAATCATGAACCTTATAAAAGTGTCTATATTTTCTGCTAATTCAAAGTTAAAGCTTCTTGAAAATCTACCAGATAATTATTCCAAAGTACAGTCTATTACAAAGATGTTAACTAATGAAAAAATAATGTTTTCAATTTTCTCTTGGAGTAAGACTTATTTTAGCGAGTATATTATCGTTATATTTTTGTTTTTCATCTGGTTTGACTACAGTCATTTATTAAAAGTATCTAGAAGCTAGTAAATAATAATTCTAGTTAAATATAATGTAAAAATTTAAATTTTCAATTGTTTATTATGCGTATTACCTATAGAGTATCACCATTTATTATACTTTGAGGTTCACAGAAAGTTCAGTAAACATATATCTAGGAAGTAAAATAAGAATTATCATCAATAGTCAAGTCCTTTAATAATTTATCATTTTTATTGGATATAATTTATTTGATAATTATTTGTCAATTTCTTCTTCGATTGAAACATATTCGATTCAAGAAAAAAAAAAAAAAAATGATTAAAATAGTTTCTATATCATCTTTTATCGAAAAATATTTAGTTAGACAAAATCTTAGTTAATTTTATCAGACTGTAATTATCCGATCAGAAACTACAATGTAGCGTATATGAAATTTTTATCACAAAAGTCTTGAGATGGACTAAAAAAAAAAAAACGTATCACATAAATAGTTTTAATAAAGCCTCCTTTTTAAGATTTTTCCTTGATACTAAATGTATGCTCGTTTTTGTAAAAATAGTCACGAAAATATTTACTATTTTTGGAAAGCTATCCAGATATGAAGATTGATGTACTCAAGATAGTAACAGTATTATCTACAATTATTAGTACCATTTTAGCAGAGGAATTTTCCACTCTAAATAATGTTGATAATGGTGTCACATGCGCTCCTGTTTATTCTTCGGGCAATGGTTCCAGAGTTTTCTTTCATATTGAAAATTTAGACTTAGAAGATAATGAAAAATTGGACGAAATTAAAATTCCATTTGCCTTCTTTAGGTATACGGATATTGCATTCTATTATAGGTTTCCTGATCCCGAATACTATAACTCAACTTATAAAACTTCGTTGGAAAGCAGACAGAAATTTTATAGGGTATTCTTAAAATTCAACGTGAATAATATCATTTTACGAAATTCCGAAGCTTTGAAAGGAATTTTGGATGATCCAAATATTCGGACAGGTTACTTGGAATATAAGAAAGATACAGAAAAACAGATTGAAAGAGAATTTAATATTGCTAAATCAGGAATCTATTGTGTACTTATTGCTCCACCATTAGACAAAGGAATAAAAAATCTAACAGTTCCCGTTGGTTATGAGACATCTTTAGGATTACCTTTTGAAGAGTACAAGGAATATTATAACAGGAAATTATCAGTTATTATAGGTGTTGCATTATCGATATGCTTATGTTTTGTTTTAAGTTTCTCTGGTAAAAAGGATGGTATTCCAGTGTGGATAGTTTATTACGGTTTAATTCCTGAAGTATTTATTCTTTTAACTAACTTAATTTTTGATGCAATCGAAATCAACACAAAGATTAATTCAGATACCAGCAAGATGTTTTTTTTCCTTCACTTTTTCTTAAACTTTATTTTTTGTTGGTATTGGATTATTATTTTCTATTGGTTTCCATTAATTTTTTCTATGGGGGTAGGAATTATATATCTGATAAGGGGAGCAGGCATTAATGGAAAGTTGCGTGAATTACCAACTTCGCTATATAAAAAAGCTAATTTTTTGTTAGTTATAGAGATATTAGCATCGTCTGCTCATACAATCTACTTCAAAATTCAACGTATGGGGGGCATTGAAATGGAAGGAGATACTCTAGATGAACTCGTAAATATTTTAAGTAATAATTTTTTGTGGCCCCTGTGGATAGCTTTATCAATTTATTATTATTTTGTTACTAAGACTTCGATTCAAAAGTTCCCTTCATTTGAGGAACTTGGGGTTAGTGTCAAGATTACCAAATCATTTAGAAATTCATTTCTTATGATGAATTTTGGTGTAATGGCAATATTCCCAATAAACATGATCTTTGCTTTGATAAAACCAGGATTGGTTTATATTAGGAGTCTTAATATGCTTGTGGGTATAATTGGTGATGAAAAATCGGAAATAATATCAAAAATATTAGCAGACGAATCTTATTTATTGAAATTTTTTGCTTTCTCTGAGACGGAAATTCGTCATTATATTATCTTTCTTTATTTATTTGTGGTTTGGTATGATTACGATAAAGCTCTTAATACCAAAAGAGGAAATACGGAAGAGAATTTAGATTCAGAGTAGTAGATAGCAGAAGAAATATATTGGAATATATAGGACTACTAACCACTCCTCGATTTGTTACTGCACAGTATAAATTGATATATTCATCAAAATTATGGTAATAAATTAATTCAGTTATACTCATGTTATCTTTCATATTAAGTAGACAATTTGGAACGTATACACTTCTTTAAAAATAAAGTAAAAAAGTGGAAGATAATTCAATTTCTCCTTTGTACTAACATTATGGTTCATATAGACTGAATACTATATACCACGTAGGATACCTAATAATTTCATCCCGATACAAATTAAAAAAAGACAAGATCCATTGAACAAATCTTAAATATCTATGTGATCATAATTGTAAACATAAATCTAAAATGCTATCTTTGATTGGCGGAAAGATACCAGTAATTCTTTAATGGCCTTAGTTGAATCGGTAGTAAAATGAGTTCCAGAAATTCGCATCCCAGGGATTCCAATAGGTATATTTTCCCTTACATGATCTATTGGAATATTCTCTGAGGATATCTGCTATCTCTTGATTATTATAATCCCCAGCAGACACCATATATCTTGAATTTGAAGCATTTAAACTTGAAAATGCATTGACATGAGCCATCGCCAAATCTCTGACATCAACCCAAACTAGGCCCTTCGTAGGAGGTATTTCACTTTCACGACTACTACTAACTATAGCCCAAATTAACTTATTGCTGAAATTCAAATCCTCGATTGACACAATGAGCTTTGTTGAAAGCAATGGTCCAAAAACCATTGGAGGACATATTACCGTAATGTCAAAGTGGGGATTTTCTTCACTAACAAATTCCCACGCTGCTCTTTCTGCTACAATTTTTGAATCCCTATAATCTACTGCTGGATCTTTTGTCAGAGATCCACCCCTCCAAGTTAAGGGACTTAAGTCTTTTTCTGATAATACTACTCCTGGCTGCAAACCTTTAGACGCATCAAATACCGCAGCAAAAGAGGAAGTGATGATTACTCTTTTAAGCTTAGATTCTGTTAAAGCTGCTATGAGTATAGTGACTGTACCAAATAAGGCTGGTTTTAATAATTGTTCCACGTTGTCTTTGACATTATAAGTGTACGGTGAAGCTAAATGAAAGACGCCACTGCAATCTTTTACTGCGTTCACTAACTCGTCATAGTTGGTAATATCTCTAACATAAACCGGTTGTATAAACCTTCTTTTTTTCTCAGGTAGACTATCTACTAGTGCATTGTACTTCTTTTTGGACCTAACAGCAGCCTTGACTTTTATTCCCTTTTCTAATAGCTGTAATACACAATGAGCTCCAATAAATCCAGTTGCTCTTGTAACGTAACACTTGATGTTGATGATTATAAGCTTCCATATTTTATGATATTAGATACTAAGAATTTGTGTTTAAAATAGAGATATTACTAATATATTAGACCTCTTATTCATATAATATTAGACATAATATTACACAAGTACAATTTGCCAGAGTTCAATTGCATAGATAAAATAGGTAAATGATTTTGTAATGATTTATTACTATATCGCCCAAACCTGTGTCCAATTAACTAAGGTAGTATTCCAATAAATTTTGGGCTAAATACTGAAAAATTAGAGATAACATAGAATTAGGCACTTTGACTACTTCTCACACATGCTTATACTTATATTCTTTATGTTAAAGTTGCTTGTTTCTTGGGGAAATTACCTCCGTTAATTGCATATCTCCATCCCAAATATCCAATTAAACCTCCTAAACTACCAATTCCTAAAGCCCCATTAATACCTTGCCATCCTAACCTTGCAGGTCCTGTTTTTCCCCTAAATATGGCGAAACAAGCTGCTGCTGCCATACCGGCATATGTCCAATCGTCTGTCTCAAGTTGTCCCTCGTTCTCCATTAATCGCCAACTACGATCCTGCCATTCTATTTTATCTCTTCCCCACATTCTAGCCACTAGTCCCAAGGCTGCCAATGATGACACTGCTAAAATTCCACGAGATGATCCAATTAGAAATTTATCCCATAGAGCTTTATTTGTAGTAGGTTTGATAATCTGACGAATTCCTACAACTCCCATCCCTATAATGGTTCCAGTAGTAATTGATCTAGTCACTATATGCGTAGTGAGAATAGTCTTTGCAAGATGCTGATCTTCTGCATACCCCGAATGAGGAAAGTAACGAGACATGTTCCTATTTGAAATCAATTAAACTTGATAATGAATTTACCTATATTACCATTTCCTATCATTTTGCCTCCCTATTTTAACCTTTATACATTTAGATTTTGTGTCACTATGCATTTATAATATCATACGCTTTATTGGCTGTTTCAAGGTTACGATATTTTGTTCCTACATTTACAATATGTATCAATATGTAGAGCGGATCTAAAATTAAACAAAGCCTATAAGAATTATTCATTATCTTAATCGTAACAGAAAAACTTAATTAGTGAAATAGATAAAATATTAAATTGAAATATACCTGCAATCATAATCGCATTGAATATTAGATATATAGGACACTTATAAATTATTAGAGTACAATATCCAGCACTGACTTAGAACATAAAAAATCAGTTAAACTCCATTTATAATCGACGTACTGTATAAAGCCTGGGCTGTTAAATTTTTAATATTTAAAGACGAGGAGCTAACCTGATATTTAAGTTGCAAACTATTTCACTAATGTAACTATTGTTGTATTTTTTGGCTTAAAATAGTTAATTTAACCACGAATTTTCTTTCAAGAGTAGTAAATGATGTCTCTTAATAAGAAAATACGTATTTAATCTTCTGGATAATGAATCTAGAATACGGTACTTAAATAACACAATTCTTATATTATCTTTCATTAGATCTTATAGTTACTTCGATTTGAGTCAACTTCTAAATGCTGCGTAAAAATTAAAGAAATGTAGGATATTCCACGATGTCGTTACATTCCGAATGTATGGAAAGTGATATAATCTATATCGCTATATCCAGTTTTAAAGTTTTTTGCTCTTTATGTGCTCTCAAAAATGCAACTATTTCACCACTTGGACTCCTCAAAGATAAGCATGAATAAATAGAATTTAATTTTAATTATGGTTAATTTGAGTCCTCTAAACTGGTATCAAGGTTTATGCAGATATTATATGTAAACAACTCTTGTAATATTTTATAAAGTAGAGCTAATTGTATTATTCCCAAATTCTCGTAAATATTCATCTTCAAATAATGAATCTAATGAGTCGTAATTTGCTTCAAGAAATGGATTAAGATCATTAGTCAATGATTTTTCAAAAAAGTCGAAGTCATGAACTGAGGATGAAAAGTGACTCTCAAAAAATTCATTTAAGAATTCATCCGGAGGAGCAATATCGTCATTTTCCTTAACATATTCAATGCCTTTATCAGCATTTCCTTCATTAGTAGCCTCCGCAATTTTAGGTTCAAAATATTCAACGACTGTTTTTAAAATCAAAGTTGCTTTAAAAGACAGTAAAAAGCTAGCAGATAGTCTTAAACTGCTTCTGTATAATGACTCTAGTATTTTGAAAATGCTTATACAGAAGTTCCTATCAGAAGAAAAATCTAAAATATTCCAATCAAGTAAGGGTTTTATTATGGAAGGATTCATATTGGAATAGAAGTTGGATAGGCAAAACGATCCATCTAATAATCTGTTCATACACAGACTAATTAGAGGAAGGACTTTCTGCATAGGAATCCAAATAGATGAAGAGTATAAAATTTCATACTCAGAAAAAAAGTCAATTATTTCCCCATTTGCAAATTTATAACCATTCTTCAAAACAATAAGAGCATTTCCAAGTGCTAAGGAAAAATATCGTAATTTTTCTGCTGTATTTTCTGCTGTTACATATAACGCAGAGTTTAATATATACATATTAAATAGCAATTCAGTCTTGAAGTATAATGATTCCACTCTTTCAACCATGTTGTCTAAAGAATTGATGTTTTTCACTTTGTAGTTGTTCTCTAACTCCTTCAAGTCTGACATATATATAACTTCCATTTGATCTAGAATATAATTTAAATTCGACTGAAAATTTTCAAAATAGCTTCCATTCATTACTTTTACAGATAGTCTCTGAGATTTCATTAATTCTTCTCTTATTTTAAAGAACTCATGACGTAGTATATTAAATGAATTTTTATCTTCTATCAGTTCTATCAATAGTTGTTCATATAAGCTTTCATCTAAAAGTAGTGGAGTCCCCATTCTAAATGATTGTCTTGAATCGTAATAAAATAAGCAAGAGACGATATTTTTATATTCTTTTAATTCGTCACTTGTTAAAAAGTCATTTTCTCCTGTTTCAAAACACTTATGAACCCCAATGATTTTAGAAATTTGAATAATGACCCCAAAAAGAATACTTATATCAGATCCATTTTCTTCATCTTCAGGAGAAAATACTTTATAAATATAAAGAAATAAAAGTGCTTTTAATCTTAATATATCCGCTTTTCTGAATTGATCCATTGACAACAACATCCTATTTACTAATTCAACATGTGAAGGAGAAATTGTTCCATTCGTACTAATAATTTCGTCAACAAATTTATACATGGACGAAGTCAACTTTTTATCAAAAAAAGACTTAATTGGAAGCGTCAATGTTGAAATTCTGAGCATTAAAATAAGTATCGAAACTTCAGAAGGATATTTGGACCCCAAAATGCTAATATCGTCAGTCTCCTGTTCAAGAATCAAATCCATTACACTCATCAAAAAGTGTCTGCTCAAAAATGGAACCATATAATGACAATAATTCATGAATCTGTTTACTAACACTCTGATAATAAATGGAGATGGTAAACGATTATCATTCAGTTGCAACGAAAATTTTTCACTTATCTGTGTTACTGATGTAATTTCTTTCTTAAAAGCGACTTTAGTTTCAACCTCAGAAGTTTTATAGTTTTCAACTTGGCTCTTAAGATAGTCACTAAAAGTTTTATAAGAATACGGATCGTTTAGTAATACAAACATATAAGATGACATACCAAAGTATCTTAATTTAAGGTTCTTTACTGCGAAATAGCTGAGTTTGGTCGATCTCTTATCAGATTCTATTATTGAAAAATCAACCAGATCCAAAGTATTCAGCAAATCGTTTAATGATAGTTTACTATCGATACTACCTGGGCTATGATTTTTTTCTTTCTCTAATATTTTAATTTTACCTTTGAGAAGCTCTATCTCTTCTAAAAGTTTATTGCGTTCTACTTCTTCTGGGGAATTACTTTCGGAATAGTTGTCTTCATATTTGCATAAATGTTTGATATTTTTGGATATACATGTCCCACAATAAGGTCGAGCTCTGTCACATTTATTTTTTTTTACTCTACATAAGTAACATGAGGTTGGAATCCTTTTCCTAGAATTCTTCTTGAGTTTATTGTCATTTGGTAAAATTGTGCTACTCAAATCCATCGTATTTAACAAGTACTAAGTATTAATTTGGCATGGCATAAAATTTTACAGATATGACTGTTTAGGATTTCAATAGTCAATGTACTGATTCTCACGTTGTTCAGCTTGATGGTACCTAACGGTTGAAATTACCAGATAGATGTTTTTAAATGTGTTATTAAGCAATTAGTAAGGTTGCGCCATCTTAAGATATGCAGGAGGTAACTAAAATTAAGCGATATGATTGAATAATAATTTTGCAGGGAGTTAGCGGATTACACTGCATATAAACTAATTTCATATGGAATATAAATACCCAGCTTGAAGACAACTTAAGCTGAATTGCTTTGTACTAAATAATATACTCAATAATATTACAAGAATCTTAAACTATGTCATTTTTTTTGAACAAGGATGTTGACCCAAAAGGTAAAACTGTTTTAATAACAGGTGGAACTAAAAACTTAGGTGCAGCAACTGCAACTGAGTTCGCGAGATTAGGTGCCAATCTCTTCCTCCATTTTCATTCAAACAGAGACGACGAACTTTCAAAGTCATTTGCAAAAGAATTGGAAGACAAGTACAAAGTTAAGGTTGGATTATATGCTGGACCATTGAATAACAATGATCAAGTTAAAAAACTTTTCAGTGCTGCAAAAAACGCATTCCCTAAAGGAATTGACATCGCAATCAACAATATTGGTAAGGTTTTAAAGAAGCCATTGGTTGAAATTACAGAAGAAGAATTCGATTCAATGGATCAAGTTAACAATAAAGTAGCTTTCTTATTTTTAAAGGAGGCTGGAAAAGAAGTTAACACTGAAGGAAAAATTATTTCATTGGTCACCTCATTATTAGCAGCATACACTCCATTCTACTCGAGTTACCAAGGTACTAAAGCTGGTGTTGAATATTACTCCAAGGCTCTTTCGAAGGAATTACAAGACAAGAACATTTCTGTTAACTGTGTTGCTCCAGGTCCTATGGACACTCCATTCTTATATCCTCAAGAAGAAGATGGTGCTGTTGACTTCTACAAGACTGTCACTATCCACAAGAGGTTAACAAAGATCGAAGATATTGTTCCAATTATTAGGTTCTTGGCTACTGAGGGTTTCTGGATTACTGGTCAAACTATCTATGCTTCAGGTGGTTTCACTGCTCATTAATTGATTTTTATTACTAACAATTAATTTTACCTTATGAAAATGTATATCGATCTATAGTTGAATTGAATGAATTATTTAACACTTGCGGACTGTAGCAATTTTTTCTGATAAATATTCCTTCCTTTATCGGAAGTATGGAAATTCCAAAATTAGCTTAGAGATAACTCACCACATGCTAACCACGCCAAAGGAGATTAGAAATTATTCACCGGTTATCCACCGGTTATCTTACGGGGTAGGAAATGTGTTTTGTATTGTACAGGTCCGACCCCGCATTTTCACAATCCGAAAAGTACTATATGAGGTGGAAGAAAATGCAATACTCAGTGGTTCAGAAGTACAAGAGCTTGAAGTTAGTACAATGAAATACTCCATACTGAAACATTTGATAGCTGGAAATTGTAAATACTTTGGGGCAATTCGAAATATGAGTACACTTTCCAAATTTCCATACCCCACTGCTGAGGAAGAGGAAAAGTTCTTTGATGAACAAGTAGATTCGTTGAATCAATGGTGGAATTCAGAAAGATTTGAAGGAATTAAGAGACCATATACTGCTGATGTAATTGTAAAGCATAGAGGTACATTACCAATTTCGTATCCTTCTTCAGTTCAAGCAGATAAACTTTTTGCGTTGCTTCGTCAAAGGTTCAAAGAAAAGAAGCCAGTTCACACATTAGGATGTATTGATCCAGTTCAGGCCACCCAAACTGCGTTGAACCAGGAAGTTCTATATGTTTCTGGATGGGCATGTTCCAGTGTTTTGACTACTACAAATGAAGTTTCTCCTGATTATGGTGATTATCCCTATGATACTGTTCCAAACCAAGTTGATAGATTATTTAGAGCTCAATTACTTCATGATAGAAAATCTTGGGAAGAATGGCTTTCTCTTTCTAAAGAAGAAAGGAATAAGCGGATTTCTGAAGGAAAGTCAAGAATAGATTATTTAAGGCCTATTATTAGTGATGCTGATACTGGACATGGTGGAACTGGTTCAGTCATGAAATTAGCTAAATTATTTGCTGAAAGAGGATCTGCAGCTATTCATATTGAGGATCAATTGCATGGAGGTAAAAAATGTGGGCATTTAGCTGGTAAGGTTATTGTTCCAACTTCAACACATATTTCGAGACTTGTAGCAACAAGAATGCAATGGGATTTAATGGGCTGCTCAAATTTGATCATTGCTAGAACTGATTCTGAATCTGGCTCGTTATTAAGTTCCTCGATTGACCCTAATGATCATGAATTCATTCTTGGTGTTACAAACAGGGATGCTAAGCCTTTAAATGAAGTATTGGCTGAAGCTCAAGCCCGTGGTTTACCAACTTCTGAGGTTAATAAATTAGAAGATGAATGGCTCAAGAAAAACCAATTAAAGACATTTGACGAGGCAGTTTTGGATAAACTTAAAGAATTAGGAAAGGAGGATGTATTCAGTACCTACTTGGAGAAGTCTAAAGGAAAGTCTAATTGGGATGCAAGAAGAATTATTGCTGACTTAATTTCAGAAGAAGTATATTTCGATTGGGATGCTCCTCGTACCTCTGAAGGATATTACATGGTTCGTAATGGTATTGATGCAGCAATTAAAAGAGCATTGGCATTTGCACCTTATGCTGACATGTTATGGGTTGAAACAAAGACTCCAAATGTTGAATATGCCAAAGCATTTGCTAGCAGAATTCATGAGAAATTCCCTGGAAAAATGTTAGTTTATAATTTAAGTCCAAGTTTCAATTGGTCGGCCCATGGTTTCTCTGAAGAAGACTTGAAGAACTTTGTATTCGATTTGGCTAAATATGGATTTGTTTTGCAATTAGTTTCATTAGCTGGTTTACATGCTAATGGGGCTGCAATGTGGGAATTATCACAAAACTATCGTAAAGATGGAATGAAGGCTTATGTTGATCTTGTTCAAAAGAAAGAAAAGGAGATTGGTTGTGATGTTTTAACACACCAAAAATGGTCTGGTGCTAATTATATCGACAGTTTATATACCACTATCCAAACTGGCTCTCAAACCAGTTCTACGGGGAAGGAATCGACTGAAAACTCATTTTAAATAGTCAATTAATATTACAATATCCTTATTTAAATTGTAATAAATATCAATAGAATTACTTCCTCATGTATATCTTATTATATAACAAAAAGTGCATATTCTATAAATTCTTATATTTAATTCTAAATTTCTTTAGTCACAACATTGAAACTTAAAAATTAGCTAGAATCTATTTAGAAACATATAAACTGACGTAATCGTCAATGTCAAGATCTTCAAGGTCGTTTCTAGAACTTACTTCAATGATCTTTTTAGATTGTTCCGATGATTCACCAAAATGTTCCCTAACATGACGTTTGAACTTTTCAAGTAAAACAGGGGTACCTTCTTCACGACGCTTTCTGTGGCCAATTGGGTATTCTATTTCAACTTCATCTAAAGCAGTTCCATCATTAAATTCAATGGTGATTGCATTTCCAATATATCTCTTGGATGGGTCATGGTAATCGATAGTGTATTGCTTCTCTTCAACACATTCCATCTTTTCACGAAGTGCATCAACTTTTGGATTAGCAGCAATTTCATCACTGTAATCATCAGCAGTTAAACGGCCGTAAATTAATGGAATAGCCACCATGTATTGGATACAATGGTCACGGTCTGCATAGTTGTGTAATGGTCCTTTCTTGTCGATAATTCTCATAGCAGCATCTTGTGTTCTAATTCTCACATGCTTGATATCGTCAGTAGTTTTTCCGGCATCCTTGATTTTATCATGTAAGATCATAGCAGCCTCGGCAGCAGTTTGAGCATGGAACTCGGCTGGGAATGAAATCTTAAACAAAACATTCTCCATAACATAGCTACCGTAGTCTCTTTGGAACTTGAATTCTTGTCCCTTGAATAAGACATCATAAAATCCCCAAGTCTTAGCGGTCAAAATAGATGGCATACCACCTTCTCCATTTTTCACATGATATGCGAGATTGACAGCACGATAACAGGCATCACCAGCAGCCCATGATTTTCTGGACATAGTGTTAGGAGCATGTCTATAAGTTCTCAAAGATTGACCATCTGCAAAGGCTTGAGAAACTGCATCAATGGTTTGTTCGTAGTCTAATCCTAACATCTTTGAGACAACAGCTGTAGTTGCAACTTTGACTAAAATCACGTGATCTAATCCTACTTTGTTGAATGAATTTTCAAGAGCTAAAACACCTTGAATTTCGTGTGCCTTAATCATACCTTCTAAGACATCCTTCACCTTGAAGACCTTTCCTTGTTCACCATTTGTAGCTTTACTTACTCTTGTAAGATAATCAGCAACGGCAAGAATACCTCCTAAATTATCACTTGGATGGCCCCATTCAGCAGCAAGCCAACAATCATTGTAGTCTAACCATCTAATAATGGTACCAATACTAAAAGCAGCACGGATTGGATCAAGAACAATATCAGTACCTATGACCCTAGCTCCATTTGGTACGGTGGTTCCTGGAACAGTAGGTTGAATAAGTCTCTTTGGTTGGTCGTACTTTAAAGCAGCAAGACCACATCCAAGAGTATCAAGGAAACAAAGCTTAGCTGTATCATAAGCAAGCTTGGAATCAATATCCTTTTTATGCACATAAGATGCAATGTCTTCAACAACTTTGTCTGGACGTGGTCTTGAATTGTCAGTAATAATAGTAGCCATAGATCTGGTAATTGTCTTTAATTCGAACTGTCTAGTTCTTCTAGCGCCAATGATTAATCTAGAATTGAGCATCTAAAAAGATTTGATTTACTTAGATTTTTCAATTTTTTTTTGGCGACACTACTGTTAATAAATCCCCCCATTTTTGTTTTGCACGATTATCATAGATTCTTTGTGGGGGAAATTTTCGAGCAATAACCGAAAATCCCCTTAAGGCGAAACGTGGGGTTGCATTATCCATGGATAAGCGTTGCTTTTAAACTTATCACGTTCATGCCCCTAACTCCACATGCTACAAAATGATAAATAGGTTATATATAACTATTTGAACTTTTTCAATTTTGAATACGTAATTTGTATTGCAACTGAAATTGGATTATTATTTTATTAAACGAGTTATCAATGCTTAGATACACGAAGTTCAATCACATTAAACAACTAAGCGAAATTAGGGGATGTCGTTTTTTCCATAAGTCCCCTATACAAAATAGTACTTTAGATCTCAAAAGCACAGTAAAGGAGCTTGCTCCTGCAAAGATTGAGCTTTTGAAGCAAATCAAAAAAGATCACGGCCAGAAGAGCCTCGGTGATTTGACAGTTGCAAGTGCAATTGGTGGTATGCGTGGATCTAAGTCCATGGTATGGGAAGCTTCTAGTTTAGATCCAATGAAAGGAATTACATTTCATGGCCGTACCATTAAACAATGTCAGGAGGAATTGCCAAAAGCTAGAGATGAGAAGGATTCTCCTTTAGCGATTATGTTGCCAGAGTCAATGTTTTGGTACCTCCTTACTGGAAAAGTTCCTCTGCAAAATCAAATAGACTCATTTACTGCCGAATTGGCTGAAAAATCAGAGCTTCCTCCTTATCTTGAGAAAATTATGGATAGTCTTCCAAGAGATATGCACCCTATGACTCAGCTTTCGATCGCTGTATCTGCATTAAATAAAGAATCATCGTTCGCAAAAGCATACGAGAGAGGTATTTCTAAAGCTGAGTGTTGGGAATATGCATTTGAAGATGTAATTAATTTAATTGCTAAAATTCCAACAATTGCAGGAAAAATTTACCAACATACTTATAAAAGTGATGTTCTCGAAAAGAATTCAATTAATTCTCTTGGTGCTATTAATAAATCCAAGGATATTAGTTATAATTTAGCCTCCTTGCTTGGTATGACTGCTAATGATTCAATTAATATTCAAAACTTTTCACAAGAGGAATCGTCTGATTTTGTTAATTTAATTAGACTTTACTGTGCATTACATGGAGACCATGAGGGTGGTAATGTTTCCGCTCATGCAACACACTTGGTTGGATCAGCTCTTAGTGATCCATATCTTTCTTACTCTGCTGGATTGCAAGGATTGGCTGGTCCTCTACACGGTCTTGCGGCTCAAGAAGTATTGAGATTCATTGAAGGAATGAAAGACTCACTCGTTAAAAGTAATAATGCTTTACCAAGTAATTCTGAAATTAGTGATTATTTATGGTCCATTCTCAACTCTGGTAGAGTTATTCCTGGATATGGACATGCCGTCTTGAGAGATGTAGACCCTAGATTTGAAGCAATGATCAATTTTGGATTGGCTAGACCATCAATTTGTGACTCTGATATTTATTTCCGTTTAGTTCACCAATTATCTACAGTTGCACCAGGAGTGTTAAAAGAACATGGAAAGACACAAAATCCTTATCCAAATGTTGACTCTTCATCCGGAGTATTGTTCTATCATTACGGATTAAAAGAAACATTATACTTCACAGTAATTTTTGGTGTTTCAAGAGCTTTAGGTCCTCTTGCCCAATTAATTTGGGATAGAGTATTAGGATTACCAATAGAACGTCCAAAGAGTGTTAGCTTAGATTATATTGCAAAAACCTTCAATCCTTAGAGTAGATATTTATTAACTTATAAATTTATAAAGATCTTACTTAAAAAAATTTTAAAAAAAAAAGTAGAACTTATCAATTGCTATTATATAAATAGCTAAAATAGCTAGTTGATTAGTAGAAAAAGAAGATTACCATAAAAAGAAATATGGACGAGTCCGGAGTCGAACCGGAGACCTTTCGCATGCTAAGCGAACGCGCTACCAACTACGCCACACGCCCTTTTATCTCTCGTTTTAAAGCTTGAAAAATATTATAGAACTTTCATTAACTAATATCACGTGCAAAAAGCTAATCAATTGATGCAAAAATTAATGAAGCTTTTAAAAAAGAGTAATACCCATCAAGAATAGACTCATAAGGCATTATGGAATGGAAATTATCTGACCAATAGAATAGTAATCAGTAGCTCATTTTGTCTTCTAGTTTGCATTAAGATGAAACGGATAATAGTTGTTCTTTCACTTCGAGAGCTACATTTCATAAGTACCTAGCATAGTTAATTGGAACGCTACTTTTTATTTGAGTTTGCTAGAAATATTTTCTTAAAATTAATTAAATTATATATCGAAATTGTAGAAGAATTATTCATTATGAACTATGCTGTGTATGATGAAATTTAAGATGGTGGAAGAATATAAAACAGTGGTATTTTGAATTGTGAAAATTTTTCAGAAAAACATGGTGAATGGGATCAATAATAGTAAGAGCAATGGATTTGTAACAGATCCCGAGCCCTGATATTCAGAAATAGTAGATCTTTGAATTGTTGTAGATGTAGATGTACTCAATGAAATAGTGGAAACCTTTGTTACTGTAGAAGAACTCTTGGTCTCCTCACCATATTCACCCATTACAGAAGTACTTTCTGAATGTTTGGCAGAATTGATAAAAGAGGACGAACTACCTAAGGGAACAAATGTTGTATAGATTGTTGTCTCGCCATTTATGAATTCTGATGTAACAATTTGACTCCCAGGTACAGTGGCCTCAAAACACTTATTATTGGAACAAGATGTTATTGTTACTACTGCAGTATTTTTAGTAACCTTTTTACTAGATGATATTGGACAATAAGTGGTATGTATTGTAGTTTTTCCATTTTCAGTAACTGTTGTTAATTTTGGAGTAACTGATACAGCTGTCAATACACATAAGTTATCGCTGCAAGAGGTTATAGTGATAACTGTTGTTTGGGTATTTGTTGAAGTGAGAGTCAGGGTCCCTTGGGTCGAGTTTATGAAACTAAAGGAAGATTTTCCAAAGTAGCTATTAATGTCTGATGGTGAATGGGTGGTGAGTACCTGAGAAGATGAAGCAATAAACCCAGAAGAATGTTTTTCTGGGGTTTCGGTTAATGTATAGCTGTAACTAATATCAGAAGATGATTCTGAGATAATTTGGCTAGAGAAGTCATATGTTGTCATACTATTACTGTGGCTATTTGAAACCATCGACTGAGTTGAGCTCTCGCTAATAGATGTGGGTTTTATGGAGCCCGAATTGCTATCAATATTAGCTGAAGGTCCATCTGATGGAATTCCCTCAGATTGAGAGAATGAAAAGATGTGACTATAGCCAGATGATGTCCCAGTAGTCATCGAAATAGAGTCAAATGAGTTTGAGTTAGTACTTTGTTGTGTTGAATAAGTGTTCGAAGTAACCAGACTAGATTCACTGGAGCTAGAATGGGTGGACGAAGCACTCAAATAAATCGAATTAAACCCACTCGAACTTTCTTGGGTGGAAGAAATCATCGACGAAATAGAATTAGATATGGCAATAATTGAACTATCTTGAGTAGAGGAATACTCTACAGCAATACTGGATGGTACCATACTAAAACTGGAAGTGGCAGAAACTCCCTGTAGGGACTCTGAATTTGTAATTGGTATTTCAATCACAAGTAATGGTTCCGTATATGTAATTTCTTCGGATGTAGTAAATGTAGTTAAGGAAGTAGTTGCAGGAATGCCATCAATAGTTCCAATTACAGATTGGGTTTTGGTGATCACAACGGTAGTAGTTAACACTATCTCTGAAGTAAATGAAGATGTGAACTCAGAGCTCCAAGGAACAGTAGTGGTTAACGTTTGAGTTGGTGTTTCAACAACTACCAATATATCTGTTTCTTTTACGCCTCCACTACCAGTTATTATAGTCTCTGTTGTATATGTTGTAGCAAAAACACCACTTCCGGCTTGGGTGGTTCTAATAATAGCTTCTGGTGTCTCTACAACAACAATATCCTCTGTTACTGTAGATCCGCTTTCCGTAACAACTGTAACTGTGGTGTATGTTGTTGCATAACTTTCCAGCCATTGCTCTGTTGTAGTGGGTATCGGAACAAATATTTCAACTATATCAGTTCCAACTCCACTATAAAAACTAGTAGACAGAGAGGTTACTTCATTGGTCCATGTTGAGGTTACAGTTTTGGTCGGATTTGGAATAAAGCAGCTTTCATCTGTATCTTCAAATGTATAAACGTTATTAAATACACTGGAAATCAATCCAGTTGGGTAGACCATTCGGAATAGTAAACTATATGGAGTTTGAAGATTTGACCAAACTACCTTTATTGGATAAGCTTTTCCAGCAGTAAGGTACACCTCAGCATTCATAATACCATAGTTGTATCCTAAATAATAATATAGTGAGTAGGAACCGTCTCCTTGTCCATCAGGGTCACAGCAGGTGAATGCTTCACCAGCTCCAAACATAACAGCTATAGAGTCATCAGCACCACCAACATTAAGACGGTACAGTCCTGTTATTGGTGGAATATAGTATCCACTGAATTCAATTGTGAAATTAGAAATACTCACTGGAAAGCCATAAAGCTCACCTTGTACCACACTTGTGTATACTGAATTGTCGGAGATATTAATATCAGTAATTCCTGATTTTTTGCCGAAGTAGTATAAATCTTTATACCCTCCAGTCAAATAGTCAATAGATCTATAAGTAGAAAAGTCTTGCAATGGATATTCGTAAAATTTTGCGGTGAACCCTTGGGTCTTCACACCTGTTGGATTGCAAGCTAATGGTGTTGTTAAAGCGTGCGTGCAACAGGCTAGCGACAAAATAGTAATCAAAGTGTTAAGAAACATTCCTGACTATGAAAACATTCTGAAATCATGAAAATCACATTAAAAATGCTAGCTTTTATTGTCCAATCTTTGGAAGTTACTAAAAAATATTATCCTCTTACAAGATCAAAGATTTTCAGTATTTTACGTATTCAACAATATTTTAAAATAGTACATACATTATTGATTACATACAGATATGCAGCCTCTAATGTCTTGGCCTTTTCCTACATTACTAGTAAAATATTATGACGACCGCCTCAAAGAATAAATATTATTTAATCTAGGTGCAAAGAAGTACGCCTTCCCCGTTTGAACAAATTTCTTAGTGGCCTATATTTTTATTTTTTCTGCACTTAATAGCTTACTTCTTTTTTTTTGGTCCGTATCTCTCGTATTACGCATTCCTTAAATGCCTTGGGCATATTTTTCATGCAGCGGGGGACAGTGTTTATGCCGAAAATACGACTTACTATACGATTTTACATAATACGAAGGAATTATAAAAAATAATAGTGGTCTCATGGAGTTCCAACAGCTGTTATGAAGATAGGATTAGCAAGTAAGGCGTCAGTCTAATAGACATACATCACCAGGAATATGTCCACTGGGTATTATTACAATTTTGCAAAATAAAATGGAAGCTGCTATTAAATGGGCTTAGCATAATCTATTTAGGAGTTTAAAATAGCATATTATGATAGGTTACTTAAAAGGGTGCGTGATTAAAATTGTGGTGTTTTAGGACGTAGGCTAGAGGCTTTTTTTATTAAATTTGAAAACCTTAATTTTAGACATACTAAGCCATAGTTGTAATATTTTATAACTAAGGAGTTCCTTATGTGTGCCTCTTTTGTGAAATTAAGTCGTAAAGATTTAATCAATAGAGCTTTTTATTCGTAATCCCATATTATGTTTGAATTTAATATTCAAGCGAGTTTGACTATCATTTCTCTTTAAAAGAATTTTATTTTTTAAAAAATACAGAAGAGACAATATACAAAATATTTATGTTTATGTTTATTCGAAGCTGATATATTTTAGGGATTATCGAGTTCTTTCTTAGACATATTAGTGTGGTTATATTACTTAGAACTCTTTAATTGTATCCCTATACCACAATGGGTTATCGGAAGTCAAAAAAATCTTAAACTTTTATGAGTTAAATACATTTCGTATGAAGAAAATATTAAAAACATTTCCTTTACATTATCTTCTAGTTGAGTGAATTAAAAATCCAATTTTTAAATGTGATAAGTGTTCTGTAACCTTTCAAGAAAACGTTAACTTAACACTGTATTTCTGCAAAGTTCAGTATTTCACAGGTATCATTATTGATGAATATATTTAAAGTCCAATAACTTTGATAATGTTCAGAGGTTCTGGTTTCTTACTACTATAAACATATCACACTTATAGCTTATAAGACTGGCAATATTTTAAGTGGTATCTCATAAGAAATATAAACTATCAGGACTTGATAAAGAATCCCGCAATTCTTTTTATAGTTATAAGAACAAAATGATCATATTTCCACATTGACTGTAATGATCAACACAATATATGTGTCAGTACTTGCAAAGTTGTAGTCATATCCCAAATTCCCATATACATCTTAACATTCGGCTATTGGTTCACTTGTTACAGGTTCAGGTCCAAAAATTAAATGCTTACTATCAGTACTCTTAAACGTTGTCTAAGTATTATCTGTCAATACCAGGTGGAACAACAACATTCACTCAAATCCGAATTTTTTATACACTAAAATTATTATCAATGTTAGCTATCGCAAAACATAGAGAACATAGCTAATATTTAGGAACTTCATAAATATTTCTATTAGTTCGTTAAAAGATATATTACTGATAGCTAATATATCAACAATTCAGTAATCTACCCTTTATCTTATATTTATATACTAAAATATATAATACTTAAGGTTTTGTTTTTGAAGGTAAACTAATTTGGTGTTATATGCAGTACTTAGTTTGGTGCTAATCTGGTTCATTTTTTTCTTTGATTAATTACTGTGAATTCTTAAATATAACCTACAAGATTTAATTTTCTATAAAGTATTAAATGTTTCTTATTCTTATACGGGTATAGTATTTAGTTATATATAAATTCAAATTAATTAAACAGCAACAGATTGCAGGGAAGTGGAGATGGTACTGGTACCAGTACCCCATTGGTTAATGTAATCACTATTAGTTGGACACCATAAACCAACAAAATCTTTAAGTGCGTTATCTGGAGCGGAAAGTGATTCAAGACCACCAACACAATTGACAAGAGATTCAGCAGATTGTAAAATACCATTAGCTGAGACACAAATCCAGTTGTAGTCCTTAATAAGGATATCAGCAGCTTCAAGAGTCTCATCTTGGAAGAATCCTAAAATAATACCATTTTGTTGAGCTTGGCTGGTCATCTTATTGTAGAAGTAATTATTAGTGGCTGATGGACCTGGTTGAGGTAATGTGTTTAAGTCATTTTGAGTAACTTGGATAAGAGTCTTAAGATACTTGCCAAAGATTTCAAGTCCTTTTTGACCATCATTAGCAGTAGATGCAAAGGCAACACCAAGTTGTGCAAGAGCAAGTGGAGCAAAACCTCCGTTACCACCGTTAGCAGCATCCATGCTCAAGATCATACCTTCAAGAGCCTCAAAAGTACCGTTCTTCTTGTAACCATCAATACCAGTAGCTAAAACAACTTGAAGGGCTTGTAATGCAATTGAAGGTTGTGATACGTCACCTACTAAAGTTTTAACAACACAAGACAATGGATCAGATCCACCGAGAGCAGAACTTGCCTTATCTCCAAATAATCCGGTAATTGTATTAAGAACACCAGTAGAACCACTAGCACCCCCGGTAAGACCGCTAAGAATGCCGGTAAGAGCATCTGCAGGGTTTCCAGAGCCTGCAGCTCCACTAACAGCACTTGCTCCACTGCTAAGAGCATCACTAGCTCCGCTAACTGCACTGGCTCCACTGCTTACGGAACCTGCAGCTCCACTGACAGCGCTAGCACCACTGCTAAGAGCATTACTAGCTCCACTAACACCGCTGGCACCACCACTGGCAGCTCCAGTAGCACCACTTAAAGCACCTGTAAGACCATTAGCACCACCGCTGGCACCACCTAAAGCTCCAGTAACACCACTTAAAGCTCCGGAACCACCAGCACCACCTAAAGATCCGGTAACACCGCTTGTGGTATCACGTTTAGCACCTTGAATACCACCTAAAATACCACTTAAAGCACCGCTGGCACTACCTAAACCACCGGCAGCACCACCAGTAACATCGTTTGTAGGACCTTCACTATTACCTTCATTATAATAAGAGTCCCCTCCTAATTTTCCTGTCATGTCATCTAAGATATTACCAGCATCTGGAGCTGCTAATGGGTTAGCTGGATCAGGGTAAACTGGAGCAGCATTAATTAAGGATGTTAAGAAAGCAACGATCAACGTTTTATTATAAGAAACCATATTTATATTTATAAGCGAGGGTATTTAATATATTAATGTAATTGAGAAGTACTCAAAAAGCTAGGAACATCACCCATATAAATAGTCCAATATTCTATATTCAATGTGAAGAAGTCACCTCAAAACGGAGTAGAGATACAATGGTAATGCATGTTTGATTGTTTCTTTCTATTCGTCATCTTTTTGGCGAGAAAATCATTAAAAAAGCTGATGTTTCTGTATGAATTAACAACAGGGGTTTCTATGCTTCAATTGTTGCGTTTCCTAATTCGAGCCTAATGTAGGGTGCAATTTTTTGTCGCAAATTTCATTGTTCACCCACTCTAAGCAAAAGAGTTTCCACTTTCAATCGCGCGCTATTGTTCACCAAGCCAATTTTCGAATTCCAATACCTTAAACAATCAGGGTCCTGAAATTCTATTCGCAAGCCCATTATAATAGACTAGGTGTATTTCCGTCTAGTTTCGATCAAATTGGTAAGATGAAATATCAACACGAATATGTACCCTTTGTTTCTCTCGACCCCAACAAATGAGATAATTAAACCCTCCGAGTTGGAAAATGCGCAGGTGGTGAACACTGTTATCTGCCATAATGTGGGCCCTAAATTCAAATTTCAGCCATAATAAATTGGGTAAAGAATCTCCACTTTAGTATACTGGAAGTACTTTTGAAGCTATAATAAAGCCATAATGGAATTTCTCTTACATTGTCTCACGATAAAGACTACCCCATATCATTACAAACTCGCTAATTGTTTCTGTTTCAATCTATCTACGTAATAAACTTTAATATTAATTTTCATCTTCCGTCTACAAGAGAATGGTCGATTTCTATTAATTTGGCAATGTAAATTTACTCAGAATAAAAACATAGCAATCTAGAAGTAGTATTAGAAGATATTTTAATAACCCACGTTTACACGTTTACATTGAGATAATTAGGAATAAAAACATTTATTCACAGCAGGTTTGAAACTTGTAATTTAAAGGTTATCTTGGATAGGGCTTTGTTTATTTTTAAAACTTGGGAGGCTGAAATGACATTTGTAAAGCAGGGGGCTGGTATCATCTATAAAAATTAATTGCTCTTTCCCCCTCTTTGAAGTATATTATTTGAATCCTCCAATTTTAAAATTATTTTATGCCATAATGAATAACTGCAATAAATATATCTGAATGAGTATAACTGCAATTAGTATAATAAATACGGGTGTGTGGAGTTGTTTAGTTGTTCTGGGCAATTAAACAAATTTGTACGTACAGAAAATAACGGAGATAAGAAACCTCTATGATGTAGTATATTATTAAGCAAGGTACCATAAAGTTTATAGAAAGCCTCCTATATAATAACTTAATTTATTGTCAAAAATCCTAGTGTTTTATTTGACATATTAGTCAAGTGAACTTATCCAAATAAAGAGTATTGAAGTAATAATCAAGTTTAAAATGCTTACCAAAATATACGAATTTTAAGTAATGTCTAAATTAATGTCGCCCCTACTAAATTTATAGGAGTTTTTCAAAACCTAATAAAAGTAATTGCTGTAAAAGGATTCATGTAGAAGTAGTTTTCAATTGTTAAAGTGATTACATTTCCTAAGCATGTTGTTTTATTGTAATCTTGAAATTCTTTAAAATATTTCAAAAAATGAAAAAAAGTTCAAAAAGAGATATATGCGCAATTATGTTCGTGAAATTAGAAACATCAATTATCTTGCAATTCAAAAGTAAATTGAAGATTCGATAGATACTCTTATTATAAGTATGATAAAGTTTACAAATTTTGTTCCTTAAAGAATAAATCAGCATATTTTATAACTTACTAACTTGGAAATCTGTATAGAAATCAATTTTACTACTCAAGCTATTTATAGTCCACCATGTTTAACGGTTATTTTTGACTAATGAATAATTTCCTTAAATTCAAAAGTAATTCTAGTCTATAATTTATTTTTTCTTTCAACAGATCAATATTGAAATTCAAAATCAATACGCTTGTTGGCTAATTTCTCGGCAATTTTTGGATACTCTTCTTGCTCTTCTGGAGAAAGCTTATTCCATGCTCTCCTCTTTTGGGAATTTCTAAATTGATAATAAAACCTTGCTAAAATACATGCGGCTAACGCACCAAAACTTACTCCAACAAGTTGAGCGTTTCCTCTATGATATAGTGGCTTATCATCAGGTCTATATATATTAGCACCAATGATACTACCAGCTTGTGAAAACATGTTAACAATAGCAGCTGAAACAACCCTGGTTCTAACAGAATATGAGTTACCTGAACACCAAGAAATAGAAATTGGCCAAGTTGGACAATGTGCTAACACTAGTGTTAAAAGAGCATAAGTTCCCCAAACATTAACTTGAGCACCCTTCCACCAGCGAAGTGGAATCAAACACAGTAAAACCCACACCGGTATTGATGCCATTACCAATGCTCTACTATTGAAAAGTTCAGACAATAAACTCGTTCCCAACATTGTAATAATCATTAGTATATTGTAAGGAATCGTCAAAGCATTAGTCTTAAAGGTAGAAAATCCTAGTTTTTTCAAAGTTAAGGTCATATAGTTCAGAACAGGTGTTGTCATAATATCTCCTAAGATTCTAATAATGTAAATTGGCCATAAATCATAATCTAAGATGGCAACTCCCAATTCCTTGAGGGTAACAGGCTGTCTATTGTTCATATCACCTTTTGTTGGATCATCACGTAATACTCTATTAACAACAATTTTCTCTTCACGTTCTGTATACCACCCCTTTTTATTGTACCAAGATTTTGTTTGAACTGCAGAGGCTGGCATTTTAAAAAATGAAAATATGCCAACTAATAAAGTAAATGCACCTTCTATTAAAAAGAGCCATCTCCAACCATGAGGAATGCTCTTACTTTTTATCTTTAAAAGAGCAAAGGCCAATAAACTTGACCATACGGAAGTTAAAGGATTGGCAATATAGAAAAGAGATAACCTGAATGGGAACTCTTTAGAGGTATAAAAATAAGACATCCATAAGCAAACATCACAAATGAAGCCTCCTTGCAAAGCACCCAATAAACCTCTAGTAATATAGAAACCAGCTTTATTACTTATTCCTGCCTGAGCCATACCCACCACACTCCACAATACCATTTGCATGGGAATCCAAATATCTGGACCAAGTTTCTTGGAAATCAATTGAGAAGGAAGTTCTGAGGCTAAGAAACAGATCAAGTTGATAGTACTACCAATATTATAATCCCCAGTAGTTAATTTTAAATCACCTAACATGTTGTCCGATAGAGCCTGCAGAATATTACTCCTATCAAAATCTAATGCGGTGAACATTAAGAAAGCCCAAAATGTAACATACCAGTCATTTTTTAAAACCACCCTTCTCTCTTCCTCCTTTGTCCAGGTAAACTCAGGATCAAAATGATCCCTACATTCATAGTGACAATCTTCGTAAATTTGCCTGTAGTACTCAGCTACAGCAGGATCTTGGAAGATATGTTCAAGTTCCTTAGAAGAATTAGATTCTAAATCAAACCTTTCGTCAACTTGTACAAGCTCAGACTTGGAATTGCCTTTTTCAGCTCTTTTTGTTTGACTCATCTATTGTTGAATAATATTGATTTACAAATTTAATCTTTTCGGCATTTTATAGAGTATTTTATATGATTTAGATATCTAATTAATGCTATCATAGGATATTTCGTCAATATTGCTAATATTAAAATGCTGCAACCACAGTAGCCTCAATTGCGTTCACGCATATTTTCCAAATGCACGATGGTAATAATAATAGAAATTCTTATCTTGTTAACGATTATGGAGACAATATTTGCTTAAAGCATGTGATTAGGTACCAAAAAAAGACTTCCAGAACACAGTTCTCTTGCAATAAATAAATAAGCATCTAATATAAATATTAAAGCAGGTATAAATAAAGCTAAAGCGAATAATAATAGGCTTATAAAAGTCTAACCTTGATTTCGAATCTGTTACCCAGTTTCATGCCACATAAAATTGTGGTTTTAAATTTCGCAATTCTTTAGTGTAAAACAAAGCCCTTCTCAAATTTAAAAGCTCCATATCTTAGTTCTCACACGCACTATATATAACTACGTCAATATTACACAGTTATATGTCAATTTTCAATTCTAGAGATTTCCGTTTTAAGGCGTGATTTATAAGACACATTATATTCTAAGATTACATATTAAACATCACTTTCCGTGTGAAAGATATTTATAAATATCCCTAGTACGTTCTCATAAGATACCATCCTTATAAGACACCATCCTCATAAGATACCATCCTCATAAGATACCGTTCTGTCTTCCATACATTAGTACGTTTTAAATGTACATTAATACCCCCACTTAACTAAGTATGAAAAGATAGTTCCCAAAAAAATATAGCCCAATGCGGGGTTATTCCCGCAGCATCTCCATCGCTTTTCATTTGAGTGTCAACCACTTACTGATTAGATCAGCAGAGAACATATTCGGTGCAAATGATTGCTTTCTTTTCTACAGCTCACGAATGATTCATCTTCTATTCTTTCATCATATATTAGTGGGGTCGAAAACGCTCTTTGCTTGAAGAATTCACCCTCAAACTATATAGTTTTTACGTTGGATAAAAAATATTTGATATTTTTGCGAAGAAAAAAGCGAAATTGGCTTTCAATAATTCCGATAAATAAACCTTCGTCTTCCATCATGCTTACAGTCTATGTAATAATTCATTCTTCATTTCTTTTATTTATAATATAATATCTGAGATCCTATTTCATTGATTATATTATAAGTTCATATAAGTGCAATGGGTAAAGATAAAACAGGAAACAATAGACCTTTAATCCACTTCACTCCTGAATCTGGTTGGTTAAATGATCCAAATGGATTATTTTTTGATAGAAAGGAGAAATTGTGGCACTTATACTTCCAATATAATCCAAATGAAGCTGTGTGGGACTTGCCATTATATTGGGGACATGCAACCTCGAATGATTTAGTAAATTGGAAACATCATGATATCGCTCTTTCTCCAGAAAAAGACAATGAAGGTATTTTCTCGGGAAGTATTGTTATTGATGATAAAAATACGTCTGGTTTTTTTGATGATTCAATCCATCCTGACCAGCGAGTTGTAGCAATCTATACCAATCATGATTGTAACAACATGGAAACGCAAGAGATCGCATATTCCTTAGATGCTGGTTACACTTTTACTAAATACGAAGCAAATCCAGTATTAGACCATAATTCGTCTCAATTCCGTGACCCAAAAGTCTTTTGGCACGAGCCATCTAACCAATGGGTAATGGTTGTTGTAAAATCTCAAGAGTTTAAGATCCAAATATATGGTTCAACAAATTTAAAAGATTGGAAATTCCACTCTAATTTCAGTTCAGGAATATATGGATTCCAATATGAATGCCCTGGTCTTTTTGAAGTTCCTATTGAAAATTCTTCTAATTCTAAATGGGTTATGATTTTAGCTATTAATCCTGGATCTCCAATTGGTGGTTCCTTTAACCAATATTTTGTTGGGGATTTCGATGGGTTTAATTTTGTTGCTGATGATACCCAATCTAGAATCATGGATATTGGTAAAGATTTCTATGCGTTCCAAAATTTCAGTGGGGTTGAAGAAGGTGCTATAGGGTTGGCATGGGCATCTAATTGGCAATATGCTAATCTAGTTCCTACAACAGAATGGAGAAGTTCGATGTCTTTAGCTAGAAGGTACACATTAAAGGAAATTAATATTAACCCAGAAACTAAAATATTATCTTTAATTCAAAGGCCAATAATTCCTGATTCTATCACTGCTGTCAATTCTATTAAGGAATCCTCATTTGAGCCAACTATAAACAATTCCTTAAGCTTAGTAGCTCAGGATTCAACAGGGATGTTTGATTTCAAGTTAAGATTTAAAGTCAAAGAGAAAGGGTTTTCAAACAAAGAAAAGATTACATTTGATATTTTAGTTCAATCTCAAGTACAAGGTAATGAATTAGACACAGTGAAAATCGGGTTTGATGCTGGTATATCGTCTTATTACTTCAACCGTGCAATTGAACATAAAAGCTTTGATAATGAGTTCTTTACTGATAAATTATCAACCTATATTGAACCACTTAGTTATGATGAACACAATTTACCTATATTTGAGTTATATGGTATTGTTGATAGAAATATTATTGAGCTTTATTTTAATGATGGAGCAGTTGCTATGACGAATACTTTCTTTATGAATGAAGGTAGATATCCACATCTGTTAAAGCTTGCTACTAACACTGAAGATTCTAAATTTGAGTTCGAGGAAGTGTCCTTAAGGCATTTGACAAACTAGGTACAACTATCACTATCAACATGTATTTTATAGACTAGATGTATTTCAGCATTAATTTATAGAAATCTAAATAGAATGTGATCGATATCTTATCAGTTGCTAAAATGAAGTCGGGCTCGGGCCTCGGTCAATATTACTTTTAAAATTACTTAAGACGTCTTACCTGTAAAGGAGAAAAAAAACATTTAGGAACCAATTACAACTAAAATGTCAATTGAACGTAAGAAATATGTATTAGTTACAGGCGCTTCATCAGGAATTGGCTTTGTAACTGCAATTGAATTTGCTAAGAGAGGATATTATGTATTTGCGGGCGCTAGAAGATTGGAGGCAATGAGGGAGTTAGAAGCATATGGAATCAGAATAGTGCAATTAGATGTATCGTCTACCGAAAGTATTAAAGAGTTGAAGAAATTGATATTAGAAGAAACTGGAGGATACTTGGATATGGTTTATAACAATGCTGGTCAGTCCTGTACTTTCCCAGCGTTAGATGTGACTGATGAGCTCTTTAAACAATGCTTCGAAGTAAACGTATATGGGCCAATAAGAATTGTGCGAGAATTAGGGCCATATGTTATCAATGCCAAAGGTGTTATTGGCTTCACCGGCTCTGTAAGTGGTGTTATCCCATTCCCTTTCTCGTGTATTTACTCAGCTAGTAAGGCTGCTATTCATCAATATGCTGCCACATTAAGAATTGAAATGAAACCATTCGATGTAAAAGTTATTAATATCGTCACTGGGGGAGTAAATACTAACATTTCTGACAAAAGAGACTTGGATCCCAATTCTATATATAATTTCCCTGAAATGGAGCAGGCTTTGGAAGAAAGAAGAAAGATGGCAGTCAAAAACCATCCAATGGACCCAAAGATATATGCAAAGAAAGTCGTAAATGATTTTGAAAGAGCAAAGATAAATGGATCTTTAAATATTTACAGAGGTACAATGGCATCATTTTTGGGCTATGTTTTGTGTTGGTGCCCAAGATTTATCGTGGAACTTGCTTTGTTTAGGTCATTCAAGTTAAAGAAACCAATGGCGATCTTAGGTGCTAAATATTCAAAAGAGAAGATGGAATAGATCACCTATATTCCTTCATGTATTTGTCGTATTAGATATACGAATAAGGTATGTAAAATTGAGAAAGAAGTGTATTTATTTTTTTTATTTTTTAAATGTTCTGAAAGATGACATCCACAGACCTTTAGTGATTATGAGTCGGAATTTAATTAGTATCTTTATTTAAGTCTGTCAAAATTTATGAATCCACTAAATAAAAAAGTGTAGTTTCGGTCAGATTATTTTAAAAATTTATAGTTCAGAGTTAGGGTACTTTTTACAACTTTGTGAGGCTACTTATGTATATAAGATCTTTTGATAATCTTATATAACCCTAGGGGAAACTAAAATTATCATTGAGGGAAGAATGAATAAAGGGTGCAAATACGGGTACCAACCCAAATTATGGAACCCAATCAAAGTTGCTACTTAAAAGGGAATACGATTTTGAGAGCATACATTACTGATAGCAAATTAATAAAGTAGCCGCAACTGCCGCAGTATCAGGTTTCTTAACATTGCAAAAACGATATTAATTTTTTTGCAATGAAAAAATCATTAGACTTTAATAAGGTTCTATTGATCCTGCTTGGTCAAAAATTAAATCCTGAAAGATAAGATAATATATTCAATTTATATTTCACTTGTTCTTAAAAGATTGAAGGATCCATACATAAGAAATGTACATTATATCTTGGTCAACAAAGATACACTGCCACCATACAACATATTGTATACAGATTTATAAATATCAACAGCAAATTAAAATTCTCTAAGTAAATTGATTAAATGTGAATTGGTATTCTTGGTTTATATTATATTAGAGGAAAATATATCATTTTCAAAATTAATGGAGCTCTTCAAAATTGTAACCATCTAGGATAGATGACGTCATAGAAATCTATAGATTGAACCAACCAACGGGATATCTAACCTATGGCTCAGCTCATCTAGGCCAGGATAAGTTGAAAATAAGAGAGAATAACTTGATCTAACTTCAAGTTATATAAGAGGCCTAACTTGAAGTTATATAAGAGGACTAACTAGAGTAGATGGGTGCGAATTATCATAATTATAATTTGTTTCTCTTTTATATTGGCTTACTAGTTGGCCAATTGAGCAATTAGTTATTCTGATATCTTGTCTAATTTCTATACATCATTATAGTCATAGTATATATATAATCTATATATAAATGAATTGCTATTTTTTTTGTATATCTATTCAGACAATAGTATTTTAAAACATGGAGCTTGATAGAGGGCTATCAACAGGAGACCCAATGAAGTACAATGGCTGCATATGGTTTCAATTTTATAATTGGGGAACTTATAATAGAAGCATAATACTCCTCGTAATTTGAAAGTATAATTGTCGATTTTGATACTTCAATAGGACAGCCCCAGGCAATCTCTTCCTTTGAAAAGGAACATACAACAAGAGCTTTTTCATTTTCAAATGTTCTCGTATATGCATACACTTCTTCATTAGGAAAATCTACTATTTCATAAAGTCCGTACGTGAATAAATCACAATAATTCTTCTTTAATTTCAATATTTTTTTCCAGTAATTAAATACACTTAAGGGATCTTTGACTTCTGTTTCAGAGTTATATTTCGGATAGTCAGGTAAAACTTTCTTCCAAGGCTCAACTTCACTAAAGCCTGCGTAGGGACTTTCATTATTCCAGGGGAAAGGTGTTCTAGGATGATCTCTAGACTTTTTTTGAATTTCACCAAAGGCAATTTTTTTTGCTTCTTCGCCTTTAGTACAAGCCTCCTTCCAATAGTTTAAAGTTTCTAAATCCTTATAGTTCTCAATACCCCAACTTTTTGGATAGTTTCTCATACCTATCTCTTGTCCTTGGTATATGAATAATGTACCACACTTGAATGAGATTAGAGTAGCTAGTAATTTTGATGAAAAATCCCGATATTCGTCTGAGTCGTCTGCAAATCTTGAAATACTACGTCCATTATCATGATTTTCTAAATAAAGGCCGTTCCAGCCATCATTTTCTTGCATACCTTTCTGCCATTTATTAAATATTGATTTAAGCTCAGTCAATTTCCATTGTGAGGGTCTTTTGCTCAAAGCTCCATTTGCTCCATCTCTATCCAAACTCATATGTTCCCAATTGAAAAAAGTGCTGAGTTCGTGCCTATCATATTGAATAGCATTCAAAACTTCTTCAGGATTTGATACTTGATCAAATTCTCCTACCGTAAAACCATCATATTCATCAACAATTCTTCCAATTTCTGACAAATATTCGTCCAATCTTGGACCCATGGAAAAATTCCCGGGACCATAAATTTGATATTTGTTTTTAGGATTAAGAATAGGAGCATCAGGAAACTTCGTATTTTTACTGATGAAATTAATAACATCCAATCTGAAGCCATCTACTCCCTTGTCAAGCCAAAACCTCATAATATCGTAGACTTGATTCCTTAATGCTTCGTTTTCCCAGTTCAAATCAGGTTGTTGAGGTGTAAAAAGATTAAGATAGTACTGATCCCTTTTATCATCATAAGTCCAAGCACTTCCTCCAAAGAAAGCTCCCCAGTTATTCGGTGGCATTCTTTCACCAGATTCATTGTAGCGTGGGTCCCTCCAAAAGTACCAATCCAGATAAGGATTGGATCTTGAACTTTTAGATTCAATAAACCATTTATGCATATTTGAAGAATGATTTACAACTAGATCCAATAGCACTTTAATTCCAAGTGAATGAGCCTTATTTATCAACTCTGATAGGTCCTGATTACTACCATATTTCTCATCAACAACGTAATAGTCAGAGACATCGTAGCCCATATCAACTTGAGGAGACTTGAAAATCGGACAAATCCAGATCATATCAACGCCTAAATCCTTCAAATAATCAAGCTTCATACTTATTCCATTTAAATCGCCCCAACCATCATTGTTTGAGTCTTTGAAAGTGGAAGGGTAAATTTGATAAACAACAGATTCTTTCCACCAAGCTTTTGTACATTTTATACCATTTAAGAGGATCTGTTTACCTCCTGATTTGTTATTCATATTTCTGTATAACTTAAAGAAAAACTACATTACTTGTTCCAAACGTTTCCTTAAATAGTGATACTACTCTGTATGAAATGAAAGGAGCGAGAAATAGTCCGTTTGTCGCAATAATATATTTTACGAAGACCCGATAAAATATCCGTGGGGTAACAAGCTTTTACAATTATCTTTCATCTTTTCTTTATTTTACTTTTCATTCTATTTTAAATTTCCTTAGTTACGTATCCTAATTGCAAAATACTTTGAACATATGGTATGTTTGACCCTTTTGAAATGAAGCTTTCTATCTCTATCTCTGTCTCCACTATCTCAATTATTTGAATTCTTTCAAATCAACTCTCAATAAGAATTTCATATATGTTGGTTCTTTTACACTTAATGTCAAATTTAAGCGGGAAATTTCCCGGTAAATATATATACCTAACTCCACAATATAAACTATCATGCAGCATACAACAATATATTAAAAAAGTACTTCAAACTTTGGGATTAAAGTTACAAAGACATCATGTCAAAAAAGTTTGTTGAAGATATAAACATTCAAATCTTAAGGTATAGCTGTATGATCTTATTAACAGTAACGTGGAATATCAAGATTATACAGCGAATAATTAAATTTCTAAGTTTTTAGCTATATCCAACTATTTTAAGGATAATTAGAATTATGAGAATACCATTTTTTAATTAAAGGGAGAGCTTTTCCTAAAGCTGTTAAGTGAAATCTTGGTATGAGCAATTCAGAACCCCTAGTTTAAGTAGAAAATAAAAATAAAACGCTTTGTTATTTCTTTTTTGCGATATTGTTTAACTGATGCGGGATTTCCTCTGGTGTTTTCTCTCTTATTTCTAAATTAATGTAGATAGCGCAATTAACCCCACAGGAAGTCAAGCCTCGATTATCGTTATATCTCTATCAATTTTTTGCGGCTCATGTACGAAATCGACCGGGGAACCTCAGATGATGATAACGAACCAAATTATTTCGTTGACGACCACCCCCACAAGAGTCTATTGATATCCTTGTATCACTCTAAATTACAACTAATTATTTGCTCGTACAAACTTTCTTATGGTTGGATAATTAAAAATATTCTTATCACCTAATACATTATCACATCTCTAGCACAAATATTGAGTTACCATAAATTATTTGGATATAGTTGAAATAATGCGAAAAATACAAAATATACGAACGAGAAAGACTTATTTTAGGAATACTTTGATACATAGAGCACGAAGAGAGTGAATTATTCATCTTTATACAAGATTGCTCGCATAATGAGTATCGATATTTTGGTTTAATATCAGACTGAGAAATGAAAACACTTATCTAAAAGGCATGTCAAAGACCGTTCAATTGAAGTTAAGGAATTCGTATAAGAACTAAAAATGTTTGAATAAGAGTATTTAACAAGATCAAATTTTAATTATCTAAAAACAAACTAAGATATCAATTAGGTAAAAGATTTATTTTGGTAGTAATGGAGTTTTAAATGTATGAATCTTAGAGTAATTCTTATTGTAAATTTATTGAATGAGGTAAACCCTTCCTTCATATGGCATTAAAGTATATTCGGCTGGGGACAAAACATTAGTTATGAGTAATTTGGAATCTTTTGTTATATGGCTAGTGTCAAAATCTCTCAGCTCTTTCGTGAAGTTCAATACCACAAATAATTTATCATTTCCATGATTCTTGATATATGACATAATGGCGGTATTTTTTTCATCTACATGCTCGAAGGAACCATGGACACACAATAGTGGATACTTCTGTCTAAGAAGAAGAAGCTTCTTCCAGAACGAAAGGACACTATTTTCATCCTTAGACTCATCTTCAGCATTAATTGAAGTGTAATTCTCATTAACATTCATCCAAGGTTCTCCACTAGTAAATCCTGCGTGTTTAGAAGAATTCCACTGAACAGGAGTTCTTCCATGATCTCTTGAAACTTGTCTAATCCCTTCCATAGCTTTTTCCATGCTAATTGGAGAATTACCGCTCTTTCTCTTGACTGAATTATAATAATTTAACGTCTCAATATCTCTATAATCATCAATGGGCCAATCTTTTGGAATATTTGTCATCCCAATTTCTTGTCCTTGATAAATAAACAAAGTTCCAGAAGATGTAGCTTCTAACATTGCTAATGCTTTGCAAGATGCTCCCCAGTATTCGGGATCATCACAACCAAATCTATTAACACTTCTTGGAAGATCATGGTTTTCAAGGAATTCGCAATCCCAGCCATCATTATTTTCAACATACTTATGCCATTTTGCGTACGTTCCTTTGAATTCTGAAAGTTTGAATGGAACTGTCTCAAACTTATTTGGATTTCCAAATCCTAAGTAGACTGTGTCAAATTGAAAACCCATACTAATTCTTCTTTCCAGCTCTTTAATATATCTCAATGCAACATTAGTATCTTTGGTAGGACCAAACTCACCCACGGTCATACAGTTGTATTTAGACAATACTTTTTCATTCATTTCACGAATGTAATCAAAATTTCTTTCTTGGTTTCTATAATGCATGGATGCAAGTTGCCAAGCGGAATTTGGATCCGTTATTGGAGCATATGGATAATCAGGGTTTTTGGCGTAAATTGTTATTGTATCTATCCTAAACCCATCAATACCCTTATCTAACCAATACTTCATAACATCTTCATAGATAACCTCCCTAAGTTCTTCACATTCCCAGTTAAGGTCAGGCTGTGATTTTGCAAATAAGTGAAGGTAATACTCTTGAGTGGCTTCGTCCCATTCCCAAGCGCTACCACCGAAATTAGATCTCCAATTATTAGGAGGACAGATTTCTCCATTTGGACCATAAGCTGGTGCTGCCCAATGATACCAATTACGTCTGGGGTTAGTTTTGGACTTTTTAGAGTCCTTAAACCATTGATGTTCTGAAGATGTATGATTTATGACAAGATCAAGTAAAAGCTTTAAATCTCTCTTATGACATTCCTCGATCAATTCTTCAACGTCACTAAGAGAACCATACATTTTATCTATCTTTTGATAATCGGATATGTCATAACCCATATCATCTTGGGGACTCTCAAAAATAGGCGATAACCAAATTGTACCAACCCCTAATTCTTTAAGATAATCCAAAGTCAGAATGATTCCTTGAATATCACCAATACCATCACCATTTGAATCCTTATATGATGCAGGCCAGATTTGATAAACTGTTCTCTCCTTCCACCATTCAGCACTTAAGATACTCATTTTTCAATAATTTTTATGGGAAACTAATAAAAAATAATGTGTGAAACTTTTCTATTTAAATACTGGAAAGTTGGAAGGATATTACGGGTTAATTCTCGCTTCTCCATACTTATAATCTCTTTAAATCTCCTCATTAATCATATACGAGTAATCTTAGTGTCCTTACAGTTGGCCAGCGAAAAATTGTCCGTATTTTATGTTGCGAAATTATTTTTCGGACAATTACTCGCTGATGTGGGGGCAAATATTTTTTGCGTTTTTTACAGGTAAATATGGAATATTCATATAATATTTCTTTAATCAAACAGAAATGATATCCAAGCATTTAGTCTAATAATTAATTAAAGAAACTTCAAGAAATAGATTACAAAATGTATTACGTTTGTTAAAAAGTTTTTTTCTTTGAAAATGGTTGTCCAAAAACGAATTACTTCAAGGAAGAACGCCATATCTTTTTTCCCAAATCTAAAAAGCTTATATTCTGCTCTTGAATTAAATCTATTAAGATATATCGATTACTATGATAAAAATGTTTATTTAAGAAAAATCTAGAATATCTTCCATTCAATACTTTTTCTACAAATATGTTTTCTCTTAAATAAATATTTAGTAGTTATATTCAATTATTAACCAAATTTAACCATATATTTTGGATTAGTAGATCGAAAACTTTATCACTTCCAGCGGATAATCTTAAAATAGCCAGTAGTTCTAAATTTTTGGGTGATAAGAAATTTTAAATATGCATGAAAATTTTGCTTGATAAGATAATTACTATTAAAAAATGCAGTATTATCTTCTATGAAACTAGAAAGTAACAGAGTTCTGCGTTAGGGCTGTTTTTTTTTTGCAATAATTAATAATACGGTCGAAAATATTTTATACAGAATGTATATAGTCGACCGTTATCTTATCTTGATGATGGCTTCGTAAAACTTAAAAATATATAACTCGGAGAATTTCTCGCTTCTCAGACCACAGTGCAAGTTATGTATAAAAAAGCATTCTTTTTCTACTTTTAAGCTAGAATAAATATCATTAAGATACTTTATTGAATATGGATCTCTCGGTGATTAACTCTATTACGAGTACAAGAGAAGCAGAATTAAATTTCCAAATACCTCAATCAGAAGAGGCGAAAAAGGGAAATGAAAAGGAAAAAGAGATGGGCTTTAAAGAAGCTATTAGAGTTCACTATAAGGCAGTAATTTGGTCTGTTTTATTATCTGTTTCATGTCTTATGGAAGCATATGATCAGAAGATATTATTTGGATTTACTGGTCTTCCAGTCTATCAAAGGAGATTTGGAGAGGAAGTTTCACCAGGTAAATATAGTCTTTCAACAAAATGGACAACTTTATTAACAAATGGTGTACATTTTGGACAGATTGTTGGTCTTTTTATAGCGGGATTTGTCGTTGAAAGGATTGGATATAGGTATTCAATAATAGGTGCCATGGTTGTAGCTGCTGGTGTTATTTTTATTCTATTTTTTGCTCAAAATCTTCATATGTTGTTTGCAGGCTCCTTCGTTTTTGGAATACCTCAGGGATTCTTTTTGACGTTATCAACTACATATGCTACTGATATTTGTCCAATGTGTTTGCGTCCTTATTTAACCACTTGGAATAATATGTGTTGGACAGTAGGTGCCTTGATTGTAACTGGTGTGCTTGCAGGGTTTTCAAATTACACTTCTGAATGGGGTTGGAGAATTCCTTATGCAATTCAATGGGCATGGATACCGGTAGTAACGGTGATTTGTATATTTGCCCCTGAATCTCCATGGTGGTTAGTTCGTATGGGAAAAATTGAAGAAGCAAGAAAATCTCTCTCAAGACTATCCACCGTTGAAGAAAACTCAGATGAGATCGAAGTAATGATTTCCATGATTAAAGATACAAATGATTATGAAAAGAAATTACAAGAAGGAACGTCTTATATGGACTGTTTGAAGGGACTGAGCTTGCGTCGAACTGAAATTTCATCAATGTGTGGAGCATTATCTCCTATGTGTGGATTTGCATTAACTGGATATCAAGCATATTTCTTCGAACAATCAGGATTAACTGCTAGTCAAGCTTACTATTTCGGAATTGGTATGAATTTCCTAAGTTTGGTAATGAGTATACTTAATTGGTTTTTGATGTCGAAATTTGGACGTCGTCCACTTATTTTATTTGCAGTATCGATGAATACCATTATTCTCTTCATTATTGGGTGTTTAGGTATTCATAAAAATCAAAGTACAGGTTGGGCACTTGGTGGAATAATGACCGCCTCATCTTTATTATGCTTCTCTACTATCACCAGTCTTGCTGTTGTTCCTGAAGTATCATCAACAAGGCTTCGAGCCAAAACTACTGTTATATCACGTAATGTCTATAACGTTTTCTCCATATATAACAATGTTTTGACAACTTGGATGATCAACTCTACTGGTTGGGGATGGGGAGCTAAAGCTGGATTTTATTGGTCTGGGAGTAGCGCCTGCTTTTTAATATGGGCAATTTTCCGCTTGGTTGAAACCAAGAACAGAACACCAACAGAATTGGATTTCCTTTTCGAAAAGGGAGTTCCTGCGAGAAAGTTTCACTCGACCCATGTTCAATGGGAAGACGAAGTAACTCATATCGACGCCACCCTTGAAGTTAAAGTATAACTATTAGCGTATATATTTTTAGTAATTTATATTAGTATTTTATTACAGAAAATAATAATACTAATATTAAAAGCAGAAATCATTTCGCTTTATCATAATAATGATCATAATACAGTAACTTGTTTAATCCACCTTATTTAAAGTCCATTTCAATTGAATATAACTTACAAAAAGTATCTTGACAATAATTATAATTATGAATTAGGGTTTCATTAGTAAAATCCTCACTAGGTTTTTTTGGTATACCATCACACCAAATTTTAATTCATTCCAAGCCATACCATTTTGTGTATATCAATTAAAGTTATGCTAGTATTGATTGATAGAATTGAAACCAAAATCTTACTTCATTTACAGTTATTAAATGCTCATAAGTATCTATCTTTAGGACCCAATTTCAAATACTTATACATCATCAGAGTGATCATCTGAGGTCAGGGGAGACTTCAAGTCCAATGCTTTCAGATAAATGTACCATACGTAACATCTCATCACTGACTAAATTCGAAGGTAAATATAATACTCTATTTTTGATTTTATAATCCCTAAATTCTGTTGTAGAATCAAATCCCATGCTTATAAGTAATTTGGAAAGTATTGAGATAGCGTCTAAGGTAGTATCTAGAAATAAGTTGGTAGGAAGTAAGTTACATAATAAGGATTCCATGAGTTCCATTATTTTCACGCAAGCACCTGGGCCGTTTGCAATAACTGCATTCTTTTCTAAATTACGCATGGAAGCAAAAAAATCAACAAGAACTTCAATTGGAAATTCAGGAGCAAAAAAAGAGTTGGTGCTACTTTTAAGTTGTCGTTTCCAAATAAATATTCTAATCCAGCTTTTCGTCAAAATTAGGTTTGCTTTATCTATATCAGACATTCTCTCATTGATTTCTATTTTGTTTAAATACTCTTGGGCATTACATATCAATTGAAAACAATCCCCAGTCACATTTTCTGTATTTCTATGAAATATTTCCAGAAACACATTTCTTGGTAATGCAAATAATCTGATTAACTCAATAAATCCATTTATCGAAGATCTTTCCTCATCCTTCTGACGAGGGAAAGGAATCGAAGGTTCCAATACTAATGGGAAGTTGTACCGGACACTTGCGTATCTTTCTGAAACATACAAGACATAGTACACCTTTCGACATTGGTGCGCTTCTTCCTTTGACATTTGGGAATAAGTCAGTTCAGAATTATATCCCATTATTTCTGCTATACTCACAGCTTCCCTTAAATAAAATAGAGCTTCATTCTTGCATTCTGGAAGATTACAAAAATAAATATAAAGAAAAAAGGAGATTAATAAAATAACTGGGAAGTTGTCTTTAGTTTTCATTTTACTTGATATTGTAAGTGCTTCCTTTGCAAGTCTGTCGGAAATCAGTTGTATATCCAGTTTTATTAATGCTAGTTGTTGTACACGCTTCAGAATAGCTGCCCCCATAGCACATATGAGAGCGTATGATAGATTTGGCAGTTTCAGGTCCCTTACATCTTCAAGGAGCAGATCAGCAGAAAGTATGGGCCAGGTGCCGTAAAAACTTTCATCATAAACTTGAAGTATTTCAATCAAAGTAGGATAATCCATAACTGTTCCAATATCTGTCAGCTCAGATGTTGTAACATTTTTCTTTCTCCTTTCATATCTCTTAGGTCTATTATTAGTACATACAATATTATGCTTGATACATCGCAGACATGGTAATTCTCTATTACATTTTACCTTTCGTAAACAACATATGTCACAAGGACGATTAATCTGGTTACTCATAAACCAGTTAGAGTTTACCAAAATATAACCAATAGGAATCTCACAAAAGAGATAAGAACAGTTTTTAGCTCCTTCCTTATAATCGAGTGATAATAGAAAATCTTATCAATTTCGCGTATAATACCGCTAAATGAAATACCAGAAGATACTCGTAATAAGAAACTTGATTGTTCTCTACAATGGCAGCGATATCTTGCGATGCGTGTGCTTTACATAAAGTTCGTTGCACAAGAGAACAACCCTGCTTTAATTGCAAGCAGAAGGGACTGCCCTGTTTATATACCCGCCATAAGCAAAAAAGAGGACCTAAGAATTTACATGCTAAAACATTACGAAAAATCATCAACCAAGAACCTGTACAAGAGTCTGTACAAGAATCTGAAACCGGAATACAGAAGATTATTTCAAATGAAAAAATAGAGGAATTGCTTAGACTCTATGAAAAGCATTATTACTCAATTTGGCCGGTACTTTGTACTGATTTAATAATAGAGAACTTGAGAAGATCGGAGGAAAATCTATCTCTAAATGTTGCCTATTTAATTTCAGCCGTTTTACTAAATCAGTCATCATTTGTGGACTTCATCTATCGTTCTAAATTGGAAATTTCACCTAAAGAGGTTGCTCATGAGTTAGTATCAAAGTCAATAGAGGGTTTAAATGATATGTCAAAGCGACTGTTAGTATCAGAAAATAGAATTTTATGTTACTTCTTCTTGCATGTCTATTATAGAAATAATGGGGAAAATGAATTGGCCCAGTTGTATTTAAGAGAAGCTATAACAACCGCACATCTTTTAGGACTACATGACCCTAGTACTTACAATGACATGGGTAAAGAAGAAATACACAGATATAGAAAATTATATTACCTATTATTTATTGCTGAACGTTATATGGCCTTGAATTTTCGTTTACCTTCGTTGCTTCATGCTAGCATTCCCCTACCTGAGATACCAGAAGAAAAAGAATCACGTCAAATTAAAGGATTTCTAGAGATAATTAAATTATTCGAAATTCCTCCCCCAGATATTTATGATCTATTTTCCAAAAGAAAATCAATCGTGGACCTGATAGAGCTTGTTGAAATAATTGAAGAAATGCATAAAGCAACTACCACTAAGTGCAATGATAACATGTCGGATTTAGATATCGCAAATGTCTTGTTACATAAGTGCTGGCTACAGTCTGTCTTGTTGAAAGAAGCATTTATTTTCTATATACCAATCCCTCAGAATCTCAAATCTTATACTATTGAGTTTGCTCATAACTTCATAGAACTTATTTCACAAATAGATCCACTCTTTTTTGAAATTAGCGCATCTGGAGATTATACATTCCTTAAAGCAATTATTACTTTGTTCGAATCTGTTGTTAGACATTCGTCAGAATTCGAAAATCCTGATGAACTAGACGTGTTACATTTGATTATAAAAAGTAGTTCAAAACCGTCCTCTAAGTTTTGCTATACGTCATTAAAGAGTAACATTGTTTTTAATTCTACTCGCAAAGGATAATTTCAACATCTATGAATTTCTCCGTCTCCAACTGAAAAGTAAAGTTAATGGAATAATATTTGCATAAATAACCTAGATGACCTAGAGATCTAAATGTCCAACATGTAAAATTTACTGGCGTTAGATAGAAATAACGACAGGACTTGATACTGATACTATTATTTAAAGTTGTGGCTGTTCAGAATTATAATTATTGTTCCTAAGGAATAGTTAAAGGAATCCCGTCGTTAGGGTGCATCTTATTTATTTCAGTCAATGAGTTATATTAAAGGTTTCCTTCTTAATTAAGTACGTAAGTGACTTTAGGCATTCGTGAGAACTGATCTCACTTCAGAATTGCACAGAATACAATAAAGTAATTAAAGTATAAGATGACTAAAAATCAATTCTACTTATTTCCTTTACTTTTACGTAAAGTTTTTTGCAAGAGAGAGCATGTACTTTAATATCAAGATCAAATAAATATTGTGTTGAAAACTAACAATGAACAGAAAGAGCCAATACTCTAAGAATTGCGGAAACCAATAAACAAGTATTCTGAGTCTATTAGATGATTATGTAAAGAAATTGATGAGAGTTTTTGAAATTATTCAATTTGGCCAGTATTTTATTTCGAGTAAAAATCGAAGACTTTTATCGATATAATTACTGACGCCTTTATAGGATCTTATTTATCTAACATCTTTCCCTGCTCTGTCCATTTTATATTATTGTAAAGTCCATCCAAGTTTGAAATTAACTTCTCCAGAAGTGCCTTTATATTGCTCTTTTGGGTATGCTTTATAAATGTAGAATATATCCGGTTATACCTTTCTCGTGCAAATTCTATGTGGATGCTGATCCAATTCAAACAAAAATGAGAAGAAGATGTCTATAGGTTCTTTTGAGGCTGATCAAAAATTTCAGGGAATTTTGAGAGGACTTTTGTGCATATCTGGCTGCAAATATTCTTTTGATACACGTACTGGTTATACCTGGAAAAGAATACCAACGAGCAGCCCATATTTTGAACTAATCATTATCCCAATGAGCTCTAAAAGCTTAGTTGGAATCCTATTTAAAGCAACTGCATAAAGAGCATTACTCTCCAGTGTGAGCGAAACTCCACGATCACCTTAGGAAAGATGGAAAATGGTCTCCAGGAAAACTTTTTGAATTCAGAGGTTTCTTTCTCTATTGGTTATAAATTATAAGAAAGTATTTCGGTCAATTTTTAAAAGAATTTCATTAGTTCCATCTGTAAGAGTTTTTGGAGGACAGTTTATTTTAAGTTGAACTATATTATTTTTCTGTAATAATGCGTTTTCCACTTAAAATAGACAATTATTATATTAATGGAGAAAAAAATGTTTATGGACAACAATAGTAGAATGATAGTTTAATCTAATTATTTACTATATCAAACAGGCTCCACATACTGTGGTAATCCTGACTCGATAGATTTAACAACAGCGTCCACACAAAGTAATGCTCTCAATGCATCAACACCGGTACACTTAATTTCTGTTTCTACGCCAGTTATTAAGTTAACGAAATGCTCCAATTGTACGTCGAAGGGTTTGGGTAATTCTTCTTTGATCATATGAATAGGACTAATTTTATAAGTTGGCGAGTTTGAGGGTGTAATCATACCGTGATCCTGGATTGTATTTTGTTTGTTAGGGTTTATATCAATTTCATAAGACTCGATGGGTTCTGTCCAGGTCTTCATATTTTGGCTTTCTTGATGTAAAATTTTCATATCTGGCACTGACAATGTTCCTTCAGTTCCAAAAAAACGGTAAAATCCAGTGACTTCTTCATTGTGTGGAATCATAGGATTTTCTCCTGTTCCTGCTTCGAACAGAAATGGTGAAGTGACATTATCGGAACATATGAAAGTACCGGAACACCCACTAGCAAAACGAATAGTAAGAGCAACTCCCTCATCCACCAATTGGTCATATGTCTTACCCTCAATAAACCTCTGTTTTTTCAATGGTTCCGCATAAACTCTTTCAATTGGTCCTATAAGATATTGGAGAAGATCAAGATCATGAACTAAATTGATAAGAATTGTCCCACCACCCAATTCTTTTGAAGATCTCCAAGGTTTTTCTTCAAAATAAGAATCAGGCTTTCTAGATGTCCAGCATCCTTGAACGGCAACAATTTCACCTACTTTAGTAATATTAGCTTTGGATGCAATAATATAAGGGTTAAACCGTCTATGATGACCAACCAATAATTTGACTCCACGATCATTACAAAAGTCAATTAGAGTTCTGCAATCTTCAGCTATAGGGGCTAAAGGTTTCTCCATCAATATATCAATTCCACGAGATGCTAATTTTAAGCCCATTTCTAAATGTGTATGGTTTGGAGTAGCAACTATTGCAGCATCTGGAAGCAGAATTTGGTTACTTTCACAATAATCGAACAACTCATCCAAAGTTTGAAACAATAGCGTGTTAAATTCATTTGCAACAGAAGGTCCCTTTGCTGAATGATCAACAATAGCAAAAAGAGAGCAATCTTCCCTTGAAGTCAAATGGGCAGCATGTCTAGGACCAATTACTCCAGCACCAATTACTATAAATGTAAGCATTTTCTAGTTGAATGAACCAAAGAATCTTAAAATAGTGTATTAACTTTATATCCTAGTAGGTTTACAAAAATTAGAGGATATTTATATAAATACGTACGATTAGATAGTAGATAAGATAAAAAGGGATCATACTGATAACGCGAGGCTAAGATATGGAACAATAATGACATCACGTGAATACGGCACTCAAATCTTTGGTTTCAATTTCGAAGTACTATCTGACTTCTCATCATCACTTATTTGGCTGGATTGATTACCTAACGAAGAATTCATAGATCCCTGATTCCCAGATGAAAATATTTCATGGCAGAGATGGTCAATGACACCCCAACCATATCCATTGGGAAATCTTCTTCGCACTATTATATTATTATGTGCATCTGGTGGAAGATCGACTAATACTTTTCTCCAGTTCATCTTAGGGGTATGGTATTTTTTTGCTATCTTCACTTGTTTGTTCATCTTCCATTCATTATGGCGAAAGAACACCGAACCGAAAGTGGAGACTTTATGTTTATGTTCAGGCTCGTCTATATTTGCATATGGCAAGTTTCGGAAATGATAATACCTGTCGTGGAATATCACAGGATCTCGAGAAGCAGGATCGGTAATGTAATCAGTTTTGGGGACTGGGCATATTAAAGTGTATAAGGCAGATTCAATTGCGGAGGCCTTTGGGGGTAACTTTAAGGACTTTAAAGAGTCAGAGTCATCGTCTACCATTTCGTCTTCCTTCATTTCAACAGAGGTACTTGAATCATTATTTGGAGTTGACAGACCAGAGGAAAATTTATCTAATTTTGATCCCTTTGCATTTATTCTCCTTACTTTCTTGAGCTTTTTAATTTTCTTTCTTCGAGAAAAACCTCCTGTAAAAGTAGAAAAATCAATGAATTTTGTTTCTGATTTAGGAGAAGTATTCGTTAGTGCTGATTTAGAATTTTCTGATTCTAGTGACTCCTTCTCTGACAATGATTTCTTATCCTCTTCCTCCACCTTACTAAAAGATTCTCTCGAAGCCTCTGGTTTAATATTCAAAGACATGAAATCACTTGCAGCATCTGTTTTATCATTTGCAGTAGACGTGTCGTCATTATCAGATATTTCTCCTACAGCATCAACAGACTCTGTAGTTTTAATCAGCCTAGAATCAACGGCATTATGTTTGGGGACAGCTTTTTTCTTTTTAATTGCATTGACATCACCTAGGGCCTCATAATCCAAATATAATAGAGCACTTGTGCGCAATGGGACAATACCGTCATTAACTGCGTTTGCATATAGGGTCAACTTATCGAACTGTTCTAAGAAGTTCTGTAAAGGATTGTCAGGTAGAATTTCCAATAGTGGTTTTAGAGTATCTCTTTTCCGTGATATTTCATGTTTAGCTACACCTTTAAGATTAGGAAGTCTCCTCAGTAAGGTGAGATCTCTACCCGTTTTGCCCAAGGATCCAATATCTAGGAATAGAGATATAAAAAAATTAAGCTCACTAAGAACACCAAGTAGTGGACTAGCGAGACATACTAAATTACCAGCTGAAATATTTCTACTAGAAAAATAATCTGCACCTTCTGTTACAAGGATATGTTTTATAGCATAAAGTTGGACTAAACCACCCAATGAATGTCCAATAAATGAAATCTTGTTGATCACGTACTTTTTCCTTAGCTCTTCAATAGTAAATTGAATAAACTTAGAACATGCTGTTCCTAATTTTTTTACTCCTTTTTCAGACTTTGCCGAGTTTCCATTATACCCTGTAACAAGTAAATTTTCATCGCTAACTGCCAATAAAGAATCTTTCACATATAGCATATCAGCGGTAAGATTGGAGAATATTCCATGAGTGAGAATAACTAAATGTACCGGCTCTTCAACATTCTTAGGCTCCAATGGCCATAAATCATCCGTAATTTGTTTCATCACATGTAGTTCATTTATTCTTGACTCTCCTAAATTTGAAATACTTTCTTTCAGTTCTATTTCAGACTTCTTATCTAGTGAGATAAATGTATTCAGAATAGGTCCTCTGTTTAAGCTCTTCATTTTTTCCATATCACCTCCTACCATTAAGTCATAATGCACACTTGTTTTTTTATTAATATATATTTGGGATAAGATGTCAATGCTCCAGGAATATATTGGGAATCCTTCTTCCGATTTTTCCTTGAAAGAGTTAGAATTCAAAAACAAAGTAACATTAAAAGCCTGACCTGGTTTCACTTGGTTTTCAAATTGTACTTCATCCACACTATTAGGATTATCAGGCTTGAATTCTTTATTCTGATCATAGCCATACGGTACTACATGACAATAGAAAATGCATGGCCCGTTTAAAAAATGAAAAGCCCTGATTGATACCTTTTCAGTATTTTTTATTGTCAAATATATTTTTTCCTTATCTTCATCCTTACATACATAAGTTATATTGTATCTTCTTGCATCTCCAAGATGTAAACTATCTTTATCTCGATACCAGAGAAATGGGTTATTTTCCATATTAGGGTATGCTTCTAGACTTTAATATGGGGAACATACTTCCCCCAAATATCAAGAGATGTCGCAAAGTCGTTCTATACAAAAAAAAGTACGTCGGCTATGATCTTATCCCCGGCAATTTAAATCTAATCAAAACATCTTTAGCCTAGCTAAAATTTAGTAATCTTTAAAATGTATGATAGGGTTTGTTCAATACTTTATTAATCTAATAAGCACTAAAGATAATCTAATTTGTTGAATAAATTGAATAAATTGAATAGCAAAATGGAAGAATCAAAAATTGAGTCCTCCACTAATTCTAATGTAGATCCTGATGGTAAAGAAGGATCAGATGAAAGTGTATTAAATGAAGTTCCTCCTAATGTGAAACCGACTCGTGAAACAAGAACTATAATTTTGACTGGGTTAAGGGGAGTGGGGAGATCTACATTAGCGTTGATGGCTCTGGCAGCGTTAAAGTACAAATATGTCGACGTAGAAAAATGTATTCAAGAACACACAGGGATGCCTGAAGCAAAATATCTAGAAAAGTGTACCCAGGATGAATATTATAAATTACAATCTAGTTTGGTTATTAAAGCATTGAAAGATAACTCAGATGTTAATCTGCTTATTGTGTTTCCTTCAAGCTATGTTGATAACCCATATCTATTAGATTATTTGGCAACTAAGAACTACCCTTACATTATTAATATAGAGTGTGACGAAAAACGTATTTTAAATTATATCTCCTATAAAGGAGATGTTGCAGATGGTATTAACTTGATACAGCAAGCTTTCTATAAATATAGAAGTGTTGCAAAATATAATTTTTATAATTTATTTACTGATCTTGATTTCATCAGAAATAATCTAGTCTGTATTGGAGAGGAGAAGAAGATCCAGATGAATAGTCCTCTGATATTGAAACCAATAGAGAAGGAGTTTGTAAGGTTTTTAAAATTTATTACAGGAGGTGCTAAATCATCTTCAGCATATGTATGTGCATTGCATTTGACTTTGGATTTTGAAAAAAGATTCACTACATGTTTTCAAGTAGAATTTCCTAAATCTAATTCTTTTTTCCCTGGCATAGAGAAATTAATACGTGGGTCAGATGTAATTGAGGTAAAGATAGACTTAATTGAGCTAATAAAGAATAACATTACTAATATAAACTTTAAAATTGAGGAATTTATTGCAAATGTCAGAAGATATACATACTGCTCAATGCCAATTATTGTTTCAATTGCTAATTCTTTATCTGATTTGAGCTTATTTATTTTGGAATACTCAATCTCTACCACAGATGACTACAAACATATCAAAGATAACCTAAGAAATTACTATCTCAGCACTATTGACTGTGTTCTCCGACTTGGTGTGGAATTTATTGCGATTGATTTAGCAATCTGTGTACCAGACCAACATAATTTCATGATGCAAAATCAAGAACAAACATTTTCTATGTTAAAAGATATTATGGATTTAAGTAATAATACTAGTATCATAGGCTATTATCATTCCAACTCAAATGATTTTTGGGAATCGACAGATGGTGCTGTTAAGTTTGCTCATCTAGCTTCTAGTTTAACGATACCTATTTTAAGACTTAGTTCTGTTGCAAATTGTTTATCAGATAACTTCAAAGTTCTAGATTTTAAAAATAAGATAAACTATCTAATTCCAAATTTATACCTTTCTGCATTTAATGAAGGTGTATTGGGAAGACCATCTAAAGTTTTTAATAAAATATTAACACCTGTTAGCTGTAATAGTTCAAATTCAAGCCTGAGCAATGTGGGTAGTAATATAACAGCGATTGAAGTATTGAATGCTCTCCATACCTGTTTTATGATACCAGATCTTGATTTTTATATTATGGGTGTTGATGTATCTAAGTCATTATCCCCAAATATCCATAATGCGTCTTATAGAGAAATAGGGCTTCCTCATCGTTTCAAACTTTACCAATGTTCTTCTCTTGAACCTCATTTGTCAAATTTAGTAAAATCACCAAAATTTGGGGGAACCGCAGTTATAATGCCATTTAAACTAGAGGCGTTGAAGTATGTTGATACAATATCAAGTCATGTGAAAATAATTGGCGCTATTAATACTATAGTTGCCGATAGAACTTCTGAAGAGCCATACAAGGTAACCCAGATCCGTGGGGAGAATACTGATTGGCTAGGTATACGGACGACTTTACTGGACAATATTACACCAATCAATGCAGTTAGTAAAAATAAAACAGCACTTGTTTTAGGTGCTGGTGGTATGAGTAGATCGGTGATATATACTTTGGTTCAATTAGGATATCAAAGGATATTGCTTTACAATAGGTCATATGAAAAAGGTAAAGAGTTAGCTGACTATTACAATTCGTTATCTCCCATTAAGCATTCGTTAATTCTAACCACTGGAGAGGACTCAAATATTGATGATTTGAATTATTTCAGGATTCATTTGTTAAATAGTGAAGATTTCCAGAAGGTAAAAATTCCAGATGACTTTAGTTATCCTACGGTAATAGTGTCATGTATCCCAAACTCTGATATGACAACTGGAGAACTAATTAACCTCAACTTATCATCAGCCTGGTTTAATAGTCCATCGGGAGGTGTCGTGTTAGAAACAGGTTACGATCCTTTATTTACTCCATTGTTGAATAAAGTAGCTAGATTTAGACATAAAGGATGGGTTGGATTAAATGGATTAAATTTCTTATACGCACAAGCATTAGCCCAATTTGAATTATTTACAGGGAAACCAGCTCCCAGAGACCTTATGAAGAGCATTATATCCAAGTATTATAATAACCAAAGCTAATTAAACAGTATTTTTGGTATTTCAATATATAAAACTTCGAGTGAGTAATACTTAATAAATATAATTTAGAATATATACTTGATAAAAATATACATTGAATGTAATAAAAATTTCAAAAAAAAATCCTGAAACATGGAAAAATCAAATAATCCACACGAGTTTTAATCAGACAAGGTTGATCATGTTTTGTTTATAAATTAGTTTTCTTGGAAAGCCTCTCTTAAGAAAGCATCTTCTTCAGCAATGTGCATGGATTTAGAACCAGCAGCAACAGAAGCAGATGGATCACGACCAGCATAACGTAACTCTAATTTAGCTTTAGTTTCATTCAAGACAGTACCAATACGTGGAGCAACAAAACTGTATGCACCCATGTTTAATGGTTCTTCTTGACACCAAACTAAATCTTCTAAAGCTGGATAGCTATCTAATGCATCACGTAATTGAGCGAATGGGAATGGATGAATTTGTTCAATTTTAATAAATGCAGTAGATTTGTCCTCAATAGTAGCACGCTTCTTATGTAAGGCAGTGTAAACTTGACCAGAACATAAAACAATACGCTTAATTTCTTCCTTTGAACCAATAGACTTACCTAATTCAACATCTTCAATAATCCATTGGAAGTGTGAATCATTAGTAAATTCGCTTAATGGAGATCTAGCAAGTGGGTGACGTAATAATTGCTTTGAGAAGAAAAGAACCAATGGCTTTCTAAATTGTCTATGCATTTGACGACGTAACAAATGGAAAATGTTAGATGGAGTAGTTGGGTATGCAACTTGCATGTTACAGTCTTGATGTTGACGTTCTAACTTTTCTTGAGATGGGAAATAACGTTGATCTTCATTACATAATTGCAAGTATCTTTCTATTCTACCAGAAGAATGTTCTGGACCTTGTCCATCATAACCATGTGGTAAAGAGAGAACTAAACCAGAACGTTGTTTCCACTTAGATTCAGCAGCGGCAATGAATTGATCTACAATGACTTGAGCAGTGTTGGCGAAATCACCGAATTGAGCTTCCCATTGGACTAATGCATCTGGGGAAGTTAAAGAGTAACCATATTCGAAACCCATAACACCATACTCAGATAAAGAAGAGTTAGAAATAGCGAAAGCACCTTGATCTTCAGACAAATGACTTAATGGAGTGAAAGTTTGTTCAGAAGTTTGGTCATGCAAAACAGCATGACGTTGAGAGAATGTACCTCTTTCAACATCTTGACCAGAGACTCTAACATGGTAACCTTCTAATAACAAAGAACCAAAAGCTAAAGCTTCACCAGTTGCCCAGTCAATACCTTCACCAGTTTCAACAGTCTTCTTTCTAGTGTTCAAAATACGCTTCAAGTTTCTGTGAATTTCAAACCCTTCTGGTGCTTCGGAAATAGCGCTACCAATTTTCTTCAAAGTGTCTTCTTCAACTGCAGTTGGTAAATGAGGTAAGACTTCAGTAGCTAATTCCTTTGGCGACTTAAAGTCTTCCCAAGGAGTTGTTAACCATTCTCTGGAGGTTGGCTTGTATTCCTTAGACTTAGAGAATGATTCTTCTAAAGTATTCCAAACCCACTTTTTGTGTTCTTCAATATCTTCATTGGAGAAAGTTCCTTCTTCAATTAATTGATTTGTGTAGTAATCAAGAACAGATTTCTTTTCAGAAATTTTCTTGTACATTAATGGTTGAGTGAAAGCTGGTTGATCTGTTTCGTTGTGACCATGCTTACGGTAACCAACTACATCAATGATAACATCACTATGGAAGGTTGCTCTCCAATCAGCAGCCAAGTTGAAGACAAAGATACAAGCTTCAACATCATCGGCATTAACATGGAAAATAGGAGCATTGATAGACTTAGCAATGTCAGATGGGTACAAAGTAGACCTAGCAAATCTTGGATCAGTGGTGAAACCAATTTGGTTGTTAACAATAATATGGATAGTACCACCAGTAGAATAAGCTGGCAAGTTAGCGAAACCCATTGTTTCATAGACTACACCTTGACCTGAAAAAGCAGCATCACCATGTAATAAGATTGGCATAGCCTTTTTAAATTCACCAATATCGTTCTTATATTGCTGAATAGCTCTAGTCTTACCTAAGACAACACCGTCTTCGGCTTCTAAATGAGATGGGTTGGCAACAAGAGATAAGTTAACGTGTTTACCAGAAGTAGTTGGTCTAGCGTAGTTCATACCCAAGTGATACTTGACATCACCAGAACCTTCATCAAATTCCTTGGAACCAGTAAATTCAAAGAAGATGGATTCATTTGGCTTACGAACAACATTAGACAACATGTTCAAACGACCTCTATGTGGCATACCGATGACAACATCCTCGACACCATATTCTACAGAAGTATCAATCAAAGCCTTCATACCTGGAACGACAGATTCAGCACCTTCTAAACCAAATCTCTTATCATTTGGGAACTTAGTAGCTAAGAAAGATTCAAAAGAACAAGACCATATCAAACGGTCCAAGATTTGTCTCTTTTGATCTGGGGAGTAGTTATATGGGCTTGGAATTTCGATTCTTTCTCTTAACCAGTCACATTGCTCTTTGGATGGGATGTGGATATATTCGACACCGTATGATTGACAGTACAATTTTTCACAGCTCTCAACAATCTCTTTTAAGGTTAAACTTTTTTTACCAGCTTCTGCAAATCTTGGTAAAATACCAGGACCTAAAGTAATGGTCTTATTCAAGTCGGCTTCGGTAAATCCATAATAATCCAAAGTCAATTCCTTTGGAATGGTGCTATTTTCACCGAAAGAAATACCTAAGGGGTCAATCTTTGCTTTTTGGTGACCTCTAACTTGATATGCACGTACTAACAATTGAACCTTTAAATGGGTGACAACGTCTTCAGACATTACTGAGGAAGCTGGATCGAAAGCAGCAGCTCCACCAGCTGGAGTTGGAACAATTGTTGGAGGAGCTTGAAATGCTTGAGATGTTGGTACACCGTCCTTTTCGACATTTTTGAAATATGCATCCCATGAGATATGAACACTCTTTGGGTCATCTCTCCATGAGTTGTACATTTCATCGATATAGTTACCATTGTTAGTTAACAAAAACGAATCACTGGATGAGGCAAAAGTACGAATAAATGGTCTAACTTGAGCCTTCAATATTTGAGCGCGTGGAATAGCGCTTTTAAAAGCTCTAAGCATCTTGTGTTGTTATAATTTGTATAACCTTTTCTGTTAATTGATTAAAACCAAACAAACTTCAGGTTGTATACCAAATAATTTTATATATTATTGGTAATTTTCTGGCGGCTTCTTATTTGCCCGTTGCTCACAGAATAATACAACTTCCGGTTCCCTATATTTGCCGGGTTTCCGGAATTTTCACAAGGTTAACATTACCTTTGGGATGATTTTAGTGACTATATCTACTTTTGGGATGACTAACGGCTTCGTAAGTTACATGCTAATGTATCTATGACTATTACAAACAGGGCTCAATCAAATAAAGTAAAACGGGTGGACGTAGACTCAATAATATTCTCCAGGATAGTCGGTCGTTGACATCACACAGCACACACCCCAAGTTATCCGGAATAAAATTGCTTCAGGAGATTGGAATACACAGTAAACATTTAACGTTTTGAAAATCTAATCCAACTAATTGGTTTATTAAATGACTTTATAATATATTCCGAGCTTGGTAATCAAACTGCTTAATTGAAATACAACTAATTGCACCATGATGGTTTTATATTCTCCAGAGAATTCGGCAAACTGGGCAATTCCGAGAGGATCTCGAGAATGCCTTGCTTCGATTTTGCAATATCTGGCGAAGGAATGGCATTCAATTCATACTTGCACAAGCGAGTTGCATGTAGATAGAAACTATTGCAAATAACATATATACATCTTTTATTAAATCAAGTATGATCTTTTAAGATCACTGGAATAACAAATGACAGCTGTTACGTATATGTTAGTCTAAGTTATTCACAGAGAACTTGCCCCACAGTTACTTCATATAAAGTTAAAAAGTTAAAGAAATTAAATAGAAAGATACATGAAGGAACTATATTTTATGACAATAGTTCAGCAGTTTTAGTAAGATATCGAATATTTAACTTTCATTAACCATCTATACAAATTTTTAAAAAAATAATATATACAAATTAGATAGATGACATACCAGATCGCCTAAAGGAACTCTTTAGCTTTTCTTCTGTAAGCATTACAGTCACGCAACCATTGTTTATACCCCTTCAAGGAGTAAATTCTTTCCCCATAAAAGTCTGGAACAGGGTTGGAAAATGATTGGGAAGAAGGATTTACCCTGTTGGCCTTAATTTTTTGTAAGAATATTTTGTCTTTGATGTGGAATTGCTTGATAGTAGATCTATTGATCAATTGGAAGATAGAGGTTCCCAAAAATGGCCCTAACATATAACCTACACCACCACCTAAAAATACACCACCACCCAACACCATGAACGGATCAAATCCCATAATAGGCTTTTCTACATCAATTTCAATATTACCTAAATATGCCAAAGTGGCAGCAACACCACATAACCCGGTGACCACAGAAGCAGCCGTATTAATTCTATTATTCTGTTTTTTTAAGTTTAAATATTCAACCCAGTTGAGCGGTTGATCTCCTTTTGTCGAGTTGAAACGGATACTCCTTTGGAAAGTGTTTCTTCCGTTCTTCTGCAATACACCAATATATCTAGTTAAAAGCATCTTGTATTCTAAAGCAATTAATTCAATTTTTCATGTCTTCTTTCAAAGATCACCTCACGTTAAAGAGACTTTGTGTAACCGACTTTTTTCTAGTATTTCAGAACTCCGAAAACTACTAGTCGTCATTGAAGTGTCGTCTCTAACTTTTTCAATTAGAGATAACTTATTTCGCAAATATATATATATATATATATATATATAGTTGTACAAGGACATAGAACATTTTAGTAAACAAGATCAAACAATTCACTACATTGTTTCAACAACTGTTCTTCCCAATGAATCAGAATTTGGGCATCGTCGTGTAGATACCGAATTTGCACAAAAACGCGAAGTTCTCACTTCCAAAAGATTCAACTGGGTCAAAAATTGATGTTAATTTATACATAACATTTACAGTTCGTAGAAAAAGATAGCAAGGGAATATAAAGCTGTGGTTTTCTATTAATCTATCGAGTTAGAGCAGATATCAATTAAATAAAGTCGTTTAATAGATTTATTGTACCTGTTCTGGAATTGGTTGTAGATTTCATAGGACTTTACCAATCAACATGAATAGAACAACATTTGTTAACAACATGAATGGAGGTGGATTAGTCTCAAACAATGGAGAATTGTCTAATCAAATCAATGGATTCACCAATGAGCCAAAACTTGAAGTACGGTTCCCGGAGACGAAAGAACAATTGAATACACTCTTAAATCGCTACAAAAAGTTGACAAAAAGCTTGCAAGAAGCCAAGGAGAAGCATGATCAAGTCATGAGATATTACGAAAGTAAGCAACAAGAGAAAGACTTTAAGATTCTGTTCCAAGATGGTAAGCCAGTTTTTCATGATCCAACTAAAACCGAAAGAAAACAAATAGAAGAAGTTCTTTATCAAGTGTGCCAAAAACAAGAGAAGTATGAAAAGGAATCTAGCGAGTTCTATAATAATTTAAGATTTGAAAACACGGTAGATAATGAATCATTCGATGTTGAACTATTTAGTAAACAAATTACTGGCCTCCAATTGTTATCAAAGGATTTGGATTTACCAGGGTCAATGCAAAGTGAATTTGAAGAATTTACAAAGTCAGATGATAATTCAATTGATTCCTCTCAAATTGTAAAGGATTTAGCAGGAATCAGCTCAAAGATGGATAAATTTATGGAAAGAGCTGAAGCTTTAGGTGTTAATGTTCCTCAGCCAGTTGGAGCTATTGAGCCTATGCATGCTCCTCTTGGAAACTATTATACTGAACAAATGATTTCTTCTAAAATTGCTAATCGTTTGAAATACTTAGAAAATTTACCATCAAACATAGGGTCTTTTAATGCCGAAATATTAAATGGAAAACAGGACGATTTAGACAGTTTAAAAATTAATTCATTAATTGAATTGAAATCCCTAAGAGTATTAGCAAAGCAGAAACAGTTGAAGAAATCAATCATTGTTAATCAAGCAAGTAATTCACATGTTAATTCAAAGGATTTGAACAAACTTCCGTTAACATTGCAGGCTAAAAGATCTGTTTACATCAGGCCAAAGATCAAACAACTTAACCCACATTTGTTAGCTGTTCAATTAGAAGAAAAGCAAAAAATGGAAGCTAAGAGAAAAAAGCATATTTTACATGTTGAAAAAGTTCGTCAAATATTGGAAAGCTCTGTATCTATCCTAAATGATAAAGTAAGACATCAGAATAAAAGGGCATCTATTGGGAGATCTATTAGTCTGTTCCATGCAACTACAGAAAAGGAAGAATCTAAGAAATTGGAGAAAACTGCCAAACAACGTTTACAAGCATTGAAGGCTAATGATGAAGAAGCATATATAAAGTTATTAGATCAAACTAAGGATCATAGAATAACACATTTATTAAAGCAAACTAATCAATTCTTGGATAGTTTAGCACAACAAGTTAGAGCACAACAACAAGAAAATGGGCCAGAAACTGACGAAATGAAAGACGAGAATGGTAATATTATTGCTAAAGAAGATGATGTAGAGGAACTCAGGGAAAAGATTGACTACTATCAAGTAGCGCATAGAATCAAAGAAGAAATAACTGAGCAGCCTTCTATTTTGGTTGGTGGTAAATTGAAAGAATATCAAATTAAGGGTTTGCAATGGATGGTTTCTTTGTTTAATAATAAATTAAATGGTATTCTTGCAGATGAGATGGGTTTAGGTAAAACAATTCAATCTATTTCTTTGATTACCTATTTAATTGAGAAAAAAAATGAGGATAAATTTTTAGTTATAGTTCCCTTATCTACTATTACTAATTGGACTCTTGAATTTGAAAAATGGGCACCAAGTGTAAAGGTTATAGTTTACAAAGGTTCTCAACAACAACGTAAGCTGATGCAATATGAAGTAAGATCAGGAAATTTCCAAGTCTTGTTGACTACTTATGAATATATTATAAGAGAAAGGCCCTTATTATGTAAATTCAATTATTCCCATATGATTATTGATGAAGGTCATAGAATGAAAAATGCCAATTCCAAACTTTCTATTACCTTAAAGGGATACTATAAAACAAAAAATAGGCTTATTTTAACAGGTACACCATTGCAAAATAACTTGCCAGAGTTATGGGCATTATTAAATTTTGTTTTACCAAGAATTTTTAACTCTGTAAAATCCTTTGATGAATGGTTTAATACTCCGTTTGAGAATACAGGTTCACAAGAAAAGATAGAGTTAACAGAAGAAGAATCATTGTTGATCATTAGAAGATTGCACAAGGTTTTAAGACCTTTCTTGTTAAGAAGATTGAAGAAAGATGTGGAAAAGGATTTACCAGACAAAGTTGAGAAGGTTCTTAAATGTAATTTATCGGGTCTTCAATATATTTTATACCAGCAAATGTTAAAGCATAACGCTTTGTTTGTCGGAGCTGACGTAGGCACAGCAAAATCAGGTATTAAGGGATTAAATAACAAAATTATGCAGTTGAGAAAAATCTGTAATCATCCTTTTGTATTCGAAGAAGTTGAGAGTGTATTGAATTCTTCCAGACTTACAAATGATTATATTTGGAGAACTAGTGGTAAATTTGAATTATTAGATAGAATAATGCCTAAATTCAAAGCAAGTGGCCATAGAATTTTAATGTTCTTTCAAATGACACAAGTTATGGATATCATGGAAGACTTCTTGAGATGGCGTGATATGAAATATTTAAGATTGGATGGTAGTACTAAAGCAGAAGAAAGACAAGATATGTTGAAAGAATTTAATGCTCCTAATTCGGAGTATTTCTGTTTTCTATTGTCTACTAGGGCAGGTGGGTTAGGTTTGAACTTACAAACTGCCGATACTGTTATCATTTTCGATACTGATTGGAATCCACATCAAGATTTACAAGCACAAGATAGAGCCCATAGAATTGGACAAAAGAATGAGGTGAGAATTTTGAGATTGATTACTAACGATTCTGTCGAAGAGGTTATTTTGGAGAGAGCACTTCAGAAGCTTGACATTGATGGTAAGGTTATCCAGGCTGGTAAATTTGACAACAAATCTACAGCTGAAGAACAGGAAGCATACTTGAAGAGGTTATTGGAAGCAGAAGCTAGTAAGGACGAGAATGAAGAGAACAATTCTTTGGATGACGAAGAATTAAATGAAGTTTTGGCTCGTTCTGAAGAAGAAAAGGAGTTATTCGCTAAAATGGATGACGAAAGAATCGCTACAGAGAAAATTGCTGCACGTAATGGAGGTTACAAGACCAGGTTAATAGAAAAAGCAGAATTGCCAAGTATTTTCACAGAGGATATATCGCATCATTTTGAAAAAGATACTAAAGAACTCACACGTATGAGAGAAAAGAAGAAAGTTAAATATGATGATGGTCTTACTGAAGAACAATGGTTGATGGCAATGGACGACGACGACGATACCGTTGAGGATGCCATTAAACGTAAAGAAGAAAGAGCTTCTAAGAGAAGAAGAAACAGAGCTGCTAAGGGACTTACTAGTGATGATGACGATGATCTCGAAAACGAGGATGAAGAAGAAGAAGATGCAGATCTTGACAGAGCTGCTAAGAGGTCGCGTCGTTCGCAAACACCACAATCAAATGGGTATAATGATGATATATTGGAAGACGAACCCTCGGTTTCTCACGAATTAACAGAAAGATGTAATGCAGTGATTGATGAGATATGTGAATTAAAAGCAGAATCCGATAATCATAATGCAGCTGAAGTGTTCATGACTTTACCTTCTAGAAAACTTTATCCTGATTACTACCAAATTATTAAACAACCGGTTTCTATAAATCAAATAAAGAAGAATATTAAACAAGAGAAATTTGATACTTTTGAAGCATTTATAAATGATTTGAAGATAATGTGCTCCAACGCAAAAACTTACAATGAAGAAGGCTCGTGGATTTATGAAGATGCTGAAGCTATTGAGAGACTTTTAGATAGCAAAATATGAATTAAATGGGCCCGTTTAGTTCCCCAGGTTCTTAATTAGTTTTAATTCGTCATTCCTGTATCTTATTTTATAAAAGAAATTTATATTGTGTATTTGTACTAGCAACTAATTTGTGCGCCAATGGCTGGCTGCTTATTTTTTATTACGTAAACATTGATGGTCGAGACTTTTTGCAATAATCATGATAATATTCCATCTGATATTATCATGATTCATATAGCTTTATATTAACAATATATTATCGTAATATAATATAAACGTAAATACAGTTCCATATTCTATATGAACCTACATTAGTTTCCAGGATTTTTTATGGCACTTGTGATCTAATACCCTGATGCGAGTTTGAAATCAGACCTAGGCCCACTTTATATTAGTAGTCTCCTCATGTGCAATTCCGGTTTCTCCAAATCTATATAAATCATGCCTGCCCCTCCTATTGAATTGAATTAAGTATTCTCTTCAATTCTTGTTCAATGTCTACAATTAGCTTAAGACACGAAGGCAATGCCCTTGCAAAGGGTTTACGTCGCTTTAAATCATACAATTCAAGAAATGTGTACACCATCTTATTAGGAATGGCGGGTGTTGGTGCTGCTACGTATTACTACAAGAACAACCAAGGAGGTAGTGGTGGTAATCACAAGAAATTGAGTCCATTATTAGGAGCAGCAGGTATTGTTCACCTTGCAAAACCAACTCCGGGTAAAGGTTTCCAACAGTATCAAGAGATTTATAATGATATTGCTGAGAAAGTAAGAGACCAAGATGATGCAGATGAAGGTGCTGGGCGTTATGGTCTTCTTTGTAGACTTGCTTGGCACTCATCTGGTACTTACGATAAGTCTAATAACTCTGGTGGTTCATATGCTGGTACCATGATTTACAGTCCTGAATCTACTGATGTAGGTAACAATGGTTTAGAGTTAGGACGTGATTTCTTAGCTGAATTTCAAATTAAGTATCCTTGGATTTCTAGAGGTGACTTGTGGACTTTAGGTGGTGTTGTAGCAGTTCAAGAAGCTGGTGGTCCAAAGATTCCATGGAGACCAGGTAGACAAGATACTACCGACAAGAGTATAGTTCCTGCAAATGGATTACTCCCAGATGCTTCCCAAGATGGTAAATATGTCAAAAACTTTTTTGAAAGATTAGGTTTCAATGAAAGAGAAACTGTAGCCTTAATTGGTGCTCATTGTTTAGGAAGATGTCACAAACACAGATCTGGTTATGAAGGTCCATGGGGCCCATCATTTAATATGTTCACTAATGACTTCTTCGTTAGATTATTACAAGGATGGCATATAAAGAAATGGGATGGTAATAAGCAATATGAGGATGATGAAACAAATTCCTTCATGATGTTACCAACTGATATGGCTTTAAAGGAAGAATCTTATTTCCTCAAATACGTTAAAATGTATGCTGAAGATCAAGATTTATTCTTTTCTGACTTTTCGAAAGCATTTAGCCGTTTAATCGAACTTGGTATTTCTTATCCAGAGGGTACTAAGCCATACTTATTTAGAACTCTTGACGAGCAAGAAGATTAAATACTAGAATCAATTCAGTAGATAAAAGTATATAGAAAAAATTCTATACCGCATTATTAATTTTGACTGTAGCTTGACTGGTAATCTGTGTACGTCAGGTTTGCATTAGCATAACTTGTTGTAAATTATGCAGGTTATGGTGCAAAATATGAGAACTAGGAACAAAAAAACTGACATTTACGACCTGTATATGACGCCTCTTTCGCGGTAATTATCATATCATGAGTAAATTACAGATTGAATGTTTTTGAAAAGTTCCCAAAAACTTGGAGCATCACACGACTGAAAAATTTTTCAATTCGCACTGAGGCTCTCCTTCAACTATTTAATATGAAAAATTCTTCTCCAAAGGGAAATAATTTTGTTTCAATATCTTATAGTTAAGGAAAATGAAGTTCATCCAAACCGAACAAATCTTAGAAATCCCAGAAGGTGTCACTGTTGAAATCAAGGCTAGATCCGTCAAGGTCACTGGTCCAAGAGGTACTTTAACCAAGGACTTGAAGCACATTGATGTTACCTTCACCAAGATTAACAACAAAGCTATTAAGATCATTGTCCACAACGGTGACAGAAAGCACGTCGCTGCTTTAAGAACTGTCAAGTCTTTAATTGCTAACTTAGTTACCGGTGTCACCAAGGGTTACAAGTACAAGATGAGATACGTCTATGCGCATTTCCCAATTAACGTTAACGTTATCCAAAAGGATGGTGAAGATTTCGTTGAAATCAGAAATTTCTTAGGTGAAAAGAGAGTTAGATTAATCAAGGTTCACGAAGGTGTCACCGTTGAACAATCTAGTACCCAAAAGGATGAATTAGTCTTATCTGGTAACTCATTAGAAGCTGTCTCCCAAAATGCTGCTGATATCCAACAAATCTGTCGTGTTAGAAATAAGGATATCCGTAAGTTCTTAGATGGTATTTACGTTTCCGAACGTGGTAACATTGTTGAAGAAATCTAAGTGGGTTAATGCTAATTTTATATTTCTTCCACATATTTAAAAAGGTTAATTTGTATCAATACAGTTCTCTTTTTATAAAGTCATGAATTTTCAGGGTTTATAGTTCAATTTGGTTTATTTGGGTCAACCCTGTCTCATGGATTTGTTATAGGCTTAGTCAATAAAGAGCCACCAACGATCCATTGTAGAAGCGAGAACAGGTTATTAGTAAATTTTTCATCGCATTTTATTAGTGTTAGGTGTTAAATTAGGCTAGTAACGAACGTTCGGTGTAGGATTTGAGCTCGTTAAATTGATTATTCTCTTAAGATGTCAGTAAGTCTGTTATAGAATGGTTTTTATTTCAGTTTTACGGTTAGCTTGAAGAGTCAAACTATCAATGGATCGGGTTGTTTTATGTACAGTACCTGGGGGACAATCTCATAAGAAATCATAATACAGATTGTTTCGTGATAAATGAACCTTGAGGTATAAATAAAATGGTTTTGAAAGTTGCATTCTTGGGTCCAAGAAGTACATATACCCATCAAGTAAGTATGTTCTATCTCATTTGTGATAAGGTTATGCTAACTCAATAAAGGCAGTTGTTCAACAATTTGGAGATGAATCGAATGAAGTAGAATTGTTTCCACAACCTACCATATCTGATTGTTTTAAAGCAATTGATTTAGGTGATATTCATTACGCCGTAGTTCCATTTGAGAATTCTACCAATGGACTGGTTATGTTTACATATGATTTAATTAGAGATTGGTTTTTATCTTTAGGAGAACAAAAAAAAGCATCCGCCAATTTCAAAATAGTAGGGGAACAATTCGTATCTATTCATCATAATTTCCTAACTAATGCAAAATCCTTAGCAGATATAAAAACGGTTTACTCTCATCCACAAGTATGGACGCAGGTGTCGAAATTTATGTCAGAGCAGATCACTTCTAAAATTACACTCATTGATACTACATCTACATCTGCAGCTGCTGAACAAGTGTATAACGATAAGACTAACACAACTGCTTGTATTTCTTCTTTTATGAGTTCCAAGAGGTATAATTTACCTATTATGTTTGAAAATATTGAAGACAATCACAATAACACTACTAGATTTTTAATATTAGGAAATTCAGAACTATCAAATAATGACATTTACAAAGGTGATAAAGAGATAGAGCAACCATTTATCACATCTATTATTTTCACATTGAATCATAATGACCCTGGTGCTTTATGTTCAGCATTGGATATATTCAGAAAATACAGTATAAATATGACCACCATAAACTCGAGGCCGTCTCACAAAGCACCATGGCAATATGTTTTCTTTATTGAATTAATTGGAAAGCTGGATGATGAAAATGTGACGAAAAGCTTTAAGTTTTTAAATAATACGTGTACTGATTTTGCAGTATTAGGTACATTCAAGAGAAGTTGGAGATTCTGGGGATCTTAAATAATAATTCGGATGTATTTAGTCATATAGAAAGTATTCGAATAAAATAACGTTAAAATGCAAATTAAAGATATAGACACTACTATAGATTCGAAACAAAATAATCTATATGAATATACCAATGGTAATAAGCCCAGTAAATGAACTGAATCGAGTTTTAAGAGCGATAGATTCATCGACTTAATTATCAATTTCCAAACTTTTGGAATGTCCATTCTCTATTATCCAAAGGACAAACATGTCTAGATTTCAACCATCTTTGAATACAATGCATATGAAAAGCGTGATTGCACACACCCCAAGCAGCTATACATTCTTCTTGCGTGTTATTAATTGTATTTGGCTGACACTCGATACATGGTTCCATTAAGTGGTTCCTACAGATTGCACAGTTCTCAACTTGAATATCCCATGACCAGAATGCAACAGCAGTCCACTTCTTAACTTCAAATCTTTGCTTATTTCCCTTACTTTTAGTAACTTGTTCCGATTCTAAGTCTATAATAAAAGTTAGTAATCAAGTTAGTGGTGATATATATATGTGTTTTTATTAGTTACATACTACTGTCAATTTCCATCTGGTCCTGTTCTTCGTTCATCTTGTGTTTGATCAGTTATGTCGATTAAATATTATTATGTGTAGATCTATGAACTAAAATTAAAGAATAATGTTTAAATCATATTGATGTGTGCGCAAAAAATAACCCCGAAGGTCAAAATTATGGTTTCTACCTATATTTAAACTTGAGAGTTCCAAATTTTTGAATAGCATGAATGAATCAAATAATGAAGATTTGATATCATCTCTATATCCTCCACCTCCTCCATACTTTAAGTTTTTTACTGAGGATAATCTAAAGAAATATAAAGAGTGGAAAGATAGTATAATCGAAGATAACGAAAATAGCGATGATTCCAAAAATGATAACAATAATAACAAAAATGATGATAAATTGAGTCCACAAGGGGTATTAAAGTTTCTTGAACCTCCAAAAGCACCGGAAGGCACGCATTATAGAGGTTATGGAAATTTATGGTCTTTCGAAGATAAGTTACCAAATTTGAAAGATTCTGGATGGAAGCAATTGTATCAAGCAAATGATGAGTCAATCACTTCAGATATTAAGATAAGCGAACTTCATAAGCTTATGGATTCCTTATTATTAAATTTCTTAGAATTGATAGGAGCAGTATCCATAGACCCACAGCAATTTCACTTGAAAATAGAAGACCTTAAATTGATTTTAATTAATATAAACCATATATTAAACACGTATAGACCTCATCAATCTAGAGAAAGTTTGATAATGCTATTGAAGAAACACGTGGAATCTAAAAAACAAGAGATAAAGGAGATTGATAACGTTACGACAGATATCAAAAGTAAATTGAAGGCATTTATCAACGATGGTTCATTTACAGACCAAGAGATGTCTGAAGAAATGGAAAACGAAGAAAAACAAATGTTACAATACTCAATCAAAGATGAAATACTAAATAAAATTTTAAGTGAAAACTTGTAATTCTAATGTTAACTTCATTTTATAGATATCTATTATGTATATTAAGAAACTAAAATAAATCTAGCAAATCATTATTGATATTTTTATCCTTTTGTCCACCGGTATTATGAGTTTCCCCAAGTATATTCATGTCATTAATGCCTTGAGAGATATTATTTACTGGTTGTTGTGCGACACTATCAAATAATCCTAATATTTCCGATGTGGAAGATTTAGCGTTTGTGTTAGGTTGATTGCTGTTGTTTGGAATTGAAGCAGGAGCAGAGAATAAGTCATTTAATTCATCCAAGATACTGCCCGAACCGTTCTGTATATCCACATTGTCATCATCAAAATCAAGTAAGTTTTCATTTTTAGAATTATTTATAATCTCTGTCTTAGCCAAATTTGTCAAGTCTTCTAGTTTATCATCTTTATGGGTTGTCTTGTATTTTCTCGATAATACAGTATGGCTAGCATTAGAATCAATAAATGTAAATGCTGGTTTATGGTATACAGATGATAAGGTTGATAATTCTTTGATCAAAGCATTCAAGACATTTGGGTTGAACGAGGATATTGTAGTCTTGATTGGGGGTAATTTTGTTAAGATGATTTGTTTTTGAGATTCAACAGAAGACGACGATAATAATCTCCAATAAATATAAGCTTTGTCACGTACGTCAGCATTCTCGCATTCCTTTGTAGCTAATTCCAATACTCTTTGTAAAAGGTTGGAAAATTCAGGCTTTTCGATGCATAAGTTTATTTTTACGATTGTAGTTAAAGTGTTTAACTGTAACGATGATTCATATTCAAGGAAATTGTCAATCAAAGTTTTTAATTTATCAAAGATACCAGAGAAATATTTCGGATATTCACCAAGTAACCAAATGTAGCCTGATAATGTTTCAACCTTTTCTAAGCTATCGATATGGTTAGAAATAACAGGAATAATTAATGTAATCAAATCGTTTTTTCCTGGATAACGTCTTAAGATATTAGTCAAAACGTTAACAGCCTCGTTTATCACCAATTCACCGCCTCTTTGATCTATCAAAGTGCATAATAAGTTAACTGCTTTAACTGTACATGAGGTTAATTTAATGGCAACAGACCCAATAGATTTAATAGCCTTAGCTACTAAGGAGGGTTCGAATTCCATAGCATATTCCTTTAATTCACCTAACAACAAAGTACTGTTAGTTTCATTGGCTAAACGAACCATAATTTCTAACTTTTCCAATTTTAAGTACAATGGATCAGAATACTTGATAAAGAAAATTCTTAACTCTTTCGTAAGTAACTGTGGGTATTTTTCTAAGATTATTCTGATATTCTTTAATCCAACGTATTGAGCTTCCGGGATAGAGTTATTAACCAAAGATACCATTGGTGAAGATAATTTTTTCATTATGGCATCTCTCTGGGCCTTTTCTTTAACATTATCGATGTTATGCAATATGGCCTTAATTGATGTCAAAACTACAGACGGGTTCACGTGTTGCAACTGTGGTATAACTCTTTCAATAATGTGATTAGCTTCTTCTCCTTTAGAGGCATCGTAGTCTGTCAAAGTGGTTAAAATAGTAATTCTTCCCCATTCTGTGCATTCATTCAAACATAATAAGAGCTTTTTCACAATTTCAAAATTAACTTGGAGAATTTGTAGTTTTGGATCAGTGTTCATGTCATCGATACTCCTTAAAGCTTCTAATACATTAGCTACCACCATTGGATTAGAATCATTCATTAAACTTTTCAATTCATCCAAATATCCAAATTCAACACACATTTCGGGGTTCAAATCAAATAATTTAGCTACACAAATCGCAGCTGTTTTCCTAACATAAGGATTATCATCTTTCAAGGTACGCTTTAAAGGAATTTCCATATAATCCACCATTCTAGCAACTCTAATACAACCCATTGTTCTAATAGCTAATGCTCTTATTAATGGATTTGGATCTTCAGTATCTTGAACGAAAGTATTTACAGCAAGAATACATAATTCTGGATGAGTCTTGGCGTAATTCATTAAATATAAATAGACAAGTTTCTTTTGCTCAATGTCATATGTTGCAATATTCTTCAACACATCAGGAAATAAAGACGATACGTCCTTTCCTACCGTCATTGCCTGAATAACTCTTTCAATCGCATCTTTCCGTTCACCCTTATATTGAGATACTAACCCATTTTTCAATTCAAATGTTTCACCTTTCTTTGGTCCCTTCAAGAAGCTACGAATCTTCTTTTCGAGAGACATAGTAGTTTACTAAAATTGTTATTGTTATGAAATCAAAAGATACTTACCTGTTTATAACTGTCATTTTTCGTTCGCCTAAATATCACGTGTGCGCGCAGGGATACTGATAAACAAACCAAACTAATTAACTTCAATGACATCTATGGACAGAAAAATAACTATAAAAGGACCAATGTCTGAGAATATATTCATATTCGGGTAGCTTATTTCCCTTTGCTGAAGACGGTTTTGATGAGATTGAATATGAACGAGAGAACAATATGCCCAGCGAAAAACATTCAAGGAATATTATTTTAGTGTCGTTATCAAGAGATATTTATAATAGAAACAATGATCCACCTCATGGCAGGTTTACAGTGTACTGTCCAGGTGTGAAAGAAAAATATAGTATTCGCTAGGAATATAATTCCAAAGTAGGATTGAGTAACTCTAGCTGGAGTCTGAATAAATTAAATGGTATAGAACTAGTTGTGTATGGTAGATGAAAAAGAGTGAAATTCTACTTGGAAGGGTCTTTTTGAAAGCCTAGAAAGTATTATGCTGCATGCCAATATTATTTTAAATCTTGAATAGACTCAGATGATGAATCCGCAGAATGGTTTCGCTTTTAAGTCACAAGAAGATTTAAATTCCAATTCCATTGAAGTATTCAGTAATCCAGTTGAGGATCTCTAACTATGAATGACATTTGTTGTAGCAAAGGAGATAAAAATTTTACTACGTTTAAGTCCAGCAGGGATGAAAATAAAGCTCTAATTCTTTGGTATTTTGAAAATTACTATGATTTGAATTTAAATATATATTATCTCAGTATTAAAATAAGGATCTTTGATAAAGTTATGAAAAATTTTATTATAATTATAAAATGTGTGTGAGTCTTGGGGTCATTGGTCTTATTATCCGCAAAATATACCGACAGTGATGAAAAAGTTGAATATTTTTCTCAAAATAGATATACGGAGACCCTCATTAAAAGTATTAAATGTATGAAGCAAAAGAGCCGTCTCTAGAGAAATATGGTAATTTCTTTAAAGAAGGCTCTTTTCACTAGGTTATTTAATAAATTTCTATGAAATAAAAAAATTAGAAATTGGGAATGATATTTTTGAAATACATATTAAAATCTATAAAGAATTATACATATTAAATTTTATTAGTGTTGATACATATCTTGTGGGACATAATTTTCTATTTCACACTAAAATGGAATCCTCCTACAACATCAGTTTGAAAAGAAAAAAAAAAGAGATTAAAATTTAGTTGAATAATCTGAGGTATGCTACCGATAAGAAAGGAGCATATTCCAAGGTTGATGATATTCTCTTTCTCGAATAGTAGCATAATTTGTTCTGGTAGAGTACAATTTATTGTACGACAAAATTGCTTGCTGCTAACTCCCTCAAAATTATGGCATAACAAATAGAGAACACTTATTCAATTGTCTTTGGTCCCTTTAAAAACTAAATTAGGATCTTTATTGGTTATAAACTATTGCAATAAAACAGTTTCTCTAAATATTGCCTCATGAAAATTCTATTAAGAGTAATATTCTTGTTGGAAGTTTTATATTTTTCTAATGCTTTACCCTTCCGTTCGGCTTCAACAAATAACAAAAGATTAGTGGAAAGTTCAAACATGGAATTTAATTTAGACACCATAATATTTCAGAATAAAGAAGACATGTTTTCATCTGACCTATGGAATAGTTTGCTGAAAAGAAAAATTCCACTGATTGCAAAATCTACAGTTATTTATGTCAATGAAACATCTTCAGTATATCACTTTAGAGAAAGTGAGATGCAAGAAAGTAAAGAAAAGCGAGCATTCTGGACAAGCAATAAAAGAGATATAAAATTACTCGAAGTTCAATATGGAGAAAAAGAAAGTAATCATGTTCAGGGTATTCCTATTTCGTCCTGTATTTCCTCGAAATTAAGCTCTGGGGGGGCATCCTATACACAGAGCTATCAGGTGGGTCAAAGTCTCACGCTAGATCTTGATCCATCTTTGAGCTTGAGTTTGATGCAAATTGGAGCTACTATTTCGGTAGGAACGAACGATTTGATTTTGTCTCTATCTAATACTGGAGGTATAACATGCAATGCCAATCCAGGGAGGAGAGTTCAGGTCTTTGGTTCGTTTGACTATGTCCACTTCCCAAATGCACGGAAAAGGAAAGTTTCATTTTCCAAAGGAAATTCGGATTTTAATGTTGGAAAATGGGTTCTGATAATAACATCAAAACCAAACTTTAGAGAATATGGCGCTATCTTTTATGATTTATCAAAGATACCTAATTTCTATTGCGTTGATGATGAAATGCTGTTGAGTTGTGACATTTAGGATATCTTTAAGTAGTTCTTCAATAATCTTTAATCCAAGAATGAATTTAGTCACGTGATTGTGTAAAATAAAAAGTTTTATGTGATCTGGTTAGAATAAAGCTTTAGTAGATAAAAAAGCAATGTCTGATGATGAATTAGAATTAGGGGGATCATTATTTGAAGAACCAGAAGGTTTTCTCCCACCTCCGCCGTCTCACAGATTCTCAAAATATGAAAGAAAGACTCCTAAACAGCCTAAAGATATAAACTTAAGATTAGTTGGTTCATCGCCATTATGGGGTCACTATTTATGGAATGCTGGTATATATACTGCTGATTATTTGGATAACCATTCTGATACATTGGTGCAAGGAAAAAGAGTTCTTGAATTGGGGGCTGCAGCTGGATTACCATCAATCATATGCGGTCAAAATGGAGCAGACTTTGTTTTATGTACTGATTATCCAGACCCAGATCTAATATCTAATATTGATTACAATGTTAGAGAGAACAATTGTACAAAGAATACGTCAGTTAAGGGATACATTTGGGGAGATGATATTTCAGAATTGGTTTATGGGGAAAGCGGTAAAGAACTCAAAGAAGAAGACAAATTTGATTTGATCATATTATCTGATTTGGTTTTCAATCACACAGAGCATTTGAAGTTATTGAAAACCTGTAGATTGGCCTTGAAGAAAACGGGAAAGTGCTTTGTCGTTTTCTCTCCCCACAGGCCAAAGTTATTGCAAAACGATTTGGATTTTTTTGAAACATGTACCCAATTCGAGTTTAAATCAGTTAAGAATGATCTAGTTATATGGAAACCTATGTTTGATGAAGATGAAGAAACAGTTGAAATTAGATCTAGGGTATATTCTTTCTTCTTACATCCTCAATGGTGATTTATTCGGAACAGAAATCTGTACATATTCTATTAAATAATGTTTGTAGTATATTCAAGATGTACTAAAAAATAACTAAATTATGAAATCATTAATGTATTAATAACAATAATACCTAGCTACTAGTTTATTGAGCAACTGGGGAAGGATTCATCTTTCTCTTACCGTTAGTTAAAGTAACGTTGACGAATCTTCTAGTGTATAACAAACGCTTGTAAGCTCTACCTTTTGGTTGCTTTGGCTTTTCTTGCTTATCAACCTTTGGAGTTTGAGACTTAACCTTACCAGCACGAGCTAAAGAACCGTGAACTTTACCCTGTTATATGTTAGTAAATAAACTCAAAAATTAGAAGAGAACAAACATTTGGAGAAAACTTAGTAGTACCAATCATATTGGTGATTAATTTCAAAATAATTTCACTGCAATATTTAGTCCTACTACTTTCATAAAAGGCTTGATGTATAACTGCTTTTTCGCTTTGATTTATTATTCCCTCATATATAGTCTTAACAATACCATAATAAATATGACTCCTACTATTCATTTGTTGATAAAATTTTCTTGCCACCTAATAAAAACATTCAATATCTTGCTTTCTTATTGGTATCTCTACATGCTTTCTTTACGCAAATGTTCTGATCTTATTCATTTTAATATTCATTTCCACGTACCATTTTTACTAATTAATTTAATATAGTTTATGTAATATTAAAATGTGATAACTTCAAGTTAAAATTTTATTCCTTAATCTTGAGGACTACGCAAGGGCGGAAATTTTTTTGAGGATATTTTATCATTCCCACTACTCAATAAAATTTATCAGGTGATTTACATCACCCTGAGGGTTTTCGCCCTAATCTAATTTTTTCCGCGGAGTAGTTTACGAGATCCATTTCGGGTTAATAAGATCAGATAACAAAGACGAGTAATTAAAATGGTTACCAAGATATATATATTAGTTAGACTTTGATTATAAGAAAATTGGTAGTTTAAATATACTTAAATATCTGTATGTAAGTTTACAAGAATCAAACACTGCTCACTTATTAACCTGTTGCTTTCAAAGTCATTACCAAAGTGATAAGAATTATTGCAAGGATAATACAAATAAGTAAGAATATAGATAACCTGCTAGCAGGATAATAATTCTTTGTAAGCATTGATTGCACTTGGAAAAAACGAAACAGGCCAAAAAGAAGAGTACTTATTCCTAGAGCAATAAAAGTACCCCCAAGAGGCTTACCAAATTTGTGGATGGAGAAATCGGCTTTGGTATTAAATAATATATGTGATCCGTCTAATATCGCATTGGCAGATTTATCTTCAATTCTAAATAATTGCGTCACCCCTACGCCTATTGTAATAAACGATAAAGAAGTTCTTAACCAAGCCAAGAAAGTTCTTTCGTTTGCCATCTATCTTTGTTAGTAACATTTTTATACAAGCGAGTAATTGGTAATACTTACATGGTCTCTTGCAACGGCACCTTTATTTTCAAGGGATAGTGATGTATTTTCTAGAATCAGTTGAAATAAATTTAAGGGTTTCATCATTTCATGTATTTCATGTATTTCATCTTCAGTATTTTGTTCCTCATTATTCGAAACAGAATTTGTAACAGAATTTGTAACAGAACCCCTTAGATCATTATTCTGTAATGGTCTTTCCGGTTTTCTTGTGTTTGTCATTGTTCATGTTTATGGCAAAGTAGTATTATTATTTTTAATCTGTAATTCAGAAAATAATAAAATTACTTATCTCACGTGATACTAACACAGTCCTTATTTCTTTATCTAATGAACTCAGTAGAACTTTCCGGCTAAAAATATATATTAAAACCAAATAAATGTATATTAGTTTAGATATGTATTCAGTTTAACTATGTATTTAGTTTAAATGTGTGTAGTTTAAATATGTGTTAAGTTTAAATGTGTGTTTCGCTTAAATGTGTCAATGTAATACGATTCTTCATTGTAAGTAGAATTGACTAAAGTAAAAATGTACCCAACACGAACAAGGGCAAAGTAGCAATCAATGCTGTAGTATCCATAGTTATTTCTTTGAAAAATGCATTCTTACCAGGGCCAGACAACCTAAGTGATGGTGCATTGTTACTAATAGTAGAAGATGTATATTCCCTAATTTGTCCAACTTTACCTGAAAGAGACCCTAATCCAACAGATCCACTTGAAACTGTACCTGTAGCAGATGAATAATATATACTAAAAGTCTGAGTATAGTATGATTTTGTAGTGGCAAGGTTACCTTGTGAATCAGTTCCTGTCGCCCAAACCACAGTTTTAGATACACTTGATGATTTTTTTGATGATGATGACGAAGACAACGATGAAGAACTTGATTTGGTAGTTTTATCATCTGCAAAGGCAACTGCAATGAAAAGTGCGAGGATAGTATATAATAACTTCATGGTAACTGTCTGTTAAAGTGTTTCAACGATTCACAAATGCAAAAGAAAATATAAAAAAAAATCTATAATGTAATAGCTCGCTTAAATTAAGGTAACAACAATGTGAAGTGGTATTTAGGATTGTATAAAATAACCCCTTAGCTTAACTTAACTATAACGAAGAAAAAAAAAACATAAACTTAAGCTTGTACAAGACTGCCCTTAAAATAACTCTCGGAATTATCATCAGCAGAATTTTCTGTTTTGCGTTGCAGATAAGACGCCGCGAATTATGCATTCTTGGATCACCAATAATCTGCGCAAGCTGTGAAAAGGGATGCAAGAAGTGATGAAAATCACAAGTACTCTTCCAAGGAGTTACATACTACCAAAAGACCAATACATATTAGTATCTTTATATACTAATAAGACTGTAACTATGACTTTAATCAAAACAAAATTAAGAAAGTTTAGTATATCATTTGTAGCCCAAGTCGATTATAATAGTTAATTGAATTACTATTTTTGACAAGGCATTGTCGGGGATTGCGTGAACAAGGCACACTTCAGCGCGAGATACAGAAAAACTTTGAGCCTTGTCTACAATTCGATGACAGAATAATACGCATTATTCAATCTTACAATGTGCTCACCCATAGTATAATAGTGCAATAGCTCTAGAGCTCCATAAACTATCCAGTTTATGTATATAAATCTACTTGGAGTGAATTGGCTACGAATGTTGCTAATTAGTGTAGCGTAAGAAATGTTTTTTTTGCATCATGGTAGCAGGGCTCATTATCTCCTAGAAGATTTCGTCAAATATTTTCTAGCTGAAGACCGATTTTGCCGGAGGATTTCCAAAAATAATTGTGTCACTTATGCACTTAACGACTTTTTTTGTATTATATGCAGTTTGTTCTTATTTACGGATTTTCAAGAATATAGTCACGGGAATTTTACCCTTGCAAATCTATTGTATTACAGGATTATAAGAAATTTGTACATGCAGGACCTTTGTTCTAAGAAATTTTCATTGTAAGGTCATATGATCTTAAGATTTATTCTGAATTTTGTTATAATTTTTGACAGATTCATAAATTATAGACGATAGACATTATATTCAATAGCTTTGTTCATAATCCACAAATAATTAGAAGCATTTTAAATTTTTCCTTACCAGGGCTACAATTTTCTCTCAAATAGGGATGTAAATTTCCTTGTTAATTAGATGGAGTATATACAAATATCGGACCTAAATTTTTGCCGATATCAAGGCTTTGAATTCCTCCTTTTATTGAGCTTATACAAATTCCAAATAGCAAGATTAATATTGTAATTTCACCTCTAGAAGTGTTATAATTTAGTTCTGATGTTAAAAATCTTAACAGACTTCATTCTGGGACAGAAAAAGCCATTTCAAATGTAAAAACTACTATGAAATCATCAACAAGTTGTCGTAATATTCGTAAGAGTATGTTATATAAAGTATTCAATTGCTGGTTTTTTTGATGGTATAGTGCTTATATCTTGGGTAGCAGCTTCAAAGACCTTATATTCTCTATTCAAGTCATCATCTATAGTCAACACAGATGCAATATTTCCACATCGATAACAATAATTTGGAGCAGACCATACAGTAACTAGCTTTTGGTCAAACATTTCTTTATAACCTTCCATAACCAATTGGTGTGCTCTAGCTATCAATGAGATATTATTTAAATGCAAAAAATTATTCACCTCGTTTTCACCAAATAGAAAGCCAGCTCCTCTTGGTGATATAGCCCAGCCGGGAACATCTTCAGGGTCTGACCAAAGTAGGTCACACATACCACCCTCGTGAGGAACTTCTTGCTTCCTATCTAAAACACGAATTTGATCAATTGTATCAATCTCTGGACTTAGTCCACCATGAATGCAAAATACACCACCAGGTCCTCCAACAATGGCTCCTAGAGATAGATAGTCAAAAACCTCGCAACAATACCTCCAAACATTAACCAGTCCATATTTACGTACACATTCATCATAGAAGCCATACACTGTAGTAATCTGTCTGGATTCATGGTTCCCTCTGATTAAGGTTATTCTATCTGGATATCTTACCTTCAATGCTAGCAAAAGTAATAAACTTTCTAATGAGTAAAATCCTCTGTCAACAAAGTCTCCTAAAAATAGATATTGAGTCGAGGGACATTCACCTCCAGTGTTGAACAAGGTAAGTAGATCGTGTAGTTGGCCATGAATGTCGCCACATATGGTAACTGGAGTATCTACATGCTGAATATTCGGTTCTTGAATTAACAACTCTATTACTTTTGAGCAAAGTTCTTCCACGTCTGCCTCTGGAATATGCTTGCATAATTTGATAGATTCTATAGTTCTATATCGGTATTAGTATATTTCAATATATTGGTTCTTAACGAAGCTCCTTAGATACATACTCATCGAGATCAAGCATAACTATTGACAGATAAAGAAACAGGTTTAATTAAATCTACGCGTGATAAATGTTGAGTTTTCAGATACAGGAATTTTTGTTAATTATTTTGTTATCGGAATAGGCACCATTTACGTCTCAAATTAGTGACAATATCTTCTTAATAGTAAGCATATTTTGTAAGTATCTTCAAGATTTTTCTATTTTTGTATCAAATATAATAGTTCCTTGTTTATTCCCATGAATGATTTAGAGTAAAAATAATTTAATATTTCTTTCAAAAATTTCAATTATTGTAAATATATGAAAATTATAACTAAAATATATGAAAATTATAACTAAAATATATTAATATAAAATATGCTATATTAATAAAGTATATGCTAAGTTTAATGTCGATTATATTCATGACGAATTATCTGGCTCATTTTTATCTTTATGATATTTTCTTATTTTTTTAGCCCAGCTTTTAAGATCCTTGTCATAAATGCCCTCCTTGACACCTGCTAAAAATCCATCTTTTTCTTCTAGCAATTCAAAAGGAGACTTACGTGAGGATTCGTCTTTTATCAAACAAGAATCAATAAATTTACACATGGAAGAATCGTAATATTCATTGGTGACTGGATTCTTAGTATTGGTGAGTGTCGGCGACATTTCATTAACAATTCTTTGTAATAAATCTAAAATTCCTCCCGGGCCAGATGAGTTTTCATTATCTTCAGACCAAATCGGGACACCGCTAGCCAACTCAATCAACATCAAACCCATAGACCAAACATCAGATTTAATACCATATGTTAAACCTTGAATTCTTTCTGGTGACATGTACGTTGAAGTACCAACGAAAGTATCAGCCATGGCCAACGAATTAGTTAGCTCTCGTGAAACTCCAAAATCACACAATTTAAATTCACCCTTGTGGGTCATCAACACATTGCTTGGCTTAATATCTCTATGTATGATTTTATGAGTAGTATAAAGGTACGTTAAACCAGATAGTATAGCGAAAGAAAGCTTTTTTAATGCAAACAATGGGAATTGTTTGTTTTCACAATATGGGACGATTTTGTCTAATGATCCACAGTTACAATATTCCATACATATTACTATTGTATTATTGCTGTTGATAAAAGCACCATAAAACTCTATAATATATTGTGATCGACATTCATGCAATATTCTTAATTCCCTGATTATTTGGGTTTGTATAACAGTTTTTGATTCTATATGTATAATTTTTTTTGCCATTGTTTTTTGGGTTGGTATATGTAAAATCTTCGACACTGTACCAGAATTACCAGATCCCAAGTTCTTCAAGGTTAATAAATCCTTGTTATTCAATTTTATTAAAGATGTGGTAGAAATAGGTGAAGTTTCTGCTACTGTACTCAAAGTATCATATTTCGATGACGTTGACGGAGAAGGACTCAATGTGGAGTTTGTAGGGGATATAGATGAAATTACAGTTTGCCTTTTCCTACCTTGTGGTTTAGATGACGTTTCAGGAACTCCCGATATCTCCATCTTCGAAAACTGTTTCATGATCATCTGTGTAGGTGTGATAGATTCGGGATCCACATTTCGATTACTTTCATTTACTGATAAAGTATCAGCTTTTTCACCAGCTCCATTGGTTACTCCCGAGGTATTTCTTTCATTTTTACTCTTATTAAAAATTAAGGGGGCTGGCCTGACCTTTCTCCTTGGTCGTAAATGCGATTGAAGATTCAATAATGATTCCTCATTATCTTCAGGAACCTTTCCAGGCGATGCTTCTAAAGATAACTTTTTGAAGTTTTTCCTCTTAAGTGTTTTCACTTCCAAAATTTCTGGCTCCTCTCCTGGCCCAAGTTTGTCAGTACTAGTGTTAGACAGATTATATGGGGGAATAGGGGGCAACTCTTTATCCTTATTAGATCCCAAAGACGTTGAAGATCCATTTGGTAGCCTCATCATCTTGAACAATAGCTAGGGTTAGTGTTTGGTTCTATTACCCTTTGACTAAAGCTATATGGGGTGGTATAGTTAGAGGTAATTTTGGCTGTATTGTTTCAACCAAATTCAAAGTACAGTAACACGAGACGGTATTACTTTAATAATAAAACTAATCAAAACTTACACCTAAAGTTTTAATAAAAATCAATAACAAATGCTAACAATTTTAGAATACAATTAGTATTGTTATTTCCATTGATAATTTTATTTTGTACGCGATATTATCAAATTCGATAAAATCGGAACACTAATGGGAACAATACAATAATTACTCATAAAAATATATCACAAGATTCTAATATACAGAATACATAAATATTTAACTCCTTTTAAGAATTCACCCGAATATTGTATAAATACCTTACCAGAAAATATATAGAATGATACCTAATTCCCATTTGTGCTATTAAGATTTGTTTGTTGGCCAGCCGAAACCATTGAGTTCTGGAAATCCGCAACCGACGGTCTTCCTTGAATTTGTTGAGGTACATAATTCTGTCTATTTTGTGCTTGGTTTTGCTGGACTTGTGCTTGGGCTATTGCCAGGTTAAATGCTTGTTGTTGTGCCATGGCCTGGTTGTATTGATGGGGGGTAGCGTAATGTGGTGGTGCGTATTGTTGAGCTATAGGGATCTGAGTATAGCCTGGATTTGAAAGCATGGCCATGGCCATTTGATCAGTAGGGATCAACCCTACAGTGTTAACTTGTTGAAGAGATTGGTTTGGTTGTGGTGGGCTAATAGATACTCCTGATTGGCCCTTTTTCTTTTTTCTGTGCCTGCAACTAGAGCATACCTTATGCTTACCTATATCAGCCTGATCTAAGGCTTTGGCACATCTATTACAATTACCCATTCTTTCTAAATTTGTTCTCCTAATCTTGTCATTTTCTCGACATCTCTGACAAACTTTGTAATTTCCTGATTTACTTTTGTCTTTTCCATTTTTCTCGTCTCCAGTAATAATTGACGCATCAAGAGGACCTGAGCAATGAACACACTTACCTTGCGCTGCTCTACTTGCTTTCCTCGTTCTTAGATTCAGTCTACAAGAAGGACAAAGTACAAATTTCTGTTGGTCGAGTGGAATCTCAGATCCACAACGACGACATGCTCCATGTTTGTCTTTTGTTTTCTTTTGCCATCTTCTAGATCTTTGTCTTTGTAAATCTCGACAATGCTGGCATAACTTATAAATCTTAGGCTCAACCAAAGGCTTGTTGCCTTGCATTGTATCACTTGTCAGTGGTATTATAATAGGCTGATCAAACTCCTTTTTACACCGAGAACATGTAGAACGTAATACTTGATCTGGTTGTGTTTCCACTTCAGTCACCTTCATGGGGTTTTCATTTTCAATTTGACTATTTACTATTTGCTGTTGAATATGAAGTGGTGGTATTGGCGCAACCAAACCTTTTTCAGTAGGTGATGCCAGATTAAGATGATCGAATTTCATCTCACCATTTGTCATATTTAATTGTTGATGTTGTTGTTGCTGTTGTTGATGTTGATGCTGATGTTCTTGCTGCTGCTGCTGTTGCTGTTGCGTCCCTATGCCCAGTTGAACTTGCAAATGTGGCATATGCAGTTGAACAAATGGGTTCTGCTTCCTCATCTGTTCTACCATATTCTGTTGTTGTTGCTGTTGTTGCTGTTGTTGTTGTTGTTGTTGCTGCTGCTGCTGCTGTTGTTGTCCTACTAGTTGCAAAGGATGCATTTGCGGGTGCTGAGAATTCATTTGCTGAAGATGACCCTGCATCGACATTTGGTTCATTTGATAATTAGCACCCTGTGAATATCTCTGATCATGACCTTGTAGTATAGCTTGGGCCGTAGCTATGGCAGGATTTGTAGGATTATTTAATTCGTGTTTATGATTGCTTTCATGATCGCTAACTAATCTCTGTGCGATGCCATTAGATGTATGCAATTGAGGATCCAAGGGCGAATCGACTCCCAAATACTGTTGTTCCATTTTATGATGGGTACCTAATGATTCACACAAAATTTCGTGATCAAAAATTCTCTAATGGCAGTGATATATATAATGTCGTATTTCCTTACTTATCACGTAAGGAGTTTTCATCAAGTCAAGAGAAATGTGTCACACACACGACCTTTGTTTTACAAGTAAATCTTCCTGTGAACAATGAAGAAGGCTATAATTACAGAAAGCTAATTTTAGCCACCTGTAGTCTGTATCTCGTCTAAACTAAAAGATGAAAAAAATTGTCATAGAAGGATGCCAATAGACGTTTCTGGAACTTGAACAGAACTAATTTGTCTACTAAACTAAAAAATATTAAAAAGCAATTGCGATGTGAGTTCTAGTGGCATATGAGAACAAAAGATAGAAACCTGGGGTTCTGGAGGTGTTTCTATTGCAGTGATTGCATACGAACCCAAGTTACCGAGAAGTTTTATCACCACGGACCATATTGTTGTAGAATTCATAGGCGATGTAATTGGATATCTGATGAAGTAGCTCGGTTGCTATTATGAGTGCAATAGATTCTGACGTATACCAATGTAGGCTGGTTTGCATGTTCCGTAACTAAGTCGGAAAGATGGGAGCGGAGGTGGTGCTTTTACATAGAAAAAGAACAACAATAGCAAGCCAAATACGACCATCCGCGTCTGTGATAGGTCACCTTCATTATTTATTCAGGAACAAATCTTGGCTATTGACCGAAAAGCGACACATACATAAAAGAGATCGCAACGGTGGAAGAACAAGTGTGCGTTAAAATAAAATAAAGAAGATCTTTCTAGTGCTTTCAAAAGCAGTAAGCTTTCAGAGTAATATATGAATGATATGGACATAGTACAGACGTAACATGGACGTAATACTGTCATAAAGCATGAGTACAGTGTCATAGGGTATGTATATAAAATGTGTGTCCTGGTCATTGTCTATCATGCAGTATCATGAGGCTATTACAAACTTTTTATTATGCTTTATGACAAAGAATCGTCCTTAAAATGGGGAAAAAAATGCCAACCACATGACGTAAATATCATGTACTCAAAGACCTTTTTGGGACACGCTAATATTTTATAGCCAAACAATATTTAATGATAATGCAATTTTCTCTTGCAATTTTCCCCAGTTTATATAAGAAGAAAATCGACATTTCCTTGTAAATGCATTTTTATGCCCAGAAGTATATGCCAATTGGTTGTAAGCCTAGAAGTGCGAACTAGGTTATTTTACGATAATCTTGAGCTCAAAACAGTATATTTCCCATAGATCATCTCCATATCTCGAAGGTTTTGGCTCGAAACTATTTTCATAGTAATATATATGCGATGATTTACACATACTAAGATATTTTCAAAATCCACATATTTATTAAATATGTTTTCAAAATGAAGTTTTTATACAGGCACAGAGGAATATTATATTACAAAAGTAATTGCTATGACCTCATTAGTAGATCAACATCTTGAAAAAATTCAACTTCATTTAAATGACGAAGACAAGACAAGTTGGAAATACATTAATGGTGCAAATCTGTTAGAGTTGGAAGAATTGAAGAAAAACTACCCAGAATGTCCAACATTATTACTAGAACTTTTGAGTAAGGTAGATGGTACATACCACCGAGATTATACAAATGGAACAGTAAGCATATGTGTATTGAATTCAGATGTAGGCGAAGAGTTTGGTTATTATTTACTATCATGTCTGCAGATCATAGAGGAAAAGCAATACCATAAATCCATTGCTGAGATATATGGTGGCTATATTGGGCAAGATGATATTATTTCCATAGACCCTAGAATAGATGCTAATATTCCAATGGATAAGAGATTATGTTTTGCACATTGTATGAATAATGGTGGTTCATCTATATTGTACATTGATTTTGATCCAACAGAATCAGGAACTGCTGGCCAAATTATTCGTTTCTTGCACGATCCCGATAGTTACGTCGTTCTAGCAGATTCATTTGAAGAATATTTAGCAAGCGTGGTTGCATCTGATTATGAATTTATGTCTTGGGATTAGCTTACTTTTTATTGTAGTAGTTTAGTTCAAATCTAAGAATGCTCAACCAAGTTCTCAAAGTTACAGAGTTACTACACATAACTGCTGAAAACAAGTCAAGAAATACAAAGCATATTAGTTTATATTTAACCGAACCCACTGATATTATATTATATACACGATTTATCAACTCAAGTAAGATCTATTTGTCGTTATCATTATTCTAATCTAGGCTTAAGTAACATTTGTGCCACTTCTCCAGCTCTATAAGCACCTAAACCAAATATGACTACACCAGCACCTTTAACAGTTTTTTGCCACCAAATGGGATTTTTAGCATAGTCTATTTTGCCAGTTTTGAAATCCTTAAAAACATAATTGGAAGTTAAATATATTCCACCAGCAAAAAGAAAAAGCGATTGCATTGCAGTACATGGCAAACACCCATGTCCTACTTCCTCGTCTGATAGCTTTCTTGGAGGTGGAGGGTTAAATACTGATAATATATTCGACATGCTGATGGTTATATCTTGTACTGAAATCTTTCATTCCATAAGTTTCTTAAGTGAATTATATACAGGAACATGAGGATTCAATTTAATCGTCTCTTCTGGATATTAAGTTAGTGATTTAAAGACTGACAATGAAATCCGTTCAGTTTAACTCTAGAAGTATAATTAAACGCTTAAAGAGAGAAAAATTCGTTCCCCAACGTTTCTATTCATCGGGTAATAATTATAATTACCATCAGCAATACCAATATAAACCTCCAAGAGGATCATGGGCTAAGAGGTTTTTGTATACCACTATAGGGTTTACTGCTCTAACTGCTAGTGCATATTACCTCTGGTGGCCAAAACATACTTTTCCATCTTCTGTAGCTAAGATTTTGAGAAAGGGTCTATGGGCAGAGAGTGATAAGGGAGAAAAGGATTACCAACTTGCATTAAAGTACTATCTCGAAGCTATTGAACACGCTAACGAGATTGATCTTGATAAGCTAAGTGATGAGTATACAGGTATCCAATTGAAAGCTGCTGAGATGTTTGAAAGACTCAATATGCTAGAAGATGCCGCATTTATCTACAATGAAATTGCTACTCTTTATTTGGCAGTATTAACTGCAGACCCACAATCACCCGAAGGAAAAAGAATTCAAAATAGAGATCATAGATTGCATTTGATTCAAAAGGACCTTAGAATTGCTATTAAATTGGTCGAATTAAATAGTGACAATCCACATTTATCTAAGGCTATTTTGTTAACACATTTAATTATAGCTCAAAGTGAAGTTCAGAAAAAACTTGGTGCAAACTCGAGTATTGGCAAGATTATTGAGCCTTCTGCAGCATCTGATGTTGAGACACCACAATACAAGGCTACAATCAACTCTGATGTAGTTGAAATTGAAAACAATGGAGTTGTGACTATAATTAACAAAAACCCTGCCGCTTGGGAACCTTTTACGGACGAATTTTTTAATATCTTAGATTTGTTAAGTGCAATATGTATTTCAACTGGTGATTTAGGTATGGCATCAAGGGTTAAGATTTCTATGACCGAGTGGATGTTATTAGCAGATGTTGAGCCACACAAAATCCTTCTTTCTCAATGTAATTTGGCTTCTCTACTTTATTTACAGGCTGAAGAATTTGAGTCTCAAGAAATTGCTATGAGAAGAAAATTCAGTGAGAAATTAGCCATAGATTACAATAAAATCAAGAATAAGGAAGTGTTAGAGGAAAACAAAGAATTAGTAGAAAAATTTAAGAAAGAATTAAATGATGCAGAAAAAGAGAAGTACAACTTAGCTATAAGAAATAAAGAACAGTGTGTTCAATTGGCTATCAAATCTTACGAATCTGTTTTAGAGTTTGCCAAGAATTTACCACAAGACATAGTTAACAGTAATAACACTGTCAATGAGACAGTTGCATTGGCTACATATGGGTTAGGAGTGGTAAACTTACATTTATCAAATTATGATAAAGCGGAAAGGTTGTTACGTGAATCTAGAGTGAGATCAAAAAATTGCAATTACGATGATTTGCTAAATGAAATTGAAAGAGAATTAAGTAAGCTCTTTAAAGAAAAAAAATTAATTAAAATTGGAAAGCAATTTAACAAGGACGATGCAGATAAGGTTGACATTGAAATGGATATTCACATGAAAAAATAATTCTAACAATATAGTAATTAGGTGTAAAAAAGATAAGAAAATATAGAATCGAAAAATTTATTCTAGTAATAATATAGTAAAAATATAATTCATTATTCCCTATGTAGCAAATACTCCTCTTCATCATCAAGTTTCGTTTTAGGAAGTTTACCAAATATCCCTTTGTAGACTTTACTGTAGAACAGATGATTTTGTTCAGTAATTTTGAAATGAATAATCTCTTCAGAACTAGGAGGTTGAATTTCCAAAGGTGAAACATTGGCATCATCGATTGAGGACGTGATAGATGGAGCATCAGATTTTACCGGCTTTATAGGTTGATGACTAACTGAAGGGGGGTTTGAAGAGACTCCTTCCAACTCTGTTCTTTGCATGAGTGGATTTCTTGCAATCGAAGCCGCAGATTGATGATAGATATCACCCAATGCCTCATTAGTGAAACTTGTTCTACGAGAATCACTCGTGGAACCATAATTATGAGCCGAGGTAGTCGAATTATGAATAGAAGTAGCCGAATTATGGTTGGAGCTACTTGAATGGAAAGAGAATATAGAAGAGTTATCATCAAACACAGAGCCCATATCTTCTAAAGTTAAACCCTTTGTTTCTGGGAATAAAAGGAAAACACAGAAAAAAGATAATACGCAAGAAGTACCAGGAATTAAGTAGGTTTTCCAAGTAATTAAATCTAATAAGATAGGTGTCATCTCGCCAACAATGAAGTTGAAAAACCAATTTGTTGCAGTTGATAATGCAGCACCTTTTGAACGCACAGAATTAGGGAAAACTTCACTAGATAACCATGGAATTGGACCCCAACTGTAACCAAAAGCTGCATTCGTAATAATAACACAAATAACTACAATTATTGGTGTATGTTCATTATCAAGAAATAAGGAGTATGAGATAGTGAACAATGGAATAGCCATTAAGACTGCACCTGACATTAATAAAGGCTTTCTACCCCAATTATCAACGAGATACCAAGGTGGTATTGTGCTTAATATATAAATGATGGCATTGATTCCTGTCATTAAAATAGCTTTTCTTCCACCCCACCCAGCCAGTTCGAAAATCATTGGTGCATAATACGATATGATATTAATACCATTCAATTGGGCAAACATTTGAGAAAAGCAGGCCACTGAAACTCTCTTTGCATATTTATGAAATAAATATTGATAAGAACGTTCTCCACCTTCTACTCTTGCAATCAATACATTTTCTTTTATATTTCTATACTCGATTTTAGCCAGTTCATCCTCAATATCACCATCTGCATAAAGATCAGCGATAACAATCATACCCTCAATATTATGATCATGATCAAGCAACCATCTCGGTGTTTCTACTATTATAAAAGTACCCACAAATAATCCAAATCCAATGAGACATTGAACGATCAAAGGTGATCTCCAAGAATAATTATTATCCAAATATGAGAAACCGTAGTCAACCCAGATACTAGTAGCGTATCCGACGATGTTTCCTGTGAATTCCAAACATGCATAAAAGCCTCTATCATCAGGTGGACTAATTTCTGATTGATAACATGGAATAATTGTTGTTAAAAAACCAATTGCAAAACCACCTATTAGTCTACCAAATGCTAAGTTAAAAATATTTACAGAAGTAGCCTGGATCACAGCGCCAATAACGAATATGAACGATCCGTATCGAATTGTAAGTCGTCTACCCCATAAATCACCTGCTTTCCCTGCGACAAAAGAAGAGACTAATGCACCGATCTCCAAAATTGCTATCATAGTACCTATAGCAGCTGGAGATGGGTGATTGTAGTAATCTTTAAAGTACTTATTTGTCAACAAAGATGACATTAAACCTTGTTCAAACCCAAATAAAAACACTCCTAGTGACACGAAAATGGACGTGAAATTGATCAATGCTCTCCCAACTAGGTAGGTCTCTTTGATCTTGACATGGTGATGTGCTGAACCCTGTACCATTATTACTGATGATTACAGTATAAATATCATTCAATTCCTATAGGTATTTATATTTATATAAAAAACAGGAATGTCTCTAAATCAAGGAGATCAGAGATAGGAACTGCTGACGTCATACACGACCCCAGATCTTACATATAAGGACAATGCTTGTTTCTAGGCACTACATAAAATTATCCATTATAAGACAAAAGTTAGTGAAACATGACCTATTTAGAGGGTTATAATAGTACATAGATTCTTTAGCGTAGTAATCTCCATGAGTCTTTTTAATCATTTATTAAATTATTTAGTGTCTTACACTATTTTCTTTCATATTAAATATTAATGTTAACGAATACTATTCAATCTAGCACTGTTCATATGGACGTCAATATCCAACCTATCAGCATCATCCTCAATTTTTCTAAGTCTTTGGTTCTGGCTATCGACTTCCATACCCATAGTATTTGCTGTGCTTTTCAACTTCTTAGCATACAATCCAATTTGATCTAAGTTAGCTGCCAATTCCTTTTCCATTTCATCATCTTCAGAGTCATTTTCAAATTGATATCTTTGCGCAGCTTTCAAAGCTTGTTCACCTTGGTATTTCTGATGAATGTCCGAATTAGTCGCATTTTGGGTGATTCCTTGTTTGATTCTTTGCTCACTAGCATACATTTCTTTTCTGTTTGTTTCTCTGAGATACTTTTGTTGAGTCTTATCCGCTTTTATTCTCTCTTCCTTTTCACGTAAACGAGATTTTCTGTTAAATGGATTTCCATAAGCGGGAACAAATATAGACCTGTTTAATCTCTTTAATTCATTTACCTTTTCCTCTGCAACTTTGGTCTGGGTGTCAGCAAGTAACAAATTTTGTTCCGTATTATATAATCTTTCAGACTGAGAACCTAAAACACCCAAGGTATTTGTACCCGAAGCATCAGCCTCTTGTGCCATTCTCAATGTATTTCTAGTCAGTGCAACAGATTCTTGCTTGACAAATCTTATATCTTGTCTAATTGCCTCGACTTCTTCATCTTCAGAATTGACCTGTTCTTCTTCTGGCAATTCATCTAGTTCTAAATTAAGGTCATCATCTTCGGGAACATCATTTAAATCCAAATCCAAATCATCCTCATCTCTCATTCTTCTCGCAGGTTTTGAAGTAGAAGCATACATTTGGTGAGAAGGTATGGCATTTAAATCTAGAGTCGACTCCTCATCATCATCTCTCCTTCTAGCTCCAGAAGAGGGCATAGTTTGACGAGCACTTGGTTGAGAATTTCTTTCAGAGTATCTGGTAGATTGCACTGAATATGGATTCGAACCTCTTTTTACTGGTTCCGTATTATTTCTAGGATTTGCGTATGGATCATTTTGTTGTCTTCTTGCTTGTCCTTGAGACTGTGAGCCATAGGGACTACTTTGAAGTCTTGAGTTATAAGGATTATTATCAGATTGGCTTGAAGTCCCATTAGTTTGACCGGAAGAACCATATGGGTTATCATTGCTGGCACCATAAGGGTTACCTTGAGATACACCCAGAGAAGAATTTCCATAAGGCGACAGGTTACCAGAAGCATTTACATTTGCATATGGGTTAACTGGAGCCAATCCTGGCTTTTCACTCTGTCTTGTTTGAGCATAACTCTTGAAAGCTCCAAACTTTTCTTGTCTTGTGTTTCCTGATTTCGTAGAAATTCCTACGTTATTTAAATCATTCCTAATCTCTTCTTCGGTAGGCTCTTTATTTTTTCTTTCAAATACCTTCCTGATTCCCATTTTGCTGATGAATTAGTGTATATTAATCGTCTTCGTAAAATTCATTTACCGCTAATCGCTCCTAAGAATGTGCCACCTATGAACTAAGCACATGACTAAGCACATGATAAAATTTCTTAAAGAGGATAATAAAAAAATTGATGCTTTAGGAATAAAACATTGCAAGTTATTACTCCACGTTTTACCACAATTATTGAAGGGCGGGTTGTTTTATATAAATAGGAAGTAAATCATGATACATGAAAGAGAAAATTTATATAGACCAGACTGCGAAGTCAAAAGAAGAAAGTTGGAACAGCCACAAGGAATTTCTGCACAACAGATAGGGTCTTCTGTGGTCGCAACCAAGGGTAGGGAAACCTTATTTGATTCTACTAATGGAACTATCACACCATTTCGTACATACCAAGAGGTTGTTGATGTAGAAATGACAGACTTATTAAATGATTGCCCCTGTGGGAGATTTCATGGACCAGGTCAAGGCTACCATGACGACTTAACTGCGGTAGGATTAAGCGAATTCCCGTTACTTCGTGGCCCAGATTAGATGAAGCTCCAAGCTATCTTGATGTAAATCAGTAACGAAATAAAGAAAAATTAATGAATGTCAAAAACTTGCACTATAAAATGTAAAAAAGTTGGTATTAAAATATCGACTGCTATAGAAGGTTGTGAAAATAATTTAACTCCATAATTGTAATAATATCATGGTGAAACAAGCTTTTTTAACCAGGTTACATAAGGAAATAATACTAGCTCTATTAAAAATAATATTTAATACTCAGATTAAAAATAAAATTGTGTAAAAATATAAAATTGTATAAATTTGCTTTGAAATATAAAGTACCTTAAACTAATGTTTGTTATTAGTTATAGTAAGCTATAGCTATATACCGAAAATTAAGTAGTAATCAATAATGAATTGACATAATTTTATGTAATCATAATCGCAACTAGCAGATACTTTTTTTATTTCGCAATCATTACGGCTGCCACAACCACAGTCTTAGAGATAATCAATAATAAGGAAAAAGTGAAAACAATGAGGTATATGGAATTTCTGAGGATAACTACTAATTTGACCACAGTTTTGTGTGGTTTCAGATAAGAAGTCAAATGTGGTATTTAAACAGATGATTTAGAATGACTTAGATTTGATGATTAACATCAAAGATGGGTACAAGAAAAGGTAGCCAATCTTCATCTGAACTCAGCACTACTTCAGGGCAAGAGGAATTACTTGAGTTTGCTAATCTGAAGAATCATAATGTTAACATTCTTGAAAACGAAATTAGCGACAATGAGCTGTATATTGATCTCTCCTTAAAATTATTACCAGAAGAAATACATTACCGTGAAACTTCAAAATGGTTTCGCTTCAAACGGCTTTTATGGGATGGTGCAGATAAACACCCTCTTGAGCAGAAATATCTAATTAAACTCGACTTCTTCTTACTAAGCTCCTCTATGGCTGGATATTTCATTAAAAACTTGAATCAAAGCAACATCACTACAGCATATGTGAATGGAATGAGTGAGTACTATAACATGAACTCTAACCAGTATAATTACTTAACTACACTTTTCACAGTTGGTTATGTCATTGGTCAAATACCATCAAACTTGGTATTACACAGGATTTCTGCTAGATTCTACTTAGGATCATTAGAGATTATTTGGTCTATTTTAACATTACTTATGATTACATGCAAAAGTGATAATATAAAAGGTTTATATGTCTTAAGGTTCTTCCTAGGCTTTACTGAATCAGGCTACTTCCCCGGATTGGAATGGCTTGTGGGACTGAATTATGGCCCGGAAGAATTAGCAAAAAGGAGTTCGTATTTTGCAATTGCATCAAATGCTGCCACATTAATCTCTGGTCCTCTTCAACAAGGTATAATCAAAAATTTTGGCGACTCTAGTTTACCAACCTTCAAATGGATGTTTGTATTCGATGCCGTCATTTCATTTCCAATAGGTATATACACTATGTTTGCAGACCCAAACACACCTTCTACTACTGATGCATGGTACTTTACAGAAACAGACAAATTAATAGGATTAGAAAGAAGAAAAAGAATTGGAGCACAATTAAACACTCGTGAAAAATATACCTGGGCTAAGATCAAAAGTTTTTTTAACACATGGCATATTTATGTTTTTCCATTATTGTTTTTGGCATATAATAATACATGTAGCGCAATTGGACAACCAACATTTACTACCTGGATGAAATACGATCTAGGTTTGCCCTCATCAAAATATAATACCTATCCTTCTATTTTATCTGGTTTAGGAATAGTAGTGACAATATTATTTTCCTACGTTGGCGACTTCTTGGGTGGTAAGAAAAATCACTGGTTTGTTGCATTATATTTCGTGTGCTTGATAATAGGATGTGCGTTATTGGCACATTGGCATATACCAACTGGACTCCATTGGTTTTGCTATTATTTAATTGGTATTCCGACTACTTGGGGACAACCACAAATTTTTTCTTGGGTCAATCGTCTATTATATCATGATGATATGAAGAGAAATTTTGTCGTAGTTTGTACAAATGTTTTAGCTTATGTTACCGGAGCTTGGGTCCCTATTTTAGTATGGAATACTAAGTACCAACCTATTTATCACATTGGCTTTACATATACTGCCTGCTTAAGTGGTTTTGGTTTTATGATGACTGCTATTACATACTATCTAACTAGGAGAGACGCAACAAGGGAAAAAGAAATTCAAGTAGAAAGTAGTTAATGAGCTTTATATACTCCATGTATACATCCTCTTTCATAGCTTTAACAAGAATCTATTATTGCCTTTTTAGAATACTATATATCTTATTACTGATCATATTATCGTTTGTGTACTGAAAAAAACCGATGAGTATCATATTTCCTAATTCGGAAAAATCAGCTTAATTACACGCGTCAACACAATTTTTAGGCGCCTTTTTGATATATATATTCTTACTTATTATTATTCTTCACTAGTGTATGAATAGGGTTGGAAATAGCAATTCATCTTAACTATGTCGAGTCCTACTAGAGAAAGATCAAGAAAGAGAATAGCAGATGATAATGATGACGATAGATCTATGATCAATCATTCCTCTCCATCTATTGCATCAAGTCCACAGCTTCCACCATCTTCTCCAGCTATTCGCTTTGAAAGCGATGAGGAGGAGATCCATAACGATGTAGAGGATTTAAATCCTTCTGACGAAGAAGATGGCGAAGATTTAATGGACAATATGGAGAATGATTATAAAGAAAACAATGCTCAAGATCATTATGACCTTGGTGATGGATATATTGACGATGCAGAATATGAGCAAATGGATGCTGCCACAAGAAGAAGAATAGACAACCAGTTGAATCGTCGTGACTTATTGGTTGGTAATAGAAGTCGTTCAAGAGGGCAAGCCTTTTTAGACGAAGATGGGGATTTAGACGAAGGTGAAGGGTACAATGAATATGGTTTACCAATACAAAGAAGAAGAAGAAGACAATTTGATGATGAAGCAGAAGAATTGATGGATGATGTTGAAATTGATCCTTTTAATGAGGAATTATCGTTAGAAAGTTTAACTGATATTAAGGCTCCAACCATCACAGAATGGGTATTACAACCTGCAGTTTCCAGATCTATTGCTAGAGAGTTGAAGGCCTTTTTGTTGGAATACACGGACGATAATGGTAGATCTGTTTATGGTGCCAGAATTAGAACATTAGGTGAAGTTAATGCAGAATCTTTAGAAGTTTCGTATGAGCATTTAGCTGACTCAAAGGCTATTTTAGCTTTATTCCTCGCCACATCGCCAGCAGAAATTTTGAAAATTTTTGATATTGTTGCAATGGAGGCAACCGAATTACATTACCCTAATTATTCTCAAATTCACCAAGAAATTCACGTTAGAATAACCAATTTTCCAAATTACCTCAACTTAAGAGACTTAAGAGAAAATAATTTGAATCAGCTAATCAAGGTCAGTGGTGTTGTGACTAGAAGAACAGGTGTCTTCCCCCAATTGAAATATGTTAAATTTGATTGTCTCAAATGTGGTGTAGTTTTGGGTCCATTTATACAAGATGCTAATACTGAAGTTAAAGTTTCCTTTTGTACTAACTGTCATGCAAAGGGTCCTTTCAAAATTAATTCAGAAAAAACATTATATCGTAATTACCAACGTATCACATTACAAGAATCACCAGGAACAGTCCCAGCTGGTAGATTACCAAGACACAGAGAAATTATTTTATTGTGGGATTTGGTAGATGTTGCCAAGCCTGGTGAAGAAATTGAAGTGACAGGGATCTATAGAAATAATTATGATGGCCAATTAAATGCTAAAAATGGATTCCCTGTCTTTGCAACCATCATTGAAGCGAACTCTATAAAAAGGAAAGAAGGAACTTCAAGTAATGGTGAAGTTTTAAATTCTTGGTCAGAGGAAGAAGAAAGAGAATTTAGAAAGTTATCTCGTGAAAAAGGTATTATTGATAAAGTTATTGCTTCCATGGCTCCTTCTATTTATGGTCATAAGGATATCAAAACAGCTGTAGCGTGCTCATTGTTTGGCGGTGTCCCAAAAAATGTAAATGGTAAGCATTCTATAAGAGGTGATATCAATATTCTTTTACTAGGTGATCCGGGTACAGCCAAGTCACAAATTCTTAAATATGCAGAGAAAACAGCAAACAGAGCAGTTTTTGCGACAGGTCAAGGTGCATCTGCTGTTGGTTTGACTGCTTCGGTTAGAAAAGATCCAATTACTAGGGAATGGACTTTAGAAGGTGGTGCTTTAGTTTTAGCAGATAAGGGTACTTGTTTGATTGATGAATTTGATAAGATGAATGATCAAGACAGAACTTCTATTCACGAAGCCATGGAACAACAGTCTATTTCTATCTCTAAGGCAGGTATTGTTACAACATTACAAGCAAGATGTGCCATTATTGCAGCTGCAAATCCAAATGGTGGAAGATATAACTCTACTTTACCATTATCACAGAATGTTGATCTTACTGAACCTATTTTATCTAGATTTGATATCTTATGTGTTGTCAGGGATCTTGTGGATCCTGAAATGGATGAAAGATTGGCAAGTTTCGTTGTCGATTCACATATGAGATCACATCCTTCAAACATAGATGACCTAGAAGATGATGACATGGAGGATGAAGAAGAGTTAGCAAATTCACCATCTAGAACAAGACAGAGCAGAAAGGACAAAATCAACGAATTTAACAAACAAAAAGAGAGTGAAATTTCTCCAATTTCTCAAGATTTGTTAGTTAAATATATCAATTATGCAAGGGTGAAGATACAGCCAAAGTTGCATCAAATGGATATGGATAAGGTCTCAAAAGTCTATGCTGAATTGCGTAGAGAGTCTATATCTACTGGTTCTTTTCCTATCACCGTTCGTCATTTGGAAAGTATTTTAAGAATTGCTGAAGCTTTTGCTAAAATGAGATTAAGTGACTTTGTTAGTCAAAGTGACTTGAATAGGTCCATTAAAGTTAGTATTGATAGTTTCGTTGGGGCACAAAAGGTTACTGTCAGAAAGCAATTACAAAGGGCATTCCAGAAATATACTTTGCCAACAAGACAAAGATAGGCAATTTCTTAGTGCCAGAATATTATAGAAAAATGTTTATGTGTATAGTATAGTGTATTTACTTTTCTTCTTTGTATTATAATATTAATTGATAATCATAATAAATTTCTCAGATAAAAAAAAACATAGACTCGAATATTAGGTTATATGTAATTCCTTTGAATTACACATTTAGATGACCTTATAGGATATTATTAGCATGTATATATATATGAGCACAATATTTCAATTATATCTAGCTGTTTTGCTTCACTTTTATGTTGTTACTGGATTAAATAACACGAGTTATTCAAATTGTGACAGCGACGGATCATGCATTATTATTCCATACAATCATGTTTTTAATATAACATCATTAGCATATACCAATACTTCACCATCTAATTCGAGTAAACAAATGGTACAACAACTTCCTTCAACTACATTAAATCATGAACACCAATCAGTTTCGGATTTGATTGAAGCAGAAACTACTAGTGAATTCACAGTTTCATCAGGTTTATCTGATAGCTATCAAGAAGAGGTAATAGACAACGAAAGGGAAGCTTTAAGGGTGAATGAAAGTAATTTAGATAGTAGTAATAATCTGTTGTCGGAAAACTCAAGTGAACTGTTGGACTCATCAAATTCTAAGAATATAACGTTGGATGATTGTCATTTTCTTTCGTTTGAAGAATGGAAGAAATTAAAAGAGGTGGAATCAAAAGCGTCACCTCAAGCTAAGAAGTATGTGAATGATTCTTATTCAAATATTCAAATGTCTAGCAACAATTCAGACGTAAAATCAACCAATTCGACATCGGGGATAGTTAATCCTGAAGTGCCAAAAGTGGAGTCTGAAGAAGACCAGGGTAAAGTATATAAAGTAAGATTTAATTACGCTTCGTCGGATTGTGCAGCAACTGTTGTAAAAACAAATAGCCAAGCTAAAGGAGCTGCTGCTTTACTACTGGAAAACAAGGATTCTTATTTGTTGAACAAATGTTCATTACAAAATAAATTTGTAATAATTGAGCTTTGTCAGGATATATTAATAGATTCGATTGTAATTGGAAATTATGAATTTTTCAGTTCAATGTTTAGGAATATTCGAGTATCTGCCAGTGATAGATTTCCCTCAACAACATGGACAACACTAGGTGAGTTTGAGGCTGACAATATTAGAGATATTCAAACCTTTCAGATTGATAATCCAATTATTTGGGCAAGATACGTTAAAATAGAAATTTTGACCCATTATGGAAATGAATATTATTGCCCAATGTCAATTGTAAGGGTGCACGGAAAGACAATGATGGAAGAATTCAAAGAAGATGAGCAATCAAAGGCAGTTGAAGAGAATGAATTAATCAATACTGATATTAATGATACAGAAATTGAAAATGCATTAGCTGATGAATGTAGAGTCATTCTTCCACATTTGAGACTACACGAATTTCTAAAAGATTTCAATTCTACGGATAGTGACTATTGTACTATTCCAGATGTCGAAGCAACACAATCTATTGAAACTAAATCTATCCAAGAATCAGTTTTTAAGAACATTATAAAAAGGCTATCTCTTTTGGAATCAAATGCTACTTTGTCACTTTTATACATCGAAGAACAGAGTAAGCTCCTCTCATCTGCATTTACAAATTTAGAAAAAAGACAAACACATAATTTCGAGACTTTAATGAAGTCGTTTAATACATCCATGAATAACCAAATAAGGAATTTTAGAAATTCATATGCAAATCTCCACCACGAATATACCAAGTTATTTAACTCGCAAGAGACTCAATATGGACAAATCTTACAGGATTCTACCAAAAAACTCTCCGATTTAACTAAGGAGTTAAGATTTCAAAAGAGAATATCTATCTTTAACTGTATTGTCATAATATGCCTATTATTTTATGTCATACTAACAAGAGGAGTTTACATAGATAATGATGAATCATACATAGATAATTACTATCAAGGAAGTCCCAAGCTTCTCAAACCATCTAAACAAAGGTATAAGAAGAAGCAGTTTCCAAGAAAATCACGATAATACGATGTATCAAAAAGATCCTAACTTTAATTCTAATTAATTTATTCAATAACTATATACAAGAGAATATCTATGCATTTATCAACTATTTTAATGATCTCCATTAATATGTACAATACCAAAATATTTTCATCAAATCGTAAGTGAAATTCTATTCAACAATATTTTTCCTTAAAATCTCTTTCTATTACCAAAGTTTTTATTTTTCCCATAACTAGAGTTAGAACTGAAGTTTTTCCCAGAACTTGAATTGGAACTGAAGTTTTTTCCATAACCAGAATTAGAACTGGAATTCCTTGAAAAGTTTCCTCTACTTTCCCTGTTAGAATCATTCATAAAGGTTCTCTTTGACAGACGGTTATTCGAGAACTTTACATTAAATCCGCCTGGTACTTCAAAGTAAGGCTCAGCATCACGAGGATGTAAATGTAAGACATGCTTAACGAAATTAAATGAAACCTTCAACTTAAGATCAGGATCTCCCATTAAACGTCTATAAAGACCAATAACTTCCTCAAGCATTCTATTGTCTTGGAATCTGTATACACTAGTAACTTGTTTTTGGAATCCTAAGAATGTTTGGATGAATGCATCAACATCTGGTTCAAATGAACCAATTTCAGTAAGAATATCGTCAGTATATCCTTCAAAATCTTTATATTCAATCTCCTCAGCAAATTCAACACCTCTTTCGATTTGTAAAGCTCTGATGTATCTTTTCTCGAAATCAGAAAGGAATAAAATAGACTTTCCCTTAGCACCAGCTCTGGCAGTTCTTCCAATCTTATGAGTATAGTCAGCAACAGCACTACTAGGACACATTTGAACAACATCACTTACATCAGTGAAATCCAAACCTCTAGCAGCAACATCAGTACAAACTAAAATACCATGTTTAGTTCTACGGAACTCTTTAACTGTTCTGTCTCTGGCAGCTTGGGACATTTTTCCGTGAAGCTTTAAAATTCTAGATTCATATGATCTACTGATTTTAGAATCAATCAATCCTTTATGTTTTGCTGAGTTAAGAACGGAGTGATACCAATCAGCAGAAGTTATAGTAGGTAAAAATACGATGGACTTAAAACCTTTATTAGCCATGTTATTGACCACATATGATACAGAACCATTGAAAGAATCATATATAGAGTCTGTCTTCACTAAAGTTTGAGCAATATTTTCATGAGCTTCAGGTTCATTCTCATCAACACAATCAATGTATTTGTAATCCTTACCAATCGTACTGACTGCAAAATTAGATACCGAAGAATCAATAGTAGCACTGAATAAAACGGATTTGAGTTTTGAATCGTTGTTTGCTTCCTTTCTTGCAGCTTCCAAAGAATCTGCAATATTGTCCAAAGTTTCTCTAAAACCCTGATCTAAAATTCTATCGGCCTCATCATATACTCTATACTTTAAATGACTGAATGACAGAGCAACCCTGTTATCTCTTAATGAAGCTTCCAATCTACCAGGGGTTGCAATCACGATAGCAGGAGGAAAACGGTAGTTAATTTCAGATCTTCTTCCACCCATAATTAACCCGACTTTACAAAGCAGTTGAATATTTTTTGGTAAGTTCTTCAATACCTTCTTATATTCGGCTTCAATCTGTAAAGCAAGATCTCTTGTTGGTGCTATAACCAAAGAATGAATTTTCTTAGAACCTTTAGAATTCAGCAGTCTTTCAAATACAGACTGTAAAGTAGGAACTACAAATGCCAACGTCTTACCAGTACCTGTCTTTGCACGTACAACTATACCGTTCTCTTCGTTCAACATAGGAAGAATCGATTTTTCTTGAACAGGAGTGAATGTAGTGAAATTAGATAATTTTAACCCTTTTAAAACATTCTTATCAAGTTTCTTACTATTCTCTAAGTCTGCAAAAGTATGACATTCCTTATTCTCATCTAATTCTACTTCTTTATTTGTGATTTCAGTTTTTAAAGGGAACTGCAAATTTTCCACAAGATTAACTTTAGGAATTGAATTTAAATCATTCAAATTTACTGCTGTCTTTGAAATACCCCTCAAGAATCTTAAACTTGTATTCTCTGCGCATACGCGAGAGCGTAATAATATAGAAGTCTTTAATAGCATTTCTATCTTATTATAGTAATGGTAACAATATTTATTTGAGCTTGAAAATTTAAATGAGCCATCGCCTTTTGATTTTGATTACATAATCCATTTTTTTTGATTTATATCAGTTGATAATTTTTGCAGTAATACCATGAAACGTCTCAATTTAAAACTAAGGATTTTTCAGCTAGAATTGTTAAATTTGATGAAAACAATGCATAGCATCAGCTAAAATATGTATAGAGAGAATAGATCTCCTATTGGCGAGGATATAGAATAATATGATTTATATGGTAAAGTACAGATAGGCTTAAGATATAAAAGAAACGTGAATAAGAAAAGTTGCTTTATTGAAGAATATCTGTTAATTAACATTGAAAAATAGTTAACGCAATGCCTGGGGAATAACTTCATACAAGGCAAAAATTTTTTTTACGTGAAATCAAAATATCAGAGGGATTCTACCAAGAGCCCAAAACACAATATCCTTTGTTATATACCAGGATGAATAATATCTTACTAGGTAATCTATAAAAGTTTGTTTATTCTGAAGATATGGAAAAACTTACTAGCTGACTACAAGTATATTTTCTCTTAAGCACAGAAGTCCAGATTAGTGTCCTCCCGCATAGTTGATAGAGAGAGAAATAATATTTCTTAACCAGCTAAATTAAGAAAAATACTTTCCTCTTTCTAAAGCTGTGTAATTACTTGTTGGAAAATAAAATAGTTTTCCAGGTTTTAAATATCATTCTTGTGGAGAAGTTCCTATAATGTCGCCCCCAGTTTGGTATTTTGCGACATTGTTTGATATTTCCATTTTAGGCATTTAATCATAAAGATAATCTAACATACCATAGCAGTATTGAACGACAAACTATGGCACAACAACAAAAATCATCTACATCTACTGGCTTTTTTTCAAAAATTAGGGATAATTATGGCAGTAGAATTTCTAATCTCAAGCCCACATCTGAAAAGGATGGAAATACTGAACAAGATACCTTGATCAATCTTGCATTTATAAAATATTTTGATGAAAAGAACTTACCATATCCAGATTGGTTGGGGGTACCGCAGAAACAACAACAACCAGGTCAGGCTACATATACTAACACACAGTCACAATACCCAAGCCAATATCAACCTGTCCAAACCTCAAATCACTTTAATAACAGTTATTACCAACAACAGGCGGCTAGAAATGCACAAGCAATAAACACCCCCACACAAGATAATAGTAGTGATGATACTGGAAAGATTCTGTACCAGAGGAGAAGTTCTAGTCGTTTGGAAGATATGCATAATCGCTCAAGACAGCAATCAATACCGGGTTCTGGATATAGTTCGCAAGCATATCAAATATCCCCAGCTTCAAATGCTGGTAACAATACTAGTAGGCTAAGAGAAAGGATGCTTAGTCAAAACCCATCGTCTATGTATTCAGGAACTCAACAATCTTCTACTTCAAGATGGAATAGGTAAACGAAATCTACATAATTACTTTATCCAAACAGATCAATAAATATCCTACTTTTTCGAAACCCTATATATCAATAGACAATAGTAATAATGAGAAAGCTCTTATTTTCTATTAAGTTTTATATAATTACTCTCCCAATGATTTCTTCCTCTAATAAACCAGTCAGGTAGCTTATTTTCTGGTGGTAATTTGAACTTTATAGGCCTCACATCGGCATAGCTTGATTCTTGATCTTGCAGATTATGATAGTATTTATAATCATACTTCTGCATGATCAATTCTACGTCCATGTTCGATATATCATTCATATCTTTGTCCTTAACTTTCCTGAGTGTAGGCGAATTACCCTCAAACGATCTCGCTGGATGGCTACTTGGTGTTGGGGAATTTTGGTTTCTTAATTTGCTAGCATTATTTCTCATGAACCTCGAATCTATAGAAGATCTTCTCCTGTCATGTGCAGCAAAACTGGAAGACATAAGTATATCACTACTAAAACTGTTGTTCCTACTTAGACGTCCAATTTTAATAGCACTAGATGTGGCATTTATTGAATCTTCTGATTCTCTAGTCTTTTCTTGTTTTTTCTGCTCAACAAGTTTTAATAAGTTAGCTGGAATTTGCGGTGAACCCGACAAGAGGTCTTCGTCCATTTCGTCATCATCATCAATACTATTTACATCGTCAATTTCACAAGCCGATTCATAATCCACAGAACTCTTTCTTAGACCTCTATAATTAGAAAAATCGGGACTTTTTATAACCAGACCGTCATGTAGGAACTTATTAGAGTCTCGTCGATGTTTGAATCGATTAACTACTTGATCTACTTCATAAGAAACCAAATCCAATTGAATAAGCTCCAAAAACGATTCTGCAAAATAATTACTAGATCCAGTGCTTCCATTATATATCCTGTATTCTCCCAATATCGAATTAAAATTCCACTTCTGTATCTTTCTCAAGATTCCCACTAAAGTAGACGTAGAATCAACTAATAACAAGTTATGCTTATTTTTATTAAATATGATATCAAATGCAGCCGTGATTAAGTTCCTTTCTATCAACATCCATTGGTCATTCTTATCAGTTTTTTTTTCTAACAGAACCACTTCTAATTCATTGAACCCATCCTTTTGAACCGAGCTACCGTACGTATTAGAATCGCTTCCCACTAAGTTATCCTGACTTTCCTTTTTTGATAACGAGCCTTCTCCAGTATGATTATGATTTAAAATCTTCATTGATCCAAGACTAAACAATTCGATATTATTCGAATCAAGAAAGTTGTGTAACATCCTTGGAGGTTTCTCTACGTCCAATAAAAGTAAGGACTTAAGCTGCAACGTTTCAAGGAAAGGAAAATTATCAGATTTAAGTTTAGTACATCTATAGACTCCAGGCTCTACCAACCCAAAGTTCTCAGGAGAGACTAACATACGGTGCTATTAATTATTAATTAACTGAAGTTCAGGACTATTTAACCGTGCTTAATTTTTTTTGAGAAATATTTCTACCACATTTTGCGATCAATTTTTGTTGCCAATAATATAAATTACGCTATGTGACAAAGTACTCTTAAAGACCAATTGTATTAATGAAGAATATTATATATGAACTTATTTAAAAAGCTTGGTTAAAAATTTAGTGAAGTTTAGTTGAAAGTTTAACCCCTGATAACTAAATCAGTAGGTATACCTTCGTACTCACCATATCCTAATGCCAAGTTGATGTTTTGTAAACATTGAGTTGCTGCACCCTTTAATAAGTTATCAATGGTAGCAACTACAACAACTCTATCTTCTTTAGAGTTCACAGCAAAGGCACCAACAACCACTCCATGTTTTCCAGCAATATCTTTAACCAATGGAGCCTCTCCACTAACAGTGATTAATTGTTCACCTTGATATCTGTCTTGATAAATATTTCTAATTTCTCTAGATGATAATGATTTAGGCTTGATTGGAATAGAAACAGTGAGGGAAATACCTTGGAACCATTGAGCAACATGAGGAGTGAATGCGACGTCGAAACCTAATTGTCTACTCACTTCCTTTTCGTGAATATGGTCAGTGAGAGAATATGGAATTAAGTTATTGGATAAGAATTCAACGTCGTTTTTTGGAGATGGCTTGGTACCAGCACCAGAATAACCTGAAACACCAAAAATAGATGGTGTACCATTAATGTATTCTTTTAAAGGAGCAATGGCACATTGAGCACCAGTTGCATAACATCCTGGGTTGGAGATCTTTTTAGCACCAGCAATTTTAGAACGGTCGTTCAATTCTGGTAACCCATATACCCATTCGTTAGAATCATCGAATCTGTAATCAGCCGATAAATCTACGATTTTAGACTTAGAGTTAGAAATTGAATCAATAGCTTCAACAAAAGGCTTACAAACACCATTTGGCAAGGCCATAACCCAAATATCAACTTCATTCTTTTCTTCAATAGCTTTGATATCTTCCACTTGTAAATTGGAATAGACAATATTATCTTTGTTATATCCTTGCAATTTTTGACCATTTAATTCACGAGATGATACATATTTCAAGTCTAAAAAGGGGTGCTTATCAATCAAGCTAATTAAATTTTGACCAGTGTAACCTCTAGCACCGATTAAACCAATACTAGCTCTATTATTGTTCTTCCCTTCAACTAAAGGTGGATTTGGGTTGGAGTAATATCTTTGTTGTTGGAATGCAGTTCTAAAGTGATTTCTATAGGTGTGTAAGGCTCTCTTTTGGAATGGAGTGCTGAAAACACCCGATTCTTTAGATGAGGATAAAGCAGATCCAATAGTTGATGAATCAAACTCCTTAATCAAAGAAGAGCTCTCTTCTGTATTCAATCCGTACCAGAATAAAATTTCACCTTTCTTGGCAAAGGAACCGTCAGCCTTGGAGAAGTACCAGGCCAAATTTGCGTCATTTTCATTCACAATCCAACAAAGGGATTTGAAATCCTTCTTGATAGAGTTGAAAATATTATCAGTAACGTTGTTTAACCAACCTGTTTTAGAAGATAAAAACTTGTCCAACTTAGGAATTTTACCTTCATCTTCAACAACAATGGCTAAAACTTCCAAAGGCTCATCTCCATAACTCTTGAACTTAATGTTCTCTAAATGCTTTAAGTATGAAGCAACAGATAATTTTCCTGCCTTGATCTCAGGATCTCTTAATAAAGCCTTACGTAAGATGTCAGGACTACTAAACTCTTTCAAGGAATTACGGTTAATTAACTTGTAACCTCTTCTGATCAAGGTACCGGCACCCGAGTCAGTGAATAATTCTTTTTGTAAGTCATCTACGTCAATAATAGCGACAGAAGATGATCTTGGTAAATGTTGCAATAAGTCATGGATTTCCTTAATCTTTAACTTAGTACCATATTTGACCCAACTTTCCTTCATTAATTCTTCGTACTCTTCATCCAAATTAATGGCACTTACCTTTTCGCCAGTGTTACCGTTAATGATACCACCCTTTTCATTAAGGTAAACAATTTTCAATGGCTCAAACTCCCTAGCTAATTCACCAGCAGCAACATCAGCATTAACATTCAACATTTGACCAGATGGTGTTTCTGCTAAAGATGTTAAAATTGGTAAGTATCCTGCTTCAATGGCAGCTTCAATAGGGGTTTTATTGACAGAGTTAATTTTACCAACTAATTGGTATTTCTCTTTATCTAAATATTCAGCACCAAAGACACCACCAGTGATTGGTCTGGCATGTACACCCATCTTCTCTAAAGCAGTTACCAATCTTAAGTTTTGCTCCAAGAAACATTTTCTAACGACTTCCATAGTTTTAGGATTGGTAATTCTAATACCATCTATATATTCAGGTTCGACACCTTCGTTTTCCAATAATTCGTTAATTTGTGGACCTGTACCATGTAAAACAATTGGATAAAGGCCAACATGATAAAGGAAAGCTAAACACGAAGCCAACTCCGGAAGTTGCTGAGTGATAATAGCACCACCAACTTTAATGACAGCAAACTGTTGTTGAGAAACAGACGTGAAGTATTTTAAATATTGCTCAACCTCTCTCTTGGATCCGATATTATTCAACAATTGCACCACTGTTGATCTGGTGGAATATAATCTAACCCCAGTAATTGGCTTGTGCATGTTTGCTCTTGTGCTACAAACAGCAGCCTTAATTGCCTTTTTTTGTTGAGAAACTAATCTCTTGCTTACAGAAGATCTACTAGTACTCCTTAACATACTTAATGAATTAAACCAACTATAAACTTTGAAGTGTAATAAAAATACACGAAAATTTTTTTCCCATTCCTTATATATATTTCCAAAAAATGAGTCAAGTGATATCAGCCAATTAGAGTAATTTTCAGCTAAGCGCGGTCTGAAATCAATTTGCATAATTATTGATGTCATATCGGTTCACCAATGTCCTTATATATCCAATTTAACGTAGGACCATAGAGCTTATAAATATACAAGAGTAGCTTTCTCAAAGTGCCACCTACTACTTCTATTTCTTTGAAACAGTACTTGAAGTTTTTTTGGACCATATGATGCATATCAGGTAAGTCCAAATTCCACCATTCAATAAGTTTCTTCAATAAAATTTGTTTAATAGATGGAAACGATCTCTCATGATATGTAAGAAATTCTGAGAGTACTTGCTCGTCGTAAATACCCTTTGGGATTAATTGTCCAGCAATCAATTTCCTGAGAGGAAGCAGTTTCTTGTAGCCAGTGAAAATTTTCTCGAAAGTACTTTGTGTTTTAGACAAGGAAAACAGTATATTTGGCAGGAAAAAAGAGTAGAAGTTAATAAGAAGTATCATGGTCGTATTTGCATCAAGGACCAGATTCATATTTTGATATATGTTTTGAAAATTATCAAGAAAGAGGGGGTTTATTTCGTTCATGATGAAGTCACCTTTAAGAATACTGATGATAAAAATTTTGTGAAAATACCTATAGCATTTAGCATTGACGTGATCATTCACAATGTTAGGTATGGAAATAGCACCGTTAAACATAGTTAGGTATTGCTGTAAATCTAAAGAATAGTTACAGCGATATAGGAAGTCGTAAAACCGTGGAAATTTCAAACAAGGGGAATTAGTATAAAATACAGATCTTAGGTTACTGTTGTTCTGGGAATATATAAATACGTTTTCAAAAACCTTAAAATCCCCAAAACCAGAGAATTTGCATTTGTTAATCCACAAATTATCAATCGCTCTTTTGTACCTATAGTAGTTATTAATGGTGTGTATCAAATCAGCGAGTAGAAATTCAGCTTTACCTAAGTTACAACAACATTCTTTCAATGCTTCCAGTAAAGATGACAACGAATTAATGTCGAGATATTCTACAAGTAGTGACAATAATACTTGCAAATCCCGTTTAGTTTGCAGGAGAGATTTTGCATTTGAATTCTTTGATTTCTCATAATAATTCAATATTTTTCTTTCCTCTAGTGTCTGGTTAGCATCTTGAAAATGATGCATATAGTTTATTAGTGACTTTATATCATTATTGACAACTTTAAAGAAGCCTGCAATTATCTTTTCTTCACTAAAGTCTAGCATTTGGGAAAACCAATTAGGATTCGACGATTCACCAACAATACTCAAGATTTCATCTATATCTAAATTGGAATTACGACAAATATTAAGTCTTCCTGTAACCATGATACTCGGAACATATTCCCTTTCTAGGGTCTGATTTAAATAAGTCAAGAAAAAATACTTCCTCCACTGATATTTATCAAGATTATAAGGAAAAGTAAAGGTGAAATGCTCAAAGATCATTTTTTCTTCTGACAACCTATAATTAAACTGGGGTATTAGATTATTTCCTATAGCAGCAATTGAAGATAAATTACCAAACCATTCATTTTCGTCAATCCCTATAGGTATCTCTACTTCGCATATTTTATACATTTTCAATAAATCATTTTCTCTTAGTAAATTGTCTTTAATTTTAATTATATCTAGATTATTAGTAATCTCCACTTGTTTTGATGCTATATCAATAGATTGTTCTAATATTAATTTTATTCTATTCAAATGGTTTTTCTTGAATACTTTGAATACAAAACAATACTGATTGTATATGGAAAAGAATTTCTCTTTTGTATTCAAGTCATTATGATTTCTTATTAAGTTTTCAAAAATAGAAATTAATTGCTTTGATATTTTGTACAAAAGTACCCAAAGAAAGTTGTTTGTCAAGTTATTTGCTTTATCATCAGAATTGGCATTAAACCCTGGATGTATATTTCTTCTTCGTGCATCTTCATAATCACAAATTAAAATAAATGCATAGAAAAAAGAGGCGTATTTATTGTTAAATATATCAGGCAACTGAAATGCTCCAAAAATCAGACTGATAGTCTTTCTCTCAAAAGAATTCTCTTTAACCGTCTTGATACATTGACTGAATGTCATTTTGTTATAACTTTGCAAAAATCCGGTTGCAAATAGTTTACTTATGTTATATTCCATGAGATACTGTCTGATCCTTTTTTGAATAAATTTGATCAGATGTAGATGTCTGTAGTATTCTTCTACAACAACTTTTTCTTTATTAACATTTTGAAACTTGGAATTAGTGCTTATACTCTTGTCAACTGATAAAGCTCTTTGAAAACATTTCGCTTTATCTCTAATAGATTTTAAATAATTTTCTCTATTGTGACGCTTTAGACCCAACCTCATTTGTAGCATTTGAGCTCTGGTTTCTAGTTTCTTCCTATTCTGCTCTTTAAGGGTAGTAATTCTTTTATTTATCGCAGCCAGTCTTTCTTTCAATTTTTGAGTTCTCATCCTTAGCATTTCCAGTTTCCTAAGTAATTGCTTACTTTTTTGGTTGGAATGCACTCTCTTGGATGATGTTATCGATGTAATATTTTCAGTGTTTGCACCAGTATCTTGTACAAGCGATACGAAGAAGGAGTCATGGCTCTTAGGTTCTAACTCCTCGCCTGGCATTCCTGATCTTAACTAGTACAAATACCAATATATCCTTTTACTTTTTCTACTATTGCTTCATTAACCTTTAGAAATACTATTCTCTACCTGTGTTAGTTAATACTGATTGCCTGATTACCCTAGAGAGAAACCCCAGATAATGTTTTATCGAGGAGGCTTGCTACCTCCCTAATCCGGAAGAAACATTCACTAAGTTAATTTTGTGTAGAGCTTTTTCTACAGCCATAGTTACAATCTAATTTATATAGTATTATTACTATTATAAGAGTAAAACAAATGATTACATGAAATAAAACCCAAATATTATATATTACTTATGCCAAATTCTATAAAACCCTAATATATATATGTGATATGTTGCAATGTGATGTCTTGATATGTGACAATTTTATTATTCTTTTTGATTTGAAAAATGTTTCTTTTTCTTCCATATTCTAGCAAATTTAACTGTGTATGTTTTTTCTTCTTGTTGTGGACTATTGCTGAGCGAATGAAGATTCGAAGGAGGTGCCGACGAATTAAGCTTTAAGTGCCCCAATAAATTAGTGAGCGACGAGGTATTAAAACTACTTGAATCATCATTGTTGTCAGAAATACCACCTCCAGGCGTCGAAGTATGCAATTTCCTATCCAAGTTGTAGCTTTTATCTTTTTTTGAAGTTAATGATGATGACGATATTGCTGGAGAATCAGTGAATGAGGATTGCTCACTATTCTTAATGCTTAATGCAGCATGACAAGGTATGCTTTGACAACAACAAAGTGGACTTCCATTGGCCAATTTCTTCTCTTGATTTACAAATCGGTGGAATACGTTTTCTCTTAAAAGACGCAAAACTTCCTTCTTGGCAGCTAGCAATACATTCACGTCATGTATGCCCACATTTCTATGTTCCTCAATAATTGCATTATAAACTTTATCAGATAAGTTAATTTCCTCGCAAGAATCATGTATTATATAATGATTGATGATATGATTCCATTGGTTAGTTAGGGTATCCATATCTATATCACTTATGGAGATTAAATCAACCAGTATATCATCATCAGAATCTATAATCTTCTCACCCAAGCCATCCCAGGCGCTTTGTATATTACCCTCTCCTTTGAAAGAGCCCAAGTCGTCGTTACTGGATCCAAATATGGGCCTCAGTCCTTGGGATCTGAAGGATGATGTCCTACTTCTTGACGATATTCCCACCAGAGGGAACTCACCACCCCTAATCTGCAGCAGTAAAGTAGACCCACTGACGCTATTTAAGCGTTCTCTGGTACCGGATTCTGATGGCACTATTTTATTGAGATAAAATTCGTATTTGAAGATGTCTAGTAAGAAATTCAAATTTTCTCCACAATGTGATCGAAGAACCATATCCTCAAACTTTTGTGCTATATAAACCTTTTTTTCATCTTCAAGAATATTCATAGAAAGTTCAAAACAGTCATTGACAATTTCTTCTAAATTTAGAGACGGACAATCCGCTGTCACGCTTTCGTTATCTGGAGGAGCTCCATAGGTATTCATAACCTGTATTCTCTTTGGTATCGGATTTTGTACAGTAGGATTGCTCATCTTTCAATTAGCAAGGAGAATACAAACTAGTTCTACCTGTGAAACTTTTATCTAGGATAATGGCCAAATATAAAATCAAAATAAAAAATAGATATATCTTGCTAGTTTCTAGACTAGGTGCGACATGAAAAAAAGAAATTCATCGAATAAATTAAGTGGAGGACTCATCGAGGTCGAGAAAAAAAAGCAGGAATAAGAGAATAAAATATGAGCCTAACTATTACGTACAGAATAATAAATTACTTAATAAATTACACATTTTAGTGATAACTCTATAATAACTAATAACAGGGGAATAATCTAATCTAATGATATCAGCATCAAAATCCTACCAAATAAAATACAAAAGAAAATTGAGGCACTATTCACGATAATTGCCTTATGTTTACAACAAGTATGACGTTGACAGAAACAAGAATTAAATGTACATAGATAGTTAAGTTATTTGCTCCTGAAGCTTAAATTTTGATTTAGTAAAAACAACTTGCGGCATCGGACAATTTCTGTATGAAGACAGTTATTATCAAGAGTAAATCCATTGTTTCGTTTTTAGTGAGCGTGGTAGTTCACATTCCGTTGTTGATCAATATGGCATGTGACGTAATTTCCACTGTAAAAAGCAAATGCCTTGAAAAGTTACTGCAGTATTTAGATGATCTCTATTAGAGGATGTAAAGCGTTTATTTGTTTCCTTACACAATATCTGTTCTCGTAAGAAAACGTGATTTTATATCATGATGACAGGGATTTTCCATGTATTCAAATATCACGGGAATATTTTTTATGCGCTTTTAACTAGTTTAGGAAGATTGAAATAGAAGAATTGTTCCTCAACCCTTTTTAATGCATGGAAAAAATTTTTATACTCCTCACAAAAGAAATATTTTAATTTCTGTATGACTATTTACTACATCTAGATTATCCAGGGCTTGTGTAATTTATATACTAAAACTTTTATCCGGCAAATTCTTAAGCTAATTAAGATGCTGGTCTTTCTTTTCGGAAAAATTTCTTAATGTTGGTGATTTCATATACATATTCTACTTATCCCTTTAAGGTAATTAGAGCGAAATAATCATCTCATATTCCATCCATGTTCCCTTATTTTTAAGGTGGTATAAATATACATACATTGCATTATGTAGTGCATTCAAAAATAACAAAGAAATCCAACAAAGTGCAATGCAAGCTTAAACAACAAATATGAGTTAATCCAGAATTAAACGACTACTTTTCAATACCAATACCCTAACATTCAATCCAATTGGAAAATCGTAGTGTATTTAATTGATAGGCAATTGAGAACTATTGACTATAAATTATGCCACCGTAGATCGAAAAATATAACCGGAAGTATGCGACTATGTAAGACTCTAATAATATACGAATCGAGTGAAATATATCATACTAGAGTCAAAATAGTAATTCTTGGAAGCTGTTACATTTTCAAGATTTTTAGTTCAGAATTCTTGGATATATAGGTAACATACCGCTTTTAGGTGAATACTAAATTGATAAATTCTTTTTTTAGGCCATCCAAATACGTTTTAGTTAGTTGAAATTGGCTTATGAAATCTAAATTGTTGGAACAGTTTAAAACTCTTATTAAAATACGAAATATAATTGTCTACCGTATGTAGTATTAGTTTAGAATTATCACAACAGTAAGTTCATTTTAGTGTGTTCCAAATATATCTCGAAATTTGATTTTTAACGATAACAATGACTATATCTGGGTGTCATCGTATTGCTAACGTATTTAGGCTACAAATTTGAAGTAATAAAAGAGTACTTTTACAAAAGGAAGCCTGATTAAAAAATCAACTATCCAACCACATCATCAATAGATAGTGTTTTTATAATCAGCACAAAAAGGTAAAACAATAAGCAAATAATGATATGTTCAACTAAGAATGTTATAAGTTGAATTTAAAAAGATCAAGTCACAAGATTTTTTAATCTCAATTGCTGGTTTGTAGCGCGGTGCTCTCCACTTATCGTTTTTTAAAGTTATCAAATGATAATAGATTAAACCCTTAGGACTACTCAAGTCATTTTAATCTGACATAAATCTAAACTATTCAAAACATAAGAGATTACTATAATTGATAGGGCCATAGAATCACTACTTGGCAATTATTCAAATAACAAGCGGCATTAGTTAAGTCAATTTAAGAATTTGCCTTCCGTGATCTTAGCAATAAAGTTATAGTCATGTTAAGTAGGAAAATGGTTGTTAAGCCTTGGAATCAAAGTCTAAGTAGAACATTTGTAAAGCAATTCTCTACCTTTGATTCCAGTAGAATGCGCAAATTTAGACCATTTGCTACATCATCCCTGTTTGACGATGATTATGAAATTGATTTGATTTCAATGAAGAAAACCCACATCAAACATGATGAATCTCCAGATACATTATACTTTAAAAGGGTCAAGCAAGCTTTGTTTGATAAAACTATAGGAGTTAAAGATGAACTATTGGAGAAGAAAGATAATCCTGACAACAAAAAGTTTGAAAAAAATGACCAAAAGGAATTTTTAGATTTTGTACAAAGATACTACGATGAGATGCAAGTATTTCTAAAGTTTCTAATGGAATCATACAATGGGAAAATCAGTTCTTTTGGGCAATTGACCTCTACTGAATTACTGAATTCCTTATATGTATTTAAGGATTTTTATACTAAAAGTAAAATCCCACAAGTCAACAGGTATAATTATATTTCCTACAATTATATGTTTACCAGACTTTTGAAATATTTAACTCGATTTCCTGATTTCCCACAAGTGTTGACTAACGAATTATTCCCAAATGTGAAAAACGGACAAATGATTTTAACATTGTACAAAAACAGAATTATTAATTTCACAGATGAGCTTCATTCTCTCTCCAATGAATTTAATTTTTTTGAATTAACACTTTCTGATTTATCCAAAAAGATTGGCTTAACATTGAGTAAGTTTGACGATTTTGTTTCTCAGAATTCAGAATTTGATGCAAAGTATTTCCAAGTTATAATTCAGGCAAGACGATACCTGTCTCTTAAGCAAATTCTTGAACTAGCACCAGATTTGGAGGCTAAGTATTTACTACTACTTATTAATGATCCTGACTTGCCTGTGGTGTCGCTGAAAATTTGGGAAATATCAGATGACAAGACAACTATTGAGAATACATTTAAAAAATACAGAAAGGAATTAGATTTTGTTAAGTTTGCCTTCAAGGGCCAGAAGATAAATGATTTTTCTGAACTATCTGCTTTGGTATATAATGAAGCAAGTTCATCAGTTAATTCTAATGACGCTAAAGATATATTTAACAATGTTTTATGTGGATTGCTGACATTGTATGGCAAAGGACTTCTCAAGTGTGATAATATTGATTTTTTAAAAGACGATTTTCATTTAATTAAGATTGTGATATCTGAAGATATTAAAGTAAACTATGAAACTTCTTTAATCTATGATTTGGGAATTTACAAATATATCGATTGCTTAAGGTATTTAAATTCATTCATGGGGGGAATGGAATTTGCAACCAAATTGGAAATAGAGCAAAGTCTTAGTTCATTAATCAAATCTTTTGAAGATAATAGGATTATAAGTGAACGTTTATTAAACTTAGAAAAATTATTGCTTAAATTTTTCCTGAAAATCCCTTGGAGTCAACCAAATTTATCTTTGATTGTTCAGGATTCTTCTATCTATTTAAGCTTATCTAATATTGACCCCACGAATGAAGTTATTGATATCACTTCACGCACAAAAGATAGTAGAGAGCCAATGAATGAATTATTATCTCAACAGTTATCGTATTTCTCTCACGAGTTGGCAGTATTCAAAGAAAAAGATCTTGGTGGCATGTCATTTTCCAACTCGTTGTTTGATGTGATTATAAATTTATTAAAAGCCTCATCTATTGAAGAGCATAAGAAAGAAAGACTTTTAAGTATATTATCAGAATGCGACAATAAAGATATATCTCTATCTTTTCTTGATGAAATTTCGAAAGAAGGTAATAGAAGTCAAAAGCCATATTTACAAGTTCCAGATGAATTGCAAATTCACAGTTTTTATAAGGAATTGGATTTTTTAAGAAATCAAATATTAAAGAAATCTTTTGCATCTTCCTCGCCTAAAGATGTATTGTCTTCTTTGGATAAACATATTGAAGAGCTTACAGCAAATGGAACTTTTGTCCCTAATCAAAACCTGGCTAGATTAGTTAAGATGCGCAATAGATTAGAGAGACTATTCAATTACAACGGTGGCTATACTGAAGTTTTAGATACTATTATTCAGAGTCAAGCTGTTTTCGATAATTTTGAGAATAGATTGTTGGATAAACAAAGTAAAGAATATAAACAGGTTCCTGATGACTTTTTCTTAGAGCAATATTTCACTGAAATTTCTCAATTAAAAGACGCTATCGGATTGCCATTTGCTAAAGTGTCATCTCTGCTAGTACTTCAAAAACTTGAGGCACTAATGAATGAGGAAATTAATATTGAAAAGAAGGTAATTTGGAGAAAGTTATTATCAAATTTAGCTAATTTGTTCAGGCTCAACAATAATTGCACTTTTGTATTAGATGATATCTTAATGAATGGCGAGAGATTTGTTGAATTTGAAGCTCAATTATCCTATAATAAGCTAATGAATCATAATTCTGTTATCGGAAAACACCTGACGTTTTTCAATGTATATTTTGATGATATTAGTGACATTCTAAAATCTTTAAACCTCTTGGATAAAATTGGTATTTGGAACATGTCAGAGCCAGAATTTAGTAGAATATTACAGTATCACCTTGGTACGTTAGACAAGTCACTTCCAGGTTATCAATTCAAGAAATTTTTAATAGAATCTATGAAAGAATATAACTCCCAGATTGAATATTATCCTAACTTTTTACAACAATTATTTGAAATAAAGGAGAATAATTTTCATATAGTACTAAGTGCAGGTGATACGGAAGAAATATATAAAGCTCTTATTGAGAATATTGAGTATGAAAAGGTTAACCAAGATGAAATTGTGCTCCCTGAACAAGAAAATATAGAAGAGTCTGAAAATCAAGTTAATGAAACCGATGACAAGCTTCGTTCATCGTCATTATATCGGAATTCAGAAGAGGTATTATCTAATCTAATTAAAAATGAAGCATCTGTGGAGCTAGATTCTAATAATGTTTTGAGAGATATTGACTTTAGGGCCTATTCTGAGGCTGATAGCAAGGTAAAAGATGCTATTTCTACAGCTTTAAAAGGAAGTACAGGAGATCATTCCTTTAAAGGGAGAACTTCTAATATAAAAGGCAACAGTTTTAAGAAAAACAGGGGTTCTTTTGAGAGAGAAGGTGCTGTGGATCCAGTGAAGATTGATAAATCATCTGTGGAGAATTTCTTATTAAATGCTCAGAAGGAGAAAAAATTCGAAAAAGAACGGAAATTCAGAGAATCTAAAGCATATGACTGGAGCAAAAGTATGTATAATTCGCATAGATCTCTTGAAGCCCATAATTTTTTCAATCCTTTGTATGATTTTAATTTAAAAGGAGCTAGTATTCCAAGCAAAATACCTAAACTTGAAAAGACCGAGGAAGGAAATGAGTATTTAGTCTTGTTATTGGATGGTAAAACAATCAAATCTGATGTAAACCCATTGGGTAGAGAACCGGCTGAGGATATCTTTAAGGTTTTGAATAAATTTGATAAGAGGGAAATGAATAGGTTCTTAAAGCATTTCAAGAAATTACAGCGGAGAAACTGGAAATTAATTGGAAGTAAAAATATAGGTGATGATCAAAAGTATCTTATTTTGTGGAGAAATTATAAGCCTGTTTCTGTGACTAGCAGGGTTTGGAAGAAATTGAAATTAGTTTTAGCTGCTACTGGTGCCGTTTTCACCCTTTTATTAGGTCTTGATTACTGGGCAAGTTCAGAAACTCAGCAAAATATTCCACCCTCATTTGATTCAAATGACTCTAATGCTGAAAGAACTCCTGACTCCTTGCATGAAGTTGTTGAAGTGATTGACGATAAACCTCCAACCTCCACATTTATTAAGAAGCTCATGTGGAAGACAGATTAAACGAAATGATTTTTAATGAAATTTTTATTTTAACTACATCTGGAATGTAGCAAACTATTATGTTTTTATTTGAATATTTAAATATATGCTAAGCTTAGTTTTCATGTAGGAACTATTGTACAGATTCTATTAATTTTGCTTCATTGTTGCATTTCAATATCTTTCGTTGGTAATTGCTTCATGTCTTTAGAAACACGAATAAATTTCATAATTGTCAATCCTCCAGAAGAACCATTCCAGTTTTTTAATTTTTCAACAGTATCTTTATCACTCAAGTCGGGTATTCTATATCCTGTTTTGTATATTTGCTCATCATATTTAACCTTTTCTTCGAGAATTTGTTGCCTACTTGTAGCAGGTCTACCTGGACGTCTCTCCTTTCTTAAACGGGCTAACTCTTCATCGTATCTAGATAAAAAACTTTCTATGAATAACTTCATTTCGTCAAGTGTAAAAGTTTCTTGTTCTTTTCTATTATTAATAGCTTCTTGAATAAATTTGAAATCTTGAACTTCCTTCTCTCGTTGTTCATGAGCTTTGGCTTTTCTAGCAGTTAATTTTTGATCTCTTAGAGTAGCTCTATTCAATTGTTTAAATTTTCTTCCCTTAATATGTATAGATCCAGTAGATTTGGATAAGTTCTTAGTAACCTTATTTAAGTTGTGAGCAAGCGGCATTTTATAGTTCTCTATCTAATATTTATTCTATTGATTATATTAAAAAAAATATTAGATCTCATCTCTATCTTCAATTAAAGTCTCGTGACTAGTTTAAATGGTGTGTGTAGTTCAAAAACTTTTTTTTTTGTGAAAAAAGTGCCAGTCCTAAAGAATAGAGAATACGAAGTTAAACAATTTGCAAATCCCTAGAATTAAGTAAAGATGGTTAAGTACACAGAAGAGAGATTATATGAAATCCAGGAAGAAGCTTATGTTCCACAACCTCAAATATTGGAAGCTTTTAACCAAATGATTGAACAAGTCAAAGAACATGCTGCAGCTGAATATGAGAAGTATAAGAATAGTAAATGGAGTAATGGTGATACCTATATCGATGAAAACGGTAATGAAAGACCTTACCACCACATGAACAGAAGAAGATTGTCTAGAACTGGTAATAAGCCAAATTTGAGAAAGAAGACAACCGAGGCCGTTCAAGTCGATGAAGATGGCTGGGCTACCTTAACAAAGCCAAAGAAATCATTTGGTGCTGAAGAAGGTCAAGATGAAAGATCAAAGTTCAGAGAATCTATCAAGGATGGTGGTGTTATAAAGGCTAGACCAAATAACAAGAATTTAGGCTCTTCCAAGGCAGTTGATCCAAGGGACACAATTGCAGATAAGCAAACCATTACATTCAATGCGTTTGAAGCTTTAGGAGATGAAGATGACGATGAATAATTGAGCCTTAGATCCAATTAATGTAACAATTAGTCCTGTTTTGGATGTAAATATTTCACTGAACATTACGAGTATAACGTTTTTATATAGCTAAGGAAATCAAATAATATATCTTTTTAAATTAATAATTGTACATCGATTTTTATATAATTAACTCAATTTTATAAACATTTGTTTGTGTCTAAGTTAGACTACAAGTTTGTCATCATCATCGCTTGCTAATTCATCAAGTATTGATTCAACATCTTTTTTATAAATTTGTTTTGATAAAATAGATGCTGGATATGAACTTGAAGGAAAAGACTTGTTGATGTTTATACCAGTTCTTAAATTGGAATTCTTAGAATCTGATAATATTTCCCTCAAGTCGGAGGCTCTTGGCGTATAATGTGATTTTTCGTCAGTAGTTGTTGAACTACTAGAATGACCCTTTCCATTTGACTGGTGATTTTGAGAAACAAATTCAGAATGTATTGAAATAATATCACCAGCTGTTCCAAGTCCCACGTATTGACTATGCTTAATTGAAGACTCTGTCAATTCTGTGTAATCACCACTATTAGACGAGAGTTCTGAACTTCCAAATGCTAGAATGTTATTTTTTCCCCTATCATGCAACTCTGATAAATCCTTTGGATTGATAAGTAAATTTAAAGGTTTATCTGGATTGATACATTGTGACAAGAATTCATTACCAGTAATAAATATTTGCAAGTCCTCTTTAGAGCAGCTCAGGTGATTGTCTTCTAAATTAAGCTTTTCAGAAACGTTATTAATATTTTCTTCAATTACTGGATCGGAATCACAGTTAATCCATAATTTTTTTTCTTTTCTGCTTTTAATTGTTTTTAATAATGCCAATGAAAAATCAGAATTCATTGCGTAATCACTCAAAAGGTGTGAATAATCAATATCCAAACTTTTGAGACAATAATAAAGAACAGATAATGCTACTGAATCACGTAATATAATCTTCTTTGAAGTCAACTGACTTTCATCCGATACCCACCAAGAATAGAAAAAGGGAATGAAACAATGAATAAAGTTGACACCTAATATCGAGGCTAAATCTTTGAAGATTAATAGTAAATATGATGAAATCTCTTGACTTGGATCTTCATTTTCATTAAAAAATTTGGTTGCATAGATTAAGAAATGTGTTAAGAAATTATCTGAGAGTGAAATATACTGATTGAAATCTGGTTCCAAATATTTCCTTCTCTTTGATAATAAGTTTTCCGTACTAACCAAATCATCAGAGCTGGACTTATCATCATTTTGGATAAACTCTTTATTTAAGAAATCCTTAAAAACTTTCAAATATTTCAATTGAATTTGAGATATCTGAGATGAAGATAAAATTCTAGATTCCACCATGTTTAAGTCAGAGGAAAGCAATGGTAAAGTAATATCCCAAAGTTCTAAGCTGGCCCTATTACGAGTAATAGAACTAGGCTTCTTATCCAAAAGACTAAAAATAATCGAAATGTCTTCAAGCAATGTAATTATCAAATTGTAAAACCTCTTGCTGTTCATTTTAGCTCCTTCATAAGGTGACTCTAAGATAAAATGTATTTTTAATAAAATTTCTTGAATTGAATCAGGAACTTGATCAAAATAATAAATATGAGTGGATAAATTGCAAATACAATTTGAGTATATCAAAGATAATTTTGATATATCATCATCATTAAGTTGAGCAGCATTCTCTAGATACAAATCAGATTGTAAAGTGAGAAGTTCCTGAATGACATCTGATATAGATAATCCTATCATGTTGACTTCTGAGGAAACTAAACCGAGAATATATTGAGCATAGTGCAATTCAAGTTCAGCACCTTGATTTTCAGTCTTATAGTCATGTGAAAGTTGTGATAACTTTGAAATTAGGGTCACTAATGCAACGAACCTCAATTGGACAGGTATCCAAGTTATACACATTTCTAAAAATGTGCATCCCCACTTCTGGTCTATACCTCTTGAGAGATTTGTATCTACTATAGCTCTTGTAGCATCAACAATTTGGTTGGTTAATGTAGTATTAAAGAGAGACCTAATACCATCGATTGCTTCCTCGGATAAGTCAGAAGCAGTTAATGTATCATTGTCCAAAATTTGCTGAATGTTCTTGGAATTAGCAGCAAACTTTGTCAGAACTGTACGAGAGAGATGTAGGGAATCTACCTCCAAGTTGATATTACTCCGCAACTCTGAAATGAGTCCATTAGTACTCACATTTGTGTGAATTGTTTCAATGTATAATGGGACTACTATGCCAATGAATTTCTTGCTAAATCTCGCATTATGCCCTAAACATGAAGATATGTGACGACATGCCATTAAAGAAATTGTGTTCCATTCCAATTTATTAGGACTCTTGACGAATTCTGTAGAGAATCCCATCTCAATCACTGACTTGGACAATTTGGAAAATAAATCCACAAACTGCTTATCACCTGTGAATAAGCCCCCATCTAACTTTCTGCAAAAAATACCATAAGTCTCTATAAAGCTTTTAAAAAGCGCCAAGTCCTTCAAGTTAACAATTAATTGCAAGATATGGCAAACGTCCAAAGCAAACACATTCAAGTTCTCGGAACACTTTTCGATAAGAGAAGAAAGGATAGCAAGTGTAACTTGAAGGTTACCACTTCTGTTTCTGCTGGCGTCTGTACATGTTTTCTTGAACAAAAAATCGGCTACTTTCTCTAATTTCACCCTACGGGTAGAAGCATAATACAATAAGTAGCTCAACTCTGAAGGATTAGGTTTCTTATCAGCTCCCTTTCCAGGTGGGTAGCACTGTAATATCAATTTCTGATGTTTAGAATGGAAAATCCTCATGTCTATTATAATAACCTAAATATATAACTCCCAATGTTCTTGAAATTCTACCTTTTTACTAATTTCACCATTCATATGATTTTTGTTGAAATTATTATCTACGCGCTAGCATATGATTTAATGTGAGCCTTCACATAAGGTCATCTCACAATTATAGATCACATTTACTTAACTCCAACTACAAAATGGCACCAATCTACGTGAAAGGAGGAGTTTGGACAAATGTAGAGGATGAAATCTTGAAGGCGGCAGTTTCAAAATATGGATTAACGCAATGGTCTAGAGTAGCGTCGTTACTTACGAAGAAGAGCGCTAAGCAAGCTAAGGCTAGATGGTATGACTGGCTCAGTCCTACAATCAATCGTTCTGAATGGACTAGAGAGGCAGATGAGAAGCTATTGGGATTAGCTAAATTGCTTCCGAATCAGTGGAGAAGTATTGCTCCGATCATGGGAAGAACAGCTACTCAGTGTGCTGAGAGGTATCAGAAACTTCTTGATGATGCTATAGATTTTGAGGGAAAAGAAGACCTTCTTGTAACAGGTCCAGGTATCGAGTCCCTTCCTGCAAAAGGTGGTGCTTTTGTAGGAGATCTTAATATTAATCCAGAGAGCAAGCCAGCAAAACCGGATGAAGAAGAGATGGATGATGAAGAAAGAGAAATGTTATCAGAAGCACGGGCTAGATTGGCAAATACACAAGGTAAAAAGGCAAAAAGAAAGGAGAGAGAAAGAATGCTTGAAGAAAGTAAACGAATTGCTTTGTTACAGAAAAGAAGAGAGCTAAAAGCAGCTGGTATCAATGTAAGTTTGGAATCTAAAAACAAGAAGAAAAAGAAGCTCTTTGATTATAACGCAGATATTCCATTTGAACATATCCCACAGGCTGGGCTTTATGATGTAAGTGACGAAAAAGATGCAAATGAAAGAGATAGAATAAATTTTGATAGAAAGGTAGGTAAAACGGGATTAGATTTAAACGATTCAAAACAAGACAAAAAGCCACCAGCATCTAAAATTAAGAATGAAAATGAAAAGAATAAACGTAAGCATAAGGAAAACCTTGAAATAGCAGCAGAATTTGTTGATGAACTTGAGAGGGAGAATTTGAAAAGAAGAAAACTTAAGCTTTCAGAACCAGAAAATAATGGTATTTCTCGTGGTCAAATAAGTGACGTGAGTGTTGAAAACGATCAGCTAACAGGTATTTTTGAGAATGATGTCCAAGAGTCTGAGGAGAAAGACGTTATGGATGTCGATGAAAGAATATTAAGTACCACAAGAGAATTGATTAACAAGCAAAACGAAAAATCCACTTTGATTGGTGAAGTTGCATCTAATAAAGGGATTGAAACTGAAGACATACCAGAAAAGACAAAATTAGTTCCAGCAAAGAAAGAAAAGACTAAATCTGTGCTGAAAAAAAATATAGCAGAACTACTTAAACAGACTTTAACTACATTACCACCTCCAAGGAACAAATTGAAAGTCATTTTACCAAGTTTTGATAGTTCTGAAGAACAGGTAACTGAAATCAGTGAAAGGGCCGAAAATGAAGATCAAGGAGAGCATTTGAGAAATATCGAAGTGTTGCGTTTGGTTGAAAAAGAACGTCAAAATTTAAGAAGATCACAAGCGATTCAACGAGGATTGGCCATTCCTAACCCTAGAACATTCAAAGACATTGACTTGTCAAAATATTCCGAATTTGAACAACAAGTAATAATAGAGACAAAGCAATTAGTCATTTCCGATTATATTAGGTATGAAGATCCCTCTTTTAAAGGTATATTGGTTGATGATTTGGATGAAGAGTTATATGAAAGAGTAAATTCAGAAATTCAAAAAGAAATAAAGAATCTGAATCTGAATCTGATTTTAAATGAGGGAATCGCCTCAAATTTCACCTTACCCCAGTCATTTGAGATTGCCGAGGAAGTCATTAATAAATTACATTCGCTCCATAAGCAGTCTAACGATAAAATAGAAAGATTGAATGCCAATCTTGGTAAGCAAGATTATTACTCTAAACTAGATAAATTGTCAGAAAACCTTAATCAATATTATAATGATTTGTATAATTCTGATATTGAAATAGGAGTTATCTCTTCCTTATCGCGTGAAGAAGATATTATTATAGAAAAAAGAACAGCCTATTTAAACAACCTTATTGATAAAGTGAATGAGATTGAAAATAATGCCAAGGAAAGATACAGAAATGCAATTTTAGAGACTAAATAATTTTCTATAGGTATTACATAAATATCATCTTCGCGATCATGTAAAATTGTAACTGGATTATCAACAATAAAAACGATTTAGAATGGACTCTAATTTGTTTAGTATTAGACTAAGAGAAACAAATGATATAGACTTCGGCGAAGAATTGAGAAATATTATTAAGAAAGATTATTTCCAAGCGCCATCATTATTTGAAACTGATTTAATTTATATCACCAATTTAAGACGATCTATAAGCAAATTAGTAAACACAGGAGGAGAATCAACTCACCAATTCCAACAAAACGAAAGTAAATTAAAGGAATATTATTTTCAATTAGATTGCTTGACTAAGAAGTTTCCTGATGATAGCATTGAGTTCACTTGGAGTGGTACATTGGGCCATACAAAAGGTAGACCAATTGCTATTAGGTCAATTTATTTTGAAAAGATGAACATTATATATCAATTAGGAGCATTGTATTCGAATGTTGCTTTGACACAATCTAGATCCACAGACGAAGGGCTAAAAGAGGCATGTTCATATTTTCAAAAGGCTGCCGGAGCATTTACTTTGCTTCTAGAAATGATTAAGGAGTATCAAGGTAAAGCAAATCACCATTACAAAATACTTCCAGAAATTGATGTTAATACCTTGAGTTGTCTTAAAAGCTTATTTATGGCACAAGCCCAGGAAATGTTTTGGCAGAAGGCCCTTGGTAACAATAAATTGAAAGACTCTGTCATAGCAAGGCTCTCTATACAGACATCTGATTATTATCTTGATGCATTCAAATATGGGAATTCTTCCGAATATATTACATTAAACCTAATAAATCATACTGCAGTTAAGCTGTATCACTTTAAAGCTGCTTCTAATTTGAGAATGTCAATTGTCAGCTTAGATAACTTTGAATACGGAAATCAGGTGGCATATTTAAGAGTTGCCAAGAACAGTTGTTCTACGGCCTTCAAATACAAGAATTATGTATCTCAATCTGTTATAGAGGATTTATACGGATTGTCTAAAACAATAGAGGACACATTAAGAGTTGCTGAAAAAGATAATAATTTAGTTTATCTAAAACCTGAACCGAATGAGAGTGATCTTAAGCGTATCCAAGCAGCTTCAATGATAAATGACACCCAGCTTGATGTTTCAAAATTTGGAACATATAGGGCAATATTTCGTGATTTATTACCATTTATTGTTCCTCAAACCGCACAGGCATTTAAGCTGCGTCGTGAAGAATATTTAAAGGAAAATATTTTCCAGCCTATTGAAAATGCCAATAATCGTGTAACGAAATTCTTAGGTGACCGTAACCTTCCTACAGCCATAGATGCTATCCAGAGTCCAGAAAATTTACCTGATTCGATTATTCAGCACTCTCAAGAAATCATCTCATATGGTGCAACTGAAATTATCGAAGCATCTCTTACAGAAATTTCGAAATTGGCTAAGAAGTGTTATGAAATACTCGGGGGGTGTAAAAATCGTATTGAAATAGAAGCTAATGAAGATAATATTATGAGGTCAAGATATGATAGATTATGGATCAGGCCAGTTTCTGCGATTGCTGGAAAAGACCTTATCTTTAAGTTGACGAAAATGGAGACATACTTGGAAGAAGCGAAATCTGGTGATGAAGTAATATTACAAAAATATACGGAAGCCAAGCCATTTATAGAATTGTATGCTGGTGGTTATGATAAATTAATACAATATATTCCTAGTTCGACCTATATCGAACTTGAGCCACTGTTACGAGAGGATATCAATAATTTGAGATCTGAAGTCAATGAAATACTTGGACTAGTGAAGAGAAGGAGATCGCTAGTTTCCGAAGTTGAGATCCAAAGCAGAAAGTTGGACTTTTTCCCATTGGTCATGGAGGAATATCAAAAGAACCACAATATTCTTTATGATGAAAAAGGAAATGTGAAATTAAATTGTTTTCAACACATATATGATGAGAATATTTCTAGTTTTGATAGATATATTAAATCATTTGAGGAAATGTATTGTCAACAAGTCATTTTTGAACAAAATATTGATATCCTCAACACAACATTTATCTCTAATTTCGAGAATAAAAATGAAGGAGTGTCACAACGTCAAGAGATATTAAGTAACTTAGAATCTGCATACCTAAGTTACTTAGAGTTGATTTCCAATATGAATGAAGGTTCAAATTTTTACGGCGAGTTTATCTTTAAAAGTAATGCCGTTCTTCAAGAATGTGAGGAATATTTAGAAGAACGTCGTTTGGAAGCAAGAGACTTGGAAATCAAGCTTAGTCAGGAAATTCAATATTCAAGTGATAAAAATCAAAATATGGATATCAGAATTGCTTGTCCTCAAAGTAAGAGTGGAATATGGCAGCCAGGACTGGATATCAAATTTAGTTAGAATTATTTAGAACAATTCTCATTATCGCAAAAAAAAAAATATTTACAACACTGATGTATAGATACTTTAGGTATATAAAAAATTTGGTGATGACAGAACCTAAAAAGAGTATTATTGCCATTGTAGGCACAACTGGTGTTGGGAAATCACAAGTATGTAAAAAAAACTTCATTTTGAAATTAAAGAGGTTTTTAACTAACTATATTAGTTTAGCATAAATTTAGCGAAGGCAATAAATGGTGAAGTTATCAATGCTGATTCAATGCAGGTATACAAACGACTTGATATTATAACTAATAAGCATCCACATCAAGAAAGGGAAGGAGTTCCACATCATGTTATTGATCATATTGACTGGAATGAAGAATATTACATCCATCGCTTCTCACAAGAAGCCAATGCTGCCATCGATGATATACACAATAGAGGGAAAATACCGATCATTATCGGGGGAACACACTATTATTTGCAAAGTTTATTGTTTAATAATAAGACAGTTGGCGAAAATGATACCATTGACACTGTGGAAGACAATGAACTATCAGAAGAACAGAATGGAATTTTAAATGGTTCTACGGAAATGATATTTGGACGCTTAAAAGAGTTAGATCCAGTGATATCTCAAAAATTTCATCCGGAAGATAGAAGGAAACTAAGAAGGGCATTAGAAATATATTTTAAGACTGGAAAGAGACCATCAGAGCTATATCGCGATCAAAAACTCGAAGAATTCGCTTCGTCGTCGTTGAAATACAATACTTTGCTCTTTTGGGTATATTCAGACCCCGAGATATTAAAAGATAGATTGGATAAAAGAGTTGATAAGATGATGGAAATGGGTGCAGTTAGCGAAATAAAGGAAATGTATAATTTCTTTGAAAGTCAAAATCCTAAGCCAGATTGTACCAGAAGTATATGGCAAGTCATTGGATTCAAGGAGTTTTTACCTTGGTTAAATAATTCTTCAGATGAAAAGCTTTTCAAAGAAGGGGTTGAAAGAATGAAAATAAGAACGAGACAATATGCGAAATATCAAGTAAAATGGATCAAAAAGTTATTGGCTATTGAGCTACAAAAAGAGGCCCGCTTTAATTACAAATACGGAGGTAAACTATATTTATTGGATGCAACAAATCTTGATAATTGGGATGGTAATGTTGCTGATAGAGGTATAAATATAGCTAAAGAATTCTTAGCTGATGGTCCAAGTGCCGTGAAATATGAACAAGCACCCAGCAACCTTGAGCACATTTTCCCAAACAATGACTACTTATCTACATTAAGTAGCAATAAAAAAGCAGGTTCTGAAGCTAATTGGAAGCATTATGAATGTGATGTTTGTAAAGACAAAAAAGGTAAGCCACTTGTAGCAATTGGAGAAGAAAGTTGGAATATACATTTAAAGAGTAGACGTCATAAAAGACAGGTTGGTGCTGATGAGAGAAAAAGGAAACACGAAGAAACAATCGCTAATCATAAGAAGCAGATTTTAAATGAATCTAATTAGGTATTACGATACTCGATTAAGAAGGGAAATCAATCTAATAATAAACACATAAAATTTTAGTTAATATTCATATCTAAATTTAGGATTTTCCTGATCAGTTAAATCAGCAAACTCGAAATTTTCAATATTATCAATTTCGTTGAAGTCTTGGTCTTTTGCCTCCCTTCTTTTGTTTTCCATCCAATAGCACAATAATATAGCTATCAATACAACCAACGACAAAACACCAAATGCAGCTATGCAAATTTTAGCAGTCTTGTAAGTTGGGGCTTCAGTAGCCAAGAACGTTTGTGGACCGATTAAATTACCAATACAATATCCAATTAAGAAAATAGCATTAACTGTAACCTTCTTTGTATGACCAGCAACATTTGAAGATATACTAGATAATAAACAAATGAATCCAATTGGAGAAACCGAATATAATGTATATCCAGCAAACTGTAATTTAGTCGACTTTCCAAAAGCAAGCAAACATTGTGCAATAAGGCTGACACAACTCCCAATTATTGACCAGAACATTCTTGATTTAAGTTTAGAATATTTGCAACAAAGGGCAAATAGAGTACAACCTACAAGTTCCACTGCACCACCTGGCATACTCATCAACATAGTCTCTTTTGTTGAGTATCCCATGTCTTCACTAAGCAATATAGCACCGAAGTTAGTGATTCCTCCGTTTGGGATATCTGCAGCTATGGCATAAAGAAAAAATAACCAAGTTTTGACATCAAGAAGTGCTTCAACAAATTGATGCTTCTTAAAATGGTTGTTACCAAATCCTTGTTGGTTTGTTCTGATTCTTTGAACTATCATTTTCTTGTCCTGTTCAGTTAAGAACCAAGCTTTAGTTGGATTATCTGGTATATGGATCATGACTGCAATACCTAACGCAATAGTTAATACTCCAGTAACAACGAAAATTAATTTCCAAGCTGGTAATGAGTATTTATCCCCCGAAACAACCAAACCATATGCAATAGCACCGGATCCTATAATTGTTCCAGCACCATTACAAGAAAACCAAAGAGCTGTACGTAAAAATTGTTCCTCTTTCTTGTAATATTGACCAGTAATAATAACAAATGCAGGTGTGACAGATGATTCTAACATTCCAAGAAGTACACGAAGTGTAACAAATCCAGGATATTGAGGTACAGAATGTAATGCTAAAATTACTCCCCATAAAATAATAAAAGTTCCTACAGTCTTAGCAACTGGAAATCTTTGTAAAAGTGCAGCAGCTGGAAATTCAAAGGCCAAATAACCTAAATAAAACGCAGTACCAGTCCAACTGTACATATCTCCAACCATATCCAATTCTGTACGTAAACCTAAAATAGATGAGAACGAATTTGATAACTTATCCATAAATTGGAAACAGTATAATATACACATCAAAGGTAATAAGAACAAGTCTATTTTTCTGACCAATTTTTTATCATCAGCTTCAGAGAGCTCAAAATGTTCGTCAATATTTAAGGCATATTTCATAGCAACATCGACATCACCAGTAATATTTACTACTTTTCCATCAGCTGAAACAATCGAAGCTATGGTATGGTTTTGGTCTTCCAAATCTTCTTCCTTTATGGACACAATAGCATTTAGCTTCTTTTCTATACTCATTTTATATGATTAAGAACTGATATCTATATAATCTAATATACATAATATACAAGGTAATATAGGTGTATATATACTTTACAATCTTGCTTGATATTTTGACTTGATTACATTTAGTTGCTTTTCTTATCATTTTTTGATATCGTTTATCTTCGGAGAGACAATACCTTATCTACTTATCTGGCTGACATTGCACGAACTTGACTATTATATGCAGTTTTACTATATTATTAATTTGACACAAATTCTAGTAAGCGGTTTTCTCTACTTTTTAAGAAATAAGAAGCGCTATATCTTGAAATGGAAGTCATAACGTTTTATTTTATGATAAGAAAAAATGACAGATATCTATCTTATATTAATCCGGTTAATTGATTCTCCGCATATTACGAAGTGATTTATATGCATATATATAATTTAATATTCATATCTGAAATTTGGATTCTCCTTATCAGTTAAATCAGCAAAAGCGGTACTTTCAGCATTATTCTGCAATTCAAATTCTGATAATTTCGCTCTTTTGGCATCTTTCTTCTTGTTATCAACCCAGAAGCACGTAAGCATGGCAAACAATATAACCAATGATAAAACACCAAATGCAGCTATGCAAATTTTAGCTGTCTTATAAGTTGGGGCTTCAGTAGCCAAGAACGTTTGAGGTCCGATTAAATTACCAACACAATATCCAATTAAGAAAATAGCATTAACTGTAACCTTCTTTGTATGACCAGCAACATTTGAAGATATACTAGATAATAAACAAATGAACCCAATTGGATTAAGCGAATACATGGTATAACCAGCAAACTGAACTTTAGTTGATTTTCCAAAAGCAAGCATGCACATACCGACAACACTAACACCAGTACCAATTATTGACCAAATCATTCTTGATTTAAGTTTAGAATATTTGTAAAAGAGAGCAAATAAAGTACACCCAACAAGTTCCACTGCACCACCTGGCATACTCATCAACATAGTCTCTTTTGTAGAGTATCCCATGTCTTCACTAAGCAATATAGCACCGAAGTTAGTGATTCCTCCGTTTGGAATATCTGAAGCTATACCGTAGAGAAAAAATAACCAAGTTTTGACATCAAGAAGTGCTTCAACAAATTGATGTTTCTTAAAATGATTGTTACCAAATCCTTGTTGGTTTGTTCTGATTCTTTGAACTATCATTTTCTTGTCCTGTTCAGTTAAGAACCAAGCTTTAGTTGGATTATCTGGAATATGGATCATGACTGCAATACCTAACGCAATAGTTAATACTCCAGTAACAACGAAAATTAATTTCCAAGCTGGTAATGAGTATTTATCTCCTGAAACAACCAAACCATATGCAATAGCACCGGATCCTAAAATTGTTCCAGCACCATTACAAGAAAACCAAAGAGCTGTACGTAAAAATTGTTCCTCTTTCTTGTAATATTGACCAGTAATAATAACAAATGCAGGTGTGACAGATGATTCTAACATTCCAAGAAGTACACGAAGTGTAACAAATCCAGGATATTGAGGTACAGAATGTAATGCTAAAATTACTCCCCATAAAATAATAAAAGTTCCTACAGTCTTAGCAACTGGAAATCTTTGTAAAAGTGCAGCAGCTGGAAATTCAAAGGCCAAATAACCTAAATAAAACGCAGTACCAGTCCAACTGTACATATCTCCAACCATATCCAATTCTGTACGTAAACCTAAAATAGATGAGAACGAATTTGATAACTTATCCATAAATTGGAAACAGTATAATATACACATCAAAGGTAATAAGAACAAGTCTATTTTTCTGACTAATTTTTTATCATCAGCTTCAGAGAGTTCAAAATGTTCGTCAATATTCAAAGCATAATTCATAGCAACATCTACGTCTTCAGTTATATCAATTACTTTTCCATCAGTAGAGATGATAGAGGTTATTGGATGATGCATTCCCTCTAAGTCCCCCGACTTGACTGATACAACGGCGTTCAGTTTTTCTTCTTCAGCTTTCATGTCAGTATTCAATTTAGTTATTGTACTTAACGCCAAAATTTCTAAACAAGTTATTTAGTTTCAATTATATACCAAATTTTCGGAGTTCAACGATGAGTTTCTTCTCGTATCTCCACTTTTCTCCAGGATGCAAATACAATGGTCGCGAAAATGGAGAATCATTTTAATCATTCGTAATTACAAATCCGGCGCTATTTCCAAATACAGCTAGCGCTATTCCTTACTTCAAGTTATCACCCCTCCACTGCAAACCATACCTGACACAATTTTTAGGCGGCAAAGGAAATAATTTGCCGACGGATAATATATTTAACTTAAAATTGTCCCTCTTTCTGACTAAAATGAGTAATTTTCGACGTATTTCCTAGTTGTTTTAACTTCTCTTAGATGGTATATATAATGTATTTAATAATTTATTCATTTTAATTGATATTTCTCTTTCTGATTCATGGGTCCAGTTTTGACTACATCAAGATATTTTATGTTTAGTGGGAAATATTTGCAGAGCCCTAACTTATTATATTTTCGCGCTCATAACCTTTTTTTTCCCTACAAAAATAATTTTCGCTAAAATTATTTAACATATTTTCTTTTTTTCTTTGATACGAAAGCTACCTATTCACTGCACCATTCAAATAATGAATGATTGGAGGGGAAAAGGTTAGCGAGAATAAATCTCGAAATACGTCCTCATACTGAATAAGCTAATATACTATAGCTTAATTGGATTCTGCGTTCTCGGTACAATTTTTCTAAAGTGACTTAGTTGTGTAGTCATGATCCCCTAGAGCATGTAAGGCTATATGATGAAGAAACTTAAGAATTGTAGTTTTTAGTAAATTAATGCATTCTACATTGGTCAATGAGATATAAGCCCAGACAAGAGTAAGGCATATTCTGGTTGATTTAGTATTGACATTAGTAATATTACTAACTGTTGTTCTAATTATTCTAATTATTATTCTAATTATCTATATTCGCCTTAAAATTAACCTATAAAATGGAAATTAATACTTTTCCATTACAAACCCTTTGTGAAAGAAAAAAAAACTAACAATTACAGCGAATTGTTCCTTAATTACCGTGAATTAAACCGTACAATTTTCAGTAAAAAAAATTTGACATAATGAACCACTTTTAATTCAAAGATTCTTTTGAGATTCAGCAATTACAAGGTATTTGCTTTCAAGAACCTTTAAACTTTGGAGAGGATCATCTTTTTCGTTACTCGTAGAAGATTTGGAATTGGGACTTTCTTCGGAATTAGTCTCTTTAAACAATTCTTCTTTTATTTGTGATAACTTTGTATCAATTTGACATAAGGAGGTATCTTGTTGGAGTTGTATATTATTCAAGTCATGAGCAGAGCACCATCCTGAGTCAGCAAGCTTAGACTTTGTAAGCTCGTAGGCATCAATTACAGTCTTCTTTTGTTGTTTAAGAAATCTTAAGTAATTAACTAAAGAATTTGTGTCTGCATTTTTAAGCTGGTCATTTTCAAACATATCACTATCGAAGCTATTAGCAGCAGAAATTGATGGCCTTAGGTTTATAGACTCGAAATAACTTTGCTCTGAAGAGTATAAACTTTTCTTAGCAGCGGACAAATTCTCAGAAACAGTTACAACTGGTGATGAAACTGGAGGAGTTAAAGGGGTATTTACAATGGGGTAAGAATAAGTTCTAGTTCTTTTCTTTGTCTCGAGTCCTGTTGAAGTATGTTGTGCACTGTTACTATTCACTGAAAATGAATCCACATTGGATAATGACAGACGATTACTACTCTCAGATGATCTGGGTTCATTTTGGGCAATAGTTTCTTGCTTAATTAGCATTATATTTGAACTGCTTCTGCTGCCACTTAAGCTAGTCAATGAAAGCTTTCGTATACCATTCTTTAAACTTTTCAATCTCTTTAATGGTGATGTGTTATTGGTGGAAATATTGCCATTAGATGCATTAACTCCACTATGCGTGCTATTTGTTTCTGTATTTTGATGGTATGACTTGTTTAATGTTGGGAATACTTGAAACTTGCTATCGATTTTCAAGTTAGGGGAATCTAACTCATAGTTAGAATAATCATTCTGTTTACTAAGGAAATCAGAAAAATCTGAATTCCTTCTTGAGACTTCGATATCCCCAGAGTTGAGCAGTTCAACCGTATTTACATCATCTGTGTTAGAATTAGTCAATGATGGTGTTCTGTTCAAATCTATTTCTCCGTGAGGTAATGGTGGTAAAAGTATTTCATTTTCTGTTGAACTTATTCTTTTGTTTGATCGAGGAGTATTAGGATTTTCCAGGTTATTATTATCTAAGTATGAAGCTTCGCCATTAGGGTCCTTCTCCTCTATGACTATACCCAAGCCATTGAAGTCGTTCATTATTTGGCTAATATGACAAAATGCGCTTAAATTTTTTTTTTTTTAATTAATTTCTCTTGATATTACTATAGAGACTTGAAAAACCAACCAATTAACCAAACAACAGTAAAAATGGTTATAAGGATTAAACAAGCTTAATCGATAGTAATTATAAATTTTCCCCTATGAAAATTTTGGCTTTACTTCTTAGTTGCCTTTACTAGATAGGCTCTAGTAGTCTAGATACAAGTTGCATTTACCCTACATACAGAGCACAAACTGTACTGGCAGAATTCTGCCGATTAAAACTCTTCCTTAACCGAATTTTCCCGTCCAATAGAGGTTTGATAAATCGACGATTTTTTCCAATTCTGTCATTTCATTATAAATTTCCTGAATATTGCCTAAAGGAATGTGAGGAAAATATCTGCAAGACTTTCTAGTCCGGATAATAGGGGAGAAACATTACCACAACAGGTCAGAATCATTTTTTTTTCCCACTGCAATATGGGATGTTCCCACGAAAAATTATTCTGACAGCATATGCTGAGCTTAAGTAAATCTTTTCAGTCATTGAAAAGCATTAAGTAGCCAATCCCTCCCTTGGCACTCTCTACCTACGGTATCTAAATATTTTATTAAATATACTTTATAAACATGTTCTATCGAAGTACGGATTAATTTGTGGCATTATTTTAGCCTCAAAACCTTAAATAAAGCAATTAAGTTTGTATCACAGGCGGAGGGCATATTTCGGCTTAATTCTTATAAATTGCGAGAATAGAGTTACAATCAATGAATAGAAATTCTGTATATTAACAGTGCCCAATTAGAAGGCTTTAAAGAATTTGCAGAAGGAAGCTGGAAACCCCATGTAGATCCAGACCCCAAAATCGACCTATACATAAAACAACAATGCAATACTGTGCTGTTGTGCCGCCAATTGTTCATACGGGATTGAAAGTACATATAACTCATTTGCAGTACGCATAATGCGCTACTTTTATTGGTGAATCGTTTTTTTCTTTATATATTTATGTAAGAGGTTTTATTATATGCAAGAGATTTATGTTTACTAATTGTCTTTCCTGTTTCAAGAGGTGTAGTATATTTATCAGTTTCACACACTAAAATCCAATTTATACAATTTACTATCTTTCAGAACCTTTTAATATTTCACTCTATATATTACCATCTTGTTATATTTAAAAGTATAGCAACGCTGTACCTACCATACAAGATTTTTTAAAAGATGAGAACTTCTTAGAATTGTGTATTTTTTTTCTTGTAATAAATGCCGATCGTCCATAAGAATTATGTGCATTCCTGTACGTTAACTCACTTCACAAGCAATGTTTCCATGTTACTATAGATACGCAAATTTGGATAGGTCTCAACGGTTTTCCGACATAATCAGAATATATTCTATATTTAACATTAAATCAAACTTCAGAATAATTAAAATAAATGTATTTTACATCGTTACTATACATAAAAAAAATAGTGTGTAATTGTTTGACGTTCTTAATTTCTTTCTTCAGAAATGAGTATATAAACCAATAGTAAAACTAGGACTTACTATCAGTTAACGTTGATAATTTGCATTCTCACGTCTGAATTAATCAATAACTTCTAAACTTCTGATATGACATTTAGTAAAACTTTGAGATTGAAAGGGTTGTTTTCTGTAGGATAACATATACTATAAAAAAGAAGTATTTCTATAATCAGTATAATTAACGACTAATGACTTTGAATAAAAGGATTAGTCCTATGATGAGATAACCAATAAACATTGAAGTTTTACGATAGTAACTTATTGTTGGTGTTTCAAAAAGTATTATTTAAGTTGTAGGAACTCCACTCATTAGAGAACATTTTAAACACCATACACCATACACGATGTACAAAGCTATGTTAGAACTATATAAATTGAATTAACGTACTTAATAACTTTGTTTGGGTATTTTAAACTACGGACAAGAGTATTTTAGGTCATATCTTTTAGGGAGGTTAAAAGTTTCATCTAAAATATTGTTAAGTAAATGCAAGATTAAATTAGTTTCTCCGGGGACAATTACGATAGGGACAATAACGATATCACCGGGTATTTTGAATTAGTAATATATTCTTAATAAGATTACTAATTATCTGTAAGTTCTCAAACTCAATCCATCAAGATTTATCAAATTAAAATATGAACAATAAAGTATTATATCTAAAGTAACAGAAACATTTAAAATGTCATTTTATGGTGGTATTAAATCATATGACATCCATACTTACTGGAATAACAACAATGTAGAAGAGAGAACCTTTGCATTCAAGCTAAGAGAAAAAGTTCAACAAGAATTTGCTACAGAAATCTCCAATGGTAAGATAAGGGTTCATCAGTTTTGGGAGAAACCAATTGGGCCACATCCAATTAACATGTTCGAAATTGATTTCAGTGAACCTGAAATATTCTCCAGAATCGTTCCATTTTATCAACTAAACCATGGAAAATTATCGGTTTTAATTCACCCCAGAACTGAAGATGGTGACTTATTAGATCATACGAGATATGCTCTTTGGTTGGGTCATAAAGTTCGGTTAGATACCTCACTATTAGACTGAATTTCATGTGAGTCTAGTAGAGTTAGTATGCTCAGCAATATTACGATAATATTATGTTAATATGCTTGGAAAAGCAAGCAATCGGCATTAAACATTGATAGCTGCGTTATTAAGGAACTCACTCAAATGATACATCTGAAGAGTTAATAATGTAGCAAGTACGGATTTGATATAATATTAAGATATATTTAGGAGCTTTGTTAATAGCAAAGAACATCTAACATGAAGTCTAATGAGAACTTGATGACATTTCAATGGCCCTTGTAGCCCCAGTACGAATAATATAATAAGACTATTTAAATACGATTTCAGTATTAGATTAATTAAATTATGATCAAATTAATAATCCTTTGGTAGAAATAGAAATAACTAGCTGTTTATGATGAAATACACTATTGCTTGCTTGGAACTATCTGCAAAGGAAATACTTTATTAATTTAATGTTATATTAAAGATTGCTCATGCGGTCTCCTGTTACTCTTCTTGCTTACACATAGAGAATCTTAGGTTTTTAATGAATTTGTCTCACATTTATTCTTTAAGAGAGGTATATTCTGGAGTATGAGAGTATTTGGAGTTCATGGAGTTCATATTCAAATTGTGTTCATCAAGCTACGCAAAGTATAATCAACGATATTTTATTAAGGAAGAATATAAATTTCAACAAATGAACCTAATTCAAGAGATAGAGGATTTTTTCTTTCATAGTCTCGGGTTTAACAAATTCTTTATCAGGGTTAATTGGGTTTTGTCCATTTTGATCTTCAATAGCATTTTGTGTATCACCCAAATAATAGTTAGTTTGAAAGAAACTTAATAAAAAGTTGACAAATTCTAAAGCAATTGGTGGTGCAAATAAGTACACAGCAACGTAAGAAAATGCTTTGGTAGCACCCTGTCTAGCTTCGTTGTCAATTGGTAATTCTCTTAATAAAGACATGTCAGTATAATAGGCATAAACTTCTTCATCGGTATAAGTACTTGGAATAAACTCTCTCATGTAGCCTGGTACTCTATTTGTCCATACAGCACCAGAAATAGTGGAACCAATAGAATAGCCAATATTTGACCAAAGAAGTAACAAAGCCATAACTAAAGATAAATCCTGATGAGGAACTGATGCTTCTGAGGATATTGATGTACCAATAGTAGAGTAAGCAGATCCAAAACCCATTATAACTTGACACATGACAAATGAAGCAGTGTTAGCCGTAGTACCTTGTGCTCTGAGAGGAATACAATATGATACCATTCTCATAAAGATACCAAAGCATTGCATGTATTTGTAACGATGGGTGATTCTGCATGTTATACCTGCAACGATAGCGAAGAAACATAAAGACATATTCAAGGTATTATTGAAGTAAGTCCAGTTTTGGTCAGACCAGTCTTTACTAATCCAGAGAATTGTAGATAAATATTGTTCTCTGATACCGTCACCTAACATATAAAGGAAGTTAATTAGAACACAGGTAAGGAATGTCTTATTTTTAATGATTCTCTTAGGGAAAGAAGGAAAAGGTGCAATGAAGACTTCATAGATAACAAAGGCCACTAATATAACAGGCCCAACCACTACCATTGCAATCATACTAGGATTACCCCAACCACCATTTGCATATGGTACTAAAGAAAAAGGTAATAATAACAAGGCCCACCCAAAACCTAAAAGAATTAAACCAAAAGCATCAATATGGATTCCTGCGTCCCAAATGATTTGAATATAGGACTTCTCTGATTTTGGTGCCTTTGGAACGAGTTTTTGAGCTTTCTTTTCATAAAAATACATCACATATAAAGCAGGAATAACTGTTACAGGTGTAATAATGGCGAACATTCCATAACCCCATCTCCAATTTCTTGCTAAAATGGCATCTACAATTAAACCTGAAAACCAAGGGTTGATAAGATATGGAGATGTCATAAGACTATTCACTAAACCTCTCCATTTTAAATCAGATAAATCTGCAACAATCACATCTCTCAAGAAGGAGATACCGTTGGTACCTACAGCAAGAAGAACGGAACCAACTATATACGCACTAATAGTAGATGATGATGCTGCGATGACAATACCTATTACGTATAAAAGTAGTGAAATAGCAAAACAAAGTGGTCTTGATGTGATATCAGAAAACTTTGCTTGGAAAGGTTGAATAACAGACCCAATTATATTTGTAGCCACATTTACACTAGCAATCATGGAATGTCTGCTAAAACTAGAGGTTGCAGGTATTGCATAATTTCCTGTAGTTGATGCATCCAATGAGAAAACCCAAGCAACAACCATAAGACAAACCCAAAAACCGATAGTTGTGCCTCTACTTTTGGACATCAAAAGCTTAACATTCTCTATTCTCTTGACTCCTCGACTTTTAACATATTCAGTTGATGTATTAGAGCTCAATATGTGTAGTTCTTGAGATTCGTCTTCAGAATTTTTAGATTCTGAGCCAGCTACCTCAATCCCAGAAGCTTTTTGGACATGTTCCTCATTATTAGGCTCAATGTCACTAGTAGGTATTTGAGTAACTTTTTCAGTCGACATATTAATTTAAGATAAAGACAAAAAAGATAGAGAAAAGTAAGCTATGTCTGATATATATAAATAATATTTGACATTTCAATTCGTTAGCTTTGAAGAATTTTTTTAAAAGAAGCTTCTATTGTTATAGGATAAAGTAGCCACTTAGACAATCAGATTCTGCAATAAGTTAATCAGATTTCTAAAACAAGCAAATTAGATTATAATTATCATGTATGCCAAGAGACTGTTAATTGTCTAGCAACCCGTTTCGGTGACCTAGTTGCTTGGCTCTAATTATTATTGATCAATCTATTTGAACGGTATATGCAAGATTAACCCACCAATAACAAAAGCATATTTTTAACTCACCGATACATATATATAATTCGATTTTTAAAAGACCTGAAGTTAATATTACATAAGTCAAGCTTCTAGTTTCGAATTATAGTTGAGAGATATCTTCATAATTGCTTCTGAATGCTATTCAGTATAGTATACACTTTCATATGTCCAATGCAAATTGCGGCCAAGCATTTTTTTTGTTATGTGCCCGGAGATCGTATTAGAGATCAATCAGATAAGATTTTTTGGGCCAATAAAGGATACTTAAAGAATAAATATGAACATTGATACGTAGTAAGAGTTACTAATAACACATACAAGAATCCACCACTAGTATATGATAATGAAAACTACTGAGGTTTTTACACAATTTTCTTTCTATAGGATTCTGTGAAGGTAGACAGCTTTGCTGCTTATTTTGAATATACGGCTACTTTTCTTTTGTGGTCGGTATTACTCTCAGGATTTCCGACATAGTATTGAAATCATGCAAGATAGAATGCTTGAATTTAGGAAATTAAGCAAATATTCTTATTGTATTGGTTAATATGCGTGGGGATGTGCCAATGTCAATTTTTGCATCATGTAGATATACTGTATGTCTTGAATTGTTAGCTTTCTTTTAGTCCAATTCAAATTCGCTTTAAATAGTAATACTCCTTGGAAATTTACAAGCATATTCATTTCTGAAGTACGCTGATATCTTTAGTTTAATTTAAGTACAGTTCTCCTTCTTGAGGCATTACTTTCAAGATAGAGATCTCCATTATAACTCCAATAATGGTGTAGTTAGCATAAAATGCTATATTTGGATGTATATAGCTCAGAATGTATTCGTACATATCATTTGGGATAGATGAAATTAAGGTGTAATATTGGCAATTCAGAGAGGAAATTTTTACTCTATATGTACGTAAAATTATGTCAATTCATTTGAGTATCTCCAATTGATTACTTTTTATGGTCAGTTGAAGCATTCGATACCTCTTCCTCTTTGTTGGTGATCCAGTAAAGACCTGATATCCGACTAGAGTTCACGTGATGTTATCACGACATTATACAACCCGAGGTTTGTCACCTGACCTACCAAACTGTAACTGAGCTAGTAACGAACTACCTAACAGTTGAAAATAGCCCAATGAGACTGCCCAATGAGACTGCCGAATTATGAGAAGCTCATCGGATGCAGTGTATGGAAGGAAATTTTCATCAAGTATAAATAGGACCCATTTCGTGTATATAGCCTAGTTTAATTTAATTGAGCGATCTACAATATACAAAATGTATTATGTCGTATCCATTAAACAGAAGACATAATTTAGGAAGTCTAACACTCTTACTGAACTCCTTCTTAATGTAACAGGTAATATTATTAGTCAAATAAATAGATTATAAATTTTTAAAAAAAATTGGTCCCTTGGCCCAGTTGGTTAAGGCGTGGTGCTAATAACGCCAAGATCAGCAGTTCGATCCTGCTAGGGACCATTTATTTTTTTTTATAATTCGATATGCTTAAGATACTATTATAAACCATTAGACAAGTTTGGCAGTTTTATTACTTTTCATATCGTATATTTATACCAATATGTCAATAATATCTCGTCGGAAGTAGTATTTTTGACCAATTGAATATGATAAGATAGAATATTCCATTTTACCAGTTTATGATCTCTTAGATTGATCAAGGAATGTTAAATTTAGTCTTTGATATTAATAATTCATCCAGTAAATTACTTTGAGTGTTGGTAAACTGAGTCTATAATTATATGCCATTACATTCGAAACACTGGAATTCTGAAATTTATCGAACTTTCCCTGGAATTACATCTAACATATTTTTATATCTTGAAGAGATTAAAATTTTATATATATTTATCAATTGCGTTATCATATATGCAATATATGTACTACATCATTCAAGCTTGCTAATTTTATAATCCCAATAATTAGCTCTTATTGGATCATATGTCTTGCTTAAGGCATTATATACTAATACCGCCTTTTTCTTATCAGTTGCAGAATATATATCTCCCAATAATTCAAGTGCAAAAGAACTTAGTATTATTTCGTCATCGCTTTCTATGTCATCAGTCTTTTCCATGATTTTAGAGAAATCGGCGAATTTTAAACAAAACTCTTCAAGCTCTTTGATGTCGTAACCAGCAACCTTGTATATTCCTCTCAAATAATTCCATGAAGATATGTTTTGCGGTACAATTTCTATGCTATTTCTTGCAAAGTTGATTTCATCACGAATCCTCTCTTCAGTAATCATCTCTTTATGACTAAAATTTATGAAAAACCTATGTGTCCATGCCGAGTTATTTCTCTCATCATATCTTATGAGCTTCTCGTTCAAATCGTGTTCTGTGATACTATTATACAATTCAAATCTTTCGACCATCCATTTCCAGTATGTCCACACATGATGATTTTTATTATCAGATGCTAGCATGAGTTCTAAAATTGGATATTCTCTACGAGTAGAAAATTCCTGTCCACTAGCCAATATTTGCTCAATTATAAGTTGTCTGTAATTCCAGATTTGATAGTTCTTTTCGTTTTCTACTGCTATTTGTTCACACCAATCTAATTCTTCAAAAAGATCCTTCTTTAATTCCAACAAAATATTATATCTATAAGACCAGATAGAGTAATGAGATGCCAATAATTCTATTCCTAACCCAGTCATATATAATGCACGTTCTGAATATTCCTTATTTTTCATTAAACTAAGTAGGATACCCATTGTTTTTTTATACTCCTCATCATAAAGGATCTTACAAAGCCCATTTTCATCTGTACCTATCTCTAGAGGAACAACGTCATCGAATGTATATTCAGTAGACATCTGGAATAATCCGTTTATGAGGATGTTACTTACACATCAAACGAAAGTCAAATGTGTTAATCAATCTAATCCTGCATATTGTTACGATTCGATTCTTTACTGTTGTCATAAAAAATCTTGTTTACCGTTATCTTATTACGTTATAGGGATTAAACTTAAGGGATATTTATCTCAGTTAGAATTCGTCTTATAAAATACATGGATAGATCTTTTTCGAGAACTTCTGTATCTGATATAGAATTAATATTAATATGTATTTCTAGTTGCTTGGTTATATTCTACTTTTGTTCCCTTTTATTTGACAGCCCAATTCCCCTTCTTGCTAGTGTCTTTATTGGCTCCAATATGTTATCTAGAACGAGGTTTTTTCAAGATTTGCTTAATAAATTTAGGCCACAAGTTTCCAATTCCAATGTACTTACTTCAGTACCAGTGTCGCATAATGCTAACTATTATAGGTTTCAAGAGCTTGAAGAAAGTACTAAAATTGAAATACTTACGGCTTTAAAGTCTTTAAAGGAGTATTCTACAAATTCACTTGCTTCTAACGATCGCCGTAGGAGGCTTTTCAGCAATATGAGTTGGAGACAGCAGCAGTTATGTAAGGATGTCGGATATTTGGATAAGTTAAAATTGATAGATAGGGCTACACTTTCAAATCAGCAATTTTTAGACGATATTGCAGAAAATTCCATTGGCTATTATGGAATCTCTTTTCGTGATTTTGATTTATTAAAACTGAAATATAGTAACCATTCGCCATCTTCCACTAATTACAGAGTAATTGAGACTATTAGTCATTTCATGCGGGATTGGAGTAAAGAGCATGAAGATGAAATAAAACCAATGATAAATTATATTACCAAACAACTTAATACTTTAATACCTGTCGGAGAAAGAAAGAATACTGTGATCGTAGTGCCAGGATCTGGGTTAGGAAGAATTGCTCATGAAGTATCTTTAATTGGAAAAAACCAGAACAATTGTTTTGGCTCAGTCCATGCTGTTGAATATAGCGCCTTGATGCATTTGAGTAATAAATTCATATATTCCTCTCCTAAACCATCCTATCTACTTTATCCTCATATTTCAAGTTGTTCAAACTATTACGATACAAAGTCACAGATGAGATCAACAAAATTAGAAACTGATATATCTATTCCAGACAATTTGCATCTACATCAGAAGGATTTCTGCCAATTTAAAATTCCTGAAAAAAGTAAGTACACCAATGTGGTTATTATATCTGCATTCTTTATTGACACGGCAGAAAACTTAGTAGATTACCTAGACAAAATTAAAGATCTCAGCATACCAAGCCTTTCTAATAAGCCCGTTTCTAACGGTTACTGGATTAATGTCGGTCCATTGAAATATGGAACTGCTGCTCAGGTCGAATTAAATTCAGAGGAATTAGCTGCGTTACGTAAAGAAATGGGTTGGAAGGATTTTAATTACATTGAAACTCTCAATAACGAGAATAATACTGATTTAAATAACGGCTTGGTGGGTTATATTACTGACAAAAAGAGTATGTGGCAAGGGTACTACGGATTATCTATGTGGACCTCCCTCAGAAAGGAGAATAAAAGAAAGTGATAGAGTATAAATATATCTAATGCATTGTATATAGTGAAATATTATTGTACATAAAGAGGATTAAAGAATCATCTATTTAGTGATATCATTACCTTTATTAATTTGGATTTTCTTGTCTTGACCACCGCTGATGATACCAATATCTTTGTCCCATGAAAGACCGAAGACCTTGTTTTGGCCCTTGTTTCCTTCTTCAGATTCTCTTGTAATGGTATATAAAGCTTTATCAGCTCTAACATCCCATACCTTTACAGTTCCATCATGAGAAGCAGAGGCAAACATGTGTTCCTTGTTAGGACATGCTGCTAATGATACAACAAAATTCGTATGACCTACTAACTTTGAAGTAGTTTGATCTGTAGTAGATTCATTCACTCTTGGATCATGCAAGTTAATATGACGAGCAGATGAACCTGAGACTAATAAATTAACAGATGGTAATTGCAAGAGAGATAATAATGAGTACCCAGTGGTTCTAGTATCAACACAACGAGAGGTAACTAAATCCCATGTTTTAATTGTGTGATCTTGGGACACAGAATAACCAACAGTATTATCGTAGAAGTCAAAGATCACATCTTCAACAGGTTGGGAATGTCCTTCCAACATAGACAAAGGAGAACGACGTCTAATCGATGCATCTTGTAATGCCATCTTTCTTCTCTTTTTAGAAGATGTGGAAACAACATTAGAGTCATATTCAAGTGGTTGGATTGTAGTCATCTCTTTATAATTTGTAGACCAGAATCCAATAGTATTATCATACCCAGCTGATAAAATACGATTTGATTTATACTCAACTGCTAATGAAACTACGGCAGCTTTATGACCTTCTAAGATGGCAATAGTCTTACCTTCTTCTGGATCTTCATCTTCGTCCCCGATAACATTTTCATCATGAGATGTCTTCCATAATCTTACTTGTCTATCATTACCAGAAGAAACAATTCTGGTAGGTGAAATCCACTTAACTGCTCTAATTGGACCTGAGTGACCAGCATATTGTTTTTCTACTTTACCACTCATATTAAATGTTCTAACAATTCCGTCATAAGAACCAGAGAGAATTTTTGGCTGTGTAATTGATAAATTTGAAGATTGAACACTTAAGGAATTTGGGTTAATTGAATCAATGGAGGAGACCCAATCATCGTTATTCATAGATCCCAAGAAGGAAGGAGGTAATACAGCTCTAGTATATTCCAAATTTAAATGCACTTCGTTAGATAAACCATTTTTAGTCAAATAGTCTTGAATAGGAGTTCTCAATAATACACCATTAATCAAGAAATCGAATGGAATAGGTTTAGAGTCTTCTGTTTCATTATCATTCTGTAATAAATGATTGACAATCTCTGACAAACCATATCTTTTTAAAGAGACTGGGACATATAATGGGGTATCAGAAACGCGCAAACTCTCATCTTCTTCCTTTGTAAAGAAAGATATCTTTACTTGAGTCTTATCTTCGGCCATTTTTGTCCTTTTAAAGATGATATTATGTTTAAACAATGCCTATTCAGGTTCTGAAAATTTATCTCATCTCTGTATAAAATTTAATTTTTCAGTTCAAAATATTCACGTGATATACCTCGTGCACAGATGGAATGAAACAAAACTATATATCCATATTTAGGCCATAAAGATAAAGCTATATAGGATATATAATTTCCATAATCAGAAGCATTAGTGGAATATTAAACGTATGGTTAAAATTTAACAGTTACATTCATCTGCCTGTTTTTATTTACTGGTCTCATTACTGGAACAGACATACCTCTTGCTAGTCTTCTCATTACTGAAAGCGTCTTTAATCCAGCATTTGCTCCCTCCTTTAAGCCAATTTCATCTGTGAAATTTGATTTCCTGAAGCGTGATGTTAATCGAGAACGTCTTATAGTAGATATCGTGTTTTTGCTAGTCGCTTTTGGGTATGGGTAAAATGCACCAGGATCCAGCATATAACCTTTGTTAAAAAAAGCTTTAAGGGCTCTCTTAATTCTTTTCCAACGTCTCTTTTTAGTTATTCTTGGTGGTGGTAAGGACCTCATTGTAACTTGTCTAAATAATTTTTGCAATTATATTTGAGGTAATTAAATATTACAAAAGCTTAGCAATTATCATTATTAGCAGAGCTTCGTTCCTCATGGCCCAATGGTCAAGGCGTCTGGCTACGATTTAGTAACCACTTCTCGGTTGGAACCAGAAGATTCCAGGTTCGACTCCTGGTGGGGAAGCTCATTTTTTTTTTGTTTTTTAAACGAGACCGATCGATTAACTGGATTTATGACATGAGAAAGATATATTAAACAAGTGTATGGTAATATATTGCTTCTATTATAATTATGTGATAGTACTTATAGTTATTTTCTTCTTTCCATCAATTTTTAAATTTAGTTAATTTTTTATTAAATATAATTTTCGTTGAAAAATTAGTACATTTTTAATTTATTAAAATACTTTGGAAAATATTAATACAATATTAAAGAAGTACTATTACTTTATAGTTAAGTATAACTTATATTTTCAGTTAGCTTAGATTTGATTTTTTGTTTTGCAACCAGTGATATACGAGTCAAACTTAACCTTCATGGTAGTAAAGTTTCTAAAATAAATACTAGATAAGAATATCGAAATAGAGATGTTATGTTTAATTTCAAGCAAGAAAACCCACATAAGCGAATAACTACCGTAGTTAGATGGTTATATCATTACTCATTTCCTAATTTAGAATGAAATATTAGGTTAAATATTTATTGACCTTTCCTCTATGGCTGCTCCATCATAGTAAAATTTTACTTCCTATTAAAGGCTATGCCAATCATTCTCACACAGAATTGCAATATAGTATCGTATCAGTATTAACTAAAAGACCCCAACGTCCTCAGTGTAATTTCATTTGGTACAAAATATAAAGTTACACAAAACTAAATTGATAACGGAATCACGTGCTAACAGTTTTGTCCCACGAAAAATTTCCGATGAGATACAAATTATGAAAAAATATAAATTTAAGATAGTATCCAGCTTGGCTTCAAATTTGTTGTTTTTTGGTGGTATTTCTAGGTTCTCGGAAAGACTCCCCATTTATTCCCAATCTTATCGCATTCACATAGCAAAATGACTGATATTAAGGACGTTCCTGTCGAAGTTTCTAGTGTTTTTGACACTATCTTAGTTTTAGATTTTGGTTCTCAATACTCCCACTTGATCACTCGTCGTTTGAGAGAATTCAACATCTATGCAGAAATGTTACCTTGTACCCAAAAGATCTCTGAATTGAGCTGGAAACCAAAGGGTATCATCTTATCTGGTGGTCCTTACTCCGTTTATGCTGAAGATGCTCCTCACGTTGACCACGATGTCTTTAAGTTGAATGTTCCAATCTTAGGTATTTGTTACGGTATGCAAGAATTAGCTTGGATTAATGGTAAGGGTGTTGCTAGAGGTGACAAGAGAGAATACGGTCCTGCTACCTTAAATGTCGTTGACAAGGCTTGTTCTTTATTCAAGGGTGTTGACAACTCCAAGGTCTGGATGTCTCACGGTGACAAGTTACACTCTTTACCAACTGGTTTCAGAGTTGTTGCTACTTCTGACAACTCTCCTTACTGTGGTATTGCCAATGAAGATGAAACTATCTTCGGTATCCAATTCCACCCTGAAGTTACTCACTCTGAACACGGTAAGACTTTATTAAGAAACTTTGCCATTGATATCTGTAAGACTAATGCCAACTGGAGTATGGAAAACTTCGTTGATACTGAAATTGCTAGAATCAAGAAGTTAGTTGGTCCAACTGCTGAAGTCATCGGTGCTGTTTCTGGTGGTGTAGACTCCACTGTTGGTGCCAAGATCATGAAGGAAGCTATTGGTGACCGTTTCCACGCTATTTACGTTGACAATGGTGTTATGAGAAAGAACGAAACAGAAACTGTCTACAAGACTTTAACTGAAGGTCTTGGTATCAACTTGACCGTTGTTGATGCTTCTGAATTATTCTTAGGTAGATTAAAGGGTGTTACTGATCCAGAAAAGAAGAGAAAGATCATTGGTAACACTTTTATTCATGTTTTCGAAGACGAAGCAGCCAAGATCAAACCAAAGTCCGGCCAAGAAATTGAATACTTATTACAAGGTACTTTATACCCAGATGTTATTGAATCTATCTCCTTCAAGGGTCCATCTCAAACTATCAAGACTCACCACAATGTCGGTGGTTTATTAGAAAACATGAAATTGAAGTTAATTGAACCATTAAGAGAATTATTCAAGGACGAAGTCCGTCACTTAGGTGAATTATTAGGTGTTCCACACGATTTAGTCTGGAGACACCCATTCCCAGGTCCAGGTTTAGCTATCAGAGTTTTAGGTGAAGTTACCAAGGAACAAGTCAAGATTGCTCGTGAAGCTGATGCCATCTTCATTGAAGAAATCAAGGCTGCTGGCTTATACAGACAAATCTCCCAAGCTTTTGCTGCTTTATTACCAGTTAAGTCTGTTGGTGTTATGGGTGATCAAAGAACCTACGAACAAGTCATTGCTTTAAGAGCTATTGAAACTCTTGATTTCATGACTGCTGATTGGTTTATTTTCGAAGCTTCTTTCTTAAAGAGAGTTGCTTCCAGAATTGTCAACGAAGTTGATGGTGTTGCTCGTGTTACCTATGACATCACCTCCAAGCCTCCAGCTACTGTTGAGTGGGAATAAATCTGTAACTGTATTAATAGCTTTTTTTTATAGATTACATTTCTTCTAGACTACATTATTTCTAATATACATATTTACGTAAATTTCATCAGCCTCGGCAGCTTTTTCAGCTTCATGTCGTACATTGTCGTAACACATTAGCAATCAAAATATCTCCATCATGAGAAAGACTGAGCAAGAATTGTTCACTATTCCCATACTTATCATTGCGAATATGAGGCTTTCCAGACTCATTATAATAACGATACCAATCCTTAAAAGCAAATAGTTTTTGATCTTGTAGTTCCAATGTCTTAAATACTGCCTCTTTACTAGCCCAGCTTCCTGATATATATTTCACACATTGATCCATCTTCTTTTCTTGTAATAACTGCTGAAACTTAGGTAATTCTTTCTCTTTATGTAGTATTCTTTTTGAGAGTCTCATGATATACTGATTGTTTCTATTCAAGAGAATATGTTCAAACCGACTCATTCGAAGTATATCTACTCCTATTCCCAATACGTAACCGAGTCTTCTAGTCATGGCTCTATCTTTATTATCTCCGTAATGCGATTTGAAAAAAAAATTATTTGAGTCATAACTGGATTGGAAAAAAACACATTCAATAGTATTTAAAAGCCAATTTATATACAAGAAAAGAATCCATATATAATGGCGTCATCAGTACCAGGACCTGTCCCACTTCCAGACTCAAAATATGACTTAAGCACATATTGGGGGAGAGTTAAGCATTGTGCTGAAATTTCAGACCCTACCATGTTGTTGAACACTCAGAAAGATATCCAATCTGCAAAGAGTTTGATTTGGGATTATCGTAACGGTAGCTTAGGGTCAATGACACCAGAATTATGGAGAGCAAAGAAGATATTGGATTCCACTTTGCATCCAGATACTGGTGAAGTAGTCACATTACCCTTTAGAATGAGTTCCTGTGTCTTGTCAAATTTAGTTGTCACCGCAGGTATGTTGACGCCAAATTTAGGGACTGCTGGTACACTCTTCTGGCAAGTTGCAAACCAGTCCTTAAATGTTGCTATTAATACTGCAAATTCCAACAAATCGCATCCATTAACTACTTCGCAAATCATCACTAATTACACCATGGCCGTTACAGCTTCTTGTTCAGTAGCTTTAGGATTGAATGCTATTGTCCCAAGACTTAAGTCTTTGAAGCCTAACACGAGAATGTTGCTAGGCCGTTTAGTTCCGTTTGCTGCAGTTGTTTCTGCAGGTGTCGCAAATGTGTTCTTGATGAGAAGTGAAGAAATCAAGAAAGGTATTACTGTTTTCGATAGATCTGGCGAGGAAGTTGGTGTTTCCAAGACTGCTGCTTTGTACGCCGTTGGAGAAACTGCTGCCAGTAGAGTTATCAATGCCACACCAATTATGGTCATTCCACCATTAATTTTGGTGAAATTGCAAAAATCAAGACTTTTAAAAGGAAAGCCAAAGGCTTTTGAAATTTTGACTAATATTGGGTTGATCTTTACCACTTCCTTGGTTGCCTTGCCATTTGCTTTAGCAGTTTTCCCGCAAAGAAGAGTTTTGAATGTTGCAAAATTAGAAGACAAATTCCATGGCTTGAAAGATAAGAATGGTGTTGAAATTAAAGAATTAGAATTCAACAGAGGAATTTGATTTCAAGTGTACATAAACTTACTATACATTATTTAGACTTGTATATTACAGAATATAGCATTCTATGAATAGAAAAATTACCAAAATTTCCAGCCTTCAGTTCTATCGACTGCTAAATATTCTTCTATATCTTCACGACTCTTCAAAGTCATGAATACGTTAGGATCAAATATTTCTTTCTTGGAATCAATAATACTTTGTAACAGCAATAAAGCAGCACCTTTACCACCCAAAGTTGTTTCAAAAGTCTCAAACCCTTCTTTCAGGAAATCTGCAATCGCTTTGTGTATAACTTCCTCTTCAACATCATCATTTACTAGAGTAATGCCACAACCACCACCACCTGCACCTGTCAACTTAGTTGCACCTATATTATGGCTATCAGTAATTATTTTAATCTTTTCCAAAGATGGATGTGAAACACCCAACGAAACCAATAACCCGTGGTTAATATTAACTAATTCTCTTAATGCTTTTCTTTCTTCAGCTCCAAAATATGGTCTAATCATAATTTGGTAAGCATCAGATGCTAAGTGCTCCATAGCTTCTAAAATGGAATTGGCAATTTTTGGATATTCTGTGTTAATTCTTCCAACATTTGCGACTAAATAAGCAGTACTTCTTGGTACCTTAGTGTTAGTTAAAAGAAGTTTCAAAGATGGGAAATTCCTCATAGTAATTCTAACTGAGGGTTGAGCTGGTGCCAACATTCTTTGAAACATTACAGCTCCACCATGAGTTGCAACGGAATTATCTATACCCGAAGGATTACCATGGAAACATTTTTCACTCATAAGAGACCAACCATTTATAAAATCTGCATTACTTGACTCTTCTTCTGGCACTTTATCATTAATATTGTATTGTGGAGTACTAACATATCCTCCTAATTTAGCTAATGCTGAAGCTAAACACACAGAAACAGCAGCCGAGGAACCTAATCCAGCACCAATTGGTAATGTAGATCTTACACAATAACGCATACCAGGAAGACTCTTATTACACAAATGAACGTACAAATAAAGGAATGAATAGCATGCTGTGTGATGCAACCGTGACTCGAGTGATCTTAAGCTTTCGTTAATATCACCAACAACTTCTGGGTTTAATTCGTCAGTAACCATTGGTTTACCGTCTTTATATTGAATGTGTGTCTTAATCTGATCCCATGGTATGGTATTCTTATTCCACGATTGTGATAGCTTGATATCTGGGAAATCTAAAGTGATCGTATCAGGATCTTCATTAGGAGTTACTAGCAAATAAGCTCTTAGACTTAAAGCAGCAGCAATAGCTGGTTTCCCATAGACGGCGGAGTGTTCTCCAAATATAATCACCTTACCAGGAGCACTTACAAAGAACGAAGAATCACTCATTGATCAATTATGGTATATCACTATAGTGTATCGTATAGTTTTTCGAGAAGTGAAAAATTCGTAAACCGACGGTAACCGATCTCCAGATCCTAGCTGGTTTTGGTGATTATACAATAATTACAATATTATATCTATTAGAGCTATAAATACATATAGTTATGTGGTATATTAATATAGAGTCTATAGCTATGCTAAAGAATCTTTCAATTCACGAATTTCGTCGATCAACCCTTTTATAAATGTGGCCTTTAGAGCATCTTCATTATCAAGTATTCTCTTTTCTTCTAATGAGCTGGGCATTATTCTCGAGGATAAGAATTTAGGGTGTTTAAGCAAATTATTAAGACAATCAACAAAATCGTCACGTTTAGCTTCAGTCTCTAAGCCCGGCAAGACACTAATATCAACATCATCAGTAAGAGATGGGGATATGCTTCTCAAATATTCACCAGCATTCAAAGATTGCAAGATCAGGTATAATATTAATATTTGACTCGTTTCTGAAATAGTAGAAGAAGTTATTCTAAGCGAAGAGGAATCTTTGGACCAACTTTCAATACAGGACTCAATCTGCTTGCCAAAATGTTGTAATGCAAAGCATATCTCTGGAACGACGCTGGGTCCAAGTTTAGAAACGGATATCAAGAAAATTGGCAATATTCCATTAGTCCAAATTGCATGGTAATATAACGAATTCATCGCATTCAAGTTTCCTTTCTTTATAGGCTCGGAAATGGAGCTTTCAACTAAAACCATAAAAAGACCCGATTCTACTAGCTTCTCAGCAATGCTTTGGTTAGTCATAAGCTCTTGGATAAACATCAAACTTAATTGTGAAAATATATGTTCGTCGTTGAATTCAATCAAATGTGAGAAGGAATATAAGTTCAATAATGACCTTATAGTACCACTATTGTTGAGGAGAGATGCCATTTCGTAATGCAAACTTGGGGACGATTTAACACGAACAAATAATTTTAAGATAGATAAGATCAACATTAAGTCATCAATTTTTTCTGACATTTTGATTGAGGTGTGGTTTTTAGTAGTTTGGGAAAGATAAACATCATTTTGCAATTCAATTAATAAATGTTTAATCCCCTTTGTTATAATTAAATCAAAAAGATCACGGAATATACTGAAGTATTCCACTAATATAGCAGTATCATCCTTAATTAGATTAATTGCACAATACAAAATACGAAGTATAGGTCTATAGTTTCCTGTTCCCTTAGTAAGTGCTTCTGTGAAGTTTACTGTTGGCGAAAATATAAGATCAGAAGCTGCCTTTATAATTTCAAGCACTGTCTTATTACAATTCTCTAATTTAGAATTGTTAGAAAGGGAATACAATAAGTAAAATGCCAATTCCTCACGTTCTTCAAACAATTCTTTAAAAATATCAGCAGGAATCCCTTCGTTAACACTGGTTTTTAGTAAATGAGTTATGAACATCAAGTACTTAGTATCAAGATTGGTTGCTCCTCTTTTACAGTACGCAGATAAGAGTGCACCAAATGATTTGGCAACAGCTATTTGCGAGTTTAAGTACTGGAGGTTTATACTTGAGGCTATAACTCGTTCTCTCAATTGCGGCCATTCAGAACTATGTTCGAGCAATCTGTCCATTAAGGCAAGATTATAAACTGCGGATACACCAAACCTATTTCTTTTCAACAAAGCACTAGAAAACAGGTTCAAGCTAATATCTGGAAAATAGGTTTCAAAAGAAGAATGCAAATTTAAATGTAACGATGGCTTGTAATCTGATATAGCAAAGTTTGATTTTGCTAAATCGATAAATTCATCAGAATTAATGAAATTGATTATTTCCTTTTTACATAAATCATCTCTTGAAGTAAAAAGTATCAATGATAAGGTTTCAGTTATCTTAGACATTAATTTTAATTCGTAACAAGCAGAAATATATTCATCTGAGGATTTGGTAGTATGTCCAGACAATTTAATAGCTGAAATAAGTTCCTTAACAAAGCCAATATCAGCACTGTTTTCTCTAGCAGTATTCCACGAATTGAATGCCAATGAAATAGCATCAATTAAATGAATACTAACTGATGTTGGGTAATATTTGATTTCCCTTACATTCTTTTTTAATACATTTAATAGAGAAATAGGCTTAACAACCTCGCTTTCTTTCTCGTTGCTTTTTGTTAAATCACCAAATACATCTCTTCCGCTCATAAAAAGTACTGCAAGACCATCTTGCTTACCACTTAAAACTGCACATATGAAATCATACAAAGATACCTTTAATTTGTAATCATTGAAAGAATTATCTAAGTCAGATACCAACGATCTTAATAAAATCTGAGCAAAATCCCTACCTAAGTGAGACAAAAGGGATGGGGGCAGTTCATCAATTCTTTGGGCATTGGTTAAGCTAGTGAATAAATCAATTATAACTTTCCTTAAGACATCATATTGAGAATACATTGTCACTAAAGCCGGTAATCTTTTAAAAAGACACGATTCAAATGCTGATGTAGGTTGCTTTAACGATCCTCTTATTGAGATTATTAATTGAGAGAATGAAAATGCATAACTGATCCAATTTTGGTACCAAAATTCTGACAAATCACTTAACTCATAATAGTTTAAACTTGAAGAAGCAGAATCTATCATGTCTAAGATTGGATACAGAGTTCTTGGGTATGAATCGCCTGTAATAAGGAAGGAGTCTATGATCTTTGTGGCCAGCGGAGCAAAGACTTTAGTAACTTTCTTAGATAACTCCACGCCTTCATCGATTCCATATATGGCAGACAAAACATTTGAAAACACATCCAAAATCAACACACCAATTTCCATCTTCTGAGATGATTTCTTAAAGGAACAATAAACAAAGCTTTCAAATACATAGATTAAATGAGTTATAAATCTCGATAAGGTTTCACTTTTAGAATGTTCTGGATAGTCCTCGTTTAGAGATAAACAATTTTGCACTAATGAATCAACTAATTTTATTAATGCCACCGTTATTTTATAATCTCCATTAACCATCTCTATAGCTCCAAATATTGTTGAGGCGATTCCCTCTTTTCCACTAGATGATAATAAAGATGACTTGGCTAAATATGGCCATATTTTATATGAGACAAATGGCATTAATTTGGCAAGTAAGTTAATAATAGATTCTAAGATATCAATACTTCTCGAATGTAAACTTTGTTCAAACAATCTTAATATAACTTCTAAGATATCTGAATCATCAATATACGCAGACATAAATTCTAGAACTTGGTTTGCACTTTCTTGTGAATTATCTTCAACTACTTTTGACACCAAGTTTAAGTGATTTACAACAAATTCCGTTTTTTCGGAATATGTGTTATCAAAGAGCTTTGAAATATTTTCTAATATTCTTCCTAACAACGCCCAACCATTGCTATTATGCAAAAATGTGACCAAAGTTTCATCACTATTTGCAGATGGTAATATTTTACCTTTAGTGTTTAACTGTAATAAAAGTGAAAGCTTTCCGTCTACCTCATAAGGAGGTAAAACAGACACGGAATCAGTCAATTTGATTAATTCGGTATTTCCATCATCAATTGTGTAAAGAGAATGAAATTCTTCTTTTTTGAATACTGCCATATACGATTTTAATTCTGTAAATTCATGAAAAGCAAAATTCCCATTAATAGATGCCAATTTTAAATAAGGAATTATTTGTATAGGAAATTTAGCTCTTGAAATGGCAATTATTCCCTTTGTAGAATCATCATCAAAGAATTTTTCAACCACACTATTTGGTGCATTTTTTAAAATTGATGAAATTGTAGTTGCGATTTCTGAGGTTAATGTTATAAGTGGCATGGCAGTTATAATGACTGAAGATAGAATTGCGGAGTAAATATTATCAAATTTCATCAAATCATTCAAAAAGTATAATTCTTCGTACACATTTAAACTTAAGCACTTTTCATTTATGTTTTGTATTAGTGTCCCAAAATCATGAATGCCGAATTGGTCTATAGTAACATTTGTTTCCTCCAATATATAATATTTCTTAAGGATTATTATTGACCACGAATATAAAACAATTGAATTTGTATTGGAAATGTCAGTAATAGTCTCATTAATATAGCCAAATAATTCTTTATTATTGAAATAATGATTTAAATCATCTGTCTTATGACAATTTTCTATATCTAAGAATAAGATGGTGACTATAGTAGCCAACCCACGAATGGATTCAAAAGTCTCATGATATTTAATGTATGGTCCCAAATCAAACATGAAATTATATTTTTTCATTACAGAGAACCATTTCTTGATCATATTCTGAGAAATATTAGGGTTTTGAATCACTAATTCTACTAAAACTTTAATAGTTTCTATTACCATCAATATGGTTTCATTATATGATAAATCATCTAGTTTTTCAGAATATTCGGATAAATAGGACTTAGCTATTATTGAATCAAGGATTGTTTCCAAACTTGAAATAAGTTCGATTATGTAGGTTTCAGAGAGATAAATTTGCTTTCCAAGATTCTGTATAGTTGAAGAAGCAGCATCATTTTGTTTGTTATTCAATAATTCTGTCACAAGCTTGAATATGATCCTTCTTTCTCTTAATATCTTACTTGAATATAACAAAATCCTCTCTTCCTCCAAATATTTTTCTCTATCATCAGGTAATTTTGATTTTATAGATCTATAGTCATAGTCATTTTTCTGATGTATTTTGGTACTTGTTTGGCTCACAATTCTAATGGTCTCTTTAACATCCAAGTTTAATAATTTGCTTATTTTTTTGGAGTCGTCAAAAATTTGTGTAGTTATATCCGAATATAAAATACTTCTTAAAGTAAACTCCTTAGTATAAGCAATGTCACTAGTTTGAGAAGGACTGAATGGAGATGCATTGAGAAATAAACTCGAATTAAGAAGCAAAAACTCGTCCAATGCATCTTGAATATACGGATCTTGACATGATTTTAACAACGAAAGGGCGTTATCAAAAGTCCAAAGATGAGTAGGTTGAATTGGTTTCAATGGCAACAAACTCCTACGGTCCCTTGATTGGACGTCTGACGTAGGCATATTGGTGTCAGATAGTATTCGCTTTATGTAAACAGAATTATTTTAGTAAATATAGAATCTCGAAATGAAGAAGATGTCTCAAAAATCTAGATTTCCTAATTAGGAATATACATGGTATTTTATTTTTATATAGATTTCATTCAAAGTTATGCAATAGCTATTCTATAATAGAACAGGGAATATTCTATAAACTTAATTCTTTAAAAAAAGTAGTTTCTATTAACTTCTTGCGGAATATTGGCTTCACCTTTATATTCATTATCAAGAATGGCCAGTTGATTGAAAGCCTTTAAAAACCCAGAAGTTCCCTCTATGGTTACATTAGAAGTATTTGGACAATTATCTTTAATGACCTTTCCGCTAATTAACCTTTTCCATGCATCATGACATTCTTGGATAACTTCAAGTGTCTCATTCTTCCCTTTGTATTGGCCATCAAATGCAAATTTATTTTGAGGTTTTCCATCAGGAAGCTTGTAATCCCTAAACCATTGCCTAGTATTTTCTAAAAGCTTAGGACATTTAGCACGTACATCTTCAAGATCGTGAAGTTCACTTGCCAATGGATCACTAGTGTTTATAACAATTATCTTCCAATCCAATTCACCATCATCAATTAAAGCTAAGGAGCCTAATATCTTCACCCTCTTTACCTCTCCTGTGCTAGAAATATCAGAGCCTATTTCACAGACATCTAATGGGTCATTATCACCAGCAAGACCGATGCTTTCGATTACTGAAGTAGGATCTTCCCATGTTTGTGGAAATGCACCATAATTATGAATATATCCATGATGTGGAAAAAGGTTCTTTACAAACCTAACCTTACCTTTCTTTATATCCTGAGTAATCGGGTTTCCTTCTAATTCAAGATTAATTTCAAATTTACCATTGGACCAACGTGGAATCTCTGTCACCATATTGGCTTCACCAGTAGCTGCATCAAAGTTTAATGGAATATCATGGAAGTACGATATTATATTTCCTTGCTCATTTAAAGCGTATTGTTTGAAATCACTAGCATATTTGGTTCCTTGTTTGACATTTTTGACATTAGGTATACTGAACGAAGACACTTTTCGTTTAGTATTTAATTGACTATTGAGCTTATTAAGTCTGAGTTGTGCATTGCTTGACATGTTTAACTTAATCAATCGTTTAGAAGCGGTTCTAATTGAGAGCATATTATGCAATTTGGATTTGGTTAGTATTTGAGTAAAATCATGTTCATTTTCAATCTCCGCATTTAACGATTTTCCAGAAGGAAATGTGAAGAGATTTAGTATGAAGCCTACTATTGTAGATTAAACGTATATCTATGTATTTTATCATTAAGTAGTCAGTATGTAAGAATAATATATATATAAGATAATTAGTTATATCAATTTTAATATTTAATTTGGTTCCAAGTATTTATCTAACTGTCTTACCGAGGACCTAATGAAGATCAATTGGATACTTAACTAAGATTTGTTTAATGCTTTTTTTTTTTTGACTTAATTATACTTCCTAGATATTCTATTCTAGCAAAGACAAAATGGAATCATTTAAATTCTATAGCTAGATGGAACTCATGGAGCAGGTCCCAAATACTGGATCTTTCCTTTCTTTGTGAAACCTGAATTTTCGTCAGTAATCTGAATAGATTTTGGAGTATTTTCTATCTCAACCGTTGAGAGACCCATAGGATCTTTTGGAATCCATAATGTGGGTAATTCATTTGACATTATAGGGTTGTGATATGCATGTTTATCATCCTCTTCCTCAGGTTCTATATTAAACGTGGCAGGGAGCAAGGATTTAACATGTCTGAAGTTCAAATAGACATCCGGTCTTATGAATCTGACTAAGAAGTTTTTAGATTCAGTAGTTTTGAAATCTCTGTCGGCAAGTAAAGGAACAATATGCTCAACATCACCTTCACCATTCACTGCTTCATTTTTCAAGTCTTCTATTATATTTTCTTGCTGTTCTTTATCCTTCTTCACTGCTTTAGCTATTTCCCTCATATGTTTCTTATCCAAAACTTTACTTTTGTATTCTGTTTCTCCTTTAAAAGAAGGAGTTTCAGATACTCCATCAAGAGGCTTCATGACATCAATTGGAACTACTTGTAACAATTTATCAAAAGCCTCATTAATATGTATATGGAAGAATACGGTACTTCCAAGCCCAATGGCCTGTAAAACAATTGGACCCCAACCTTTTCCAACTGCAAAAATACCTAACAAACAGACTTGACCTAAATATAAACCAGTGAAAGTTTGTTTTAAAGCTGTAGGGTAATGAAGCCCCCTTGCATCTGGACTCTCAATGTAGATATAACTAAGATTATGGGAGAATGCAATGAATAGTAATAAAAATGCAGCTGATGCAAAAAATAAAATTACTGGCGAAATAATTGAAAATGCCAATGTAATACAAGCAAGATTTGTATATACTGGGAAAGTAGTACCCCATAACAAACCTCCTAGACCACTGAATCTACCCCATTTCTTCCTAAGAGTAGAATCTAAAAGATATCCCAAGACATAGTACATAAACAATCCAACAATTTGAAATAACGTACCACTAGAGATAGCTAAACCTTGCAAAATAATGAATGAAATGTAAAAATTTGAGGACTTTGGTAAATTGCTAGCAAGGATATTAAGAGCCAGAGTTGGCTCTTCAACAATCTGGGAAACAGCAGCTGCTGCAGATGAAGAAAGAGCCGTTACCAAGAAACCATTTACAATCAAATAAAAGAAGTAACTTTTTTGTGTAAAGAATTCTGCATGTTGTCTTGAAGGCATACCCGAAACCTTTGCTGCAGCTCTGATGAAAATTGGTAAAAATGTGTTCAAAAGAAGTAACATAACAGTTGGCAAATTTGAAGTCACTAATCCGTATAACTGGTCAGGAAGGTTATCGATCCATCTTAACCAATGCAACTTGTCAGTCAAGTAAGTAACATTAGATATTACACCTACAAATGCAACAGGAACGGCCCAAAAAATCACCAAGAATGCAACAAAAGCGTATGCAATAAACCTTCTAGTAATTTTCTCCCACCAGAATATTCTCATATTATTCCAAATAATATCGCCAGGTTCTAGTCCCACATATCTAAAAGTCATTCTCAATGGATTATGATGAGTAATCGATTGAAAAGCCAATTGAGCCATGTATTGGGTTTCAAACTCAACAAACAAAGAGTTTTGCGGTGGACGTCTGTAGTATACTTTTTTCAATGACTTAATCTCTTTTGAAAGTTGTGGTAGTATTTCTCTACAGTATTCGATAGTATCAACTTTTTTACTAAAAGTACCATTAACTTTCATTTTTGGTCTCTTTTTTTCTGGCACGTATTCTTTAATATCATTACATGGCTCAGGAATAGTACCTTTTTTCTCAGCTTTCTTCTTTGCTTTTACAGCCATTCTTAATAGTTTAGTCTCAGCTGCTTCCAATTTCATAGCATAAATCTCTCTCTTCAAGCATTTATTCTCCAACTTTCTAAATATACGGGAGATGTAAATTCTTTTGACACCGTTAAATAACTTAAAAAATTGCTTTTCATCCAATAATGTTCTTGGTACATTCTGAAAGAGAATAGTTCTTGAACTACGCTTTTTCGCATACATTGGTGATGATAGGGCAGCAACTCTGAGTGAATTATAGAAGAAAAGTTCCCTATAAAGAACGAAAATAACACAACCATAAAAGACCCAACCGACAAATACATGTGCGTAATATCTAGACTGATCTGCAACGTTTGAAATAGATAGTAAATCAAATCCCTTGAGTCCTACACCATTGACAGCATTGACAGGGAACAAAATAATGAAGATAACCATACCACAAGCAAAAATAGTTCCCATGACACGGAGATATCTTAAGAAGAAATACCCATCAAGACCAGATTGTTGAATAATGAAAGAATCTGGTTTACTAAGTAAAATGAAGATCCATCTAATAGGGTCTTTTGGGAGAGGACTTGGCTTTTTATCCTCTGGAACAAGATCGTAAGACGATTTTGGTGCATAGATACGTTTGAATTTCAACCTAAGAATCAAAAAACCGGTAACAAATGACCCGAAGATAATGGAGTTCATTGCTATGGATGAAACCACAGATTGTGTGGAGATTGACTTAGCCATTTTCTCTATTTGACATATAAATCGTTTTCTTTTCTAAAATTCAATTCTAAATGCCACTCACTAATCTATAAAAACCTTTCCCAACTTAATATAAGTGAATTTAGAGTAAATATTAAAACTTCAGATTAAATATGTTTGTTTTAACAGATCACTTACTTCCTGGTGTTTACATAAAAAAAAAACTTATATACAGGATAATATGTGATGATTACGTAGTTGCTACCAACATAAAGTCGGTTGAAATTGTTCATAATCAAAATGCAAGATCTCACATCGCCACTAAACCGAAGTAGCTCGATGTATAGTGGCAGATATAAGTCAAAGTAAATATCCGTATTGGGCTATACTAGATTTTTACTTACAAATTCTCAACCGTTACAATTAGTGCCAACATAAAAATGATTTAGTAATTGCTACATAGTAATACGAGAAATACATTAGTATCTTCTTGGGAATATTTCCTTTCTGGAATTCCATGGGCACTTAGATGATTTTATGAAAAATAACTGTATATATTTCACTTCGACTTCTTAGGTAAAGGTGAAGTATGTGTTAGCCGCGCATGAAAATTCTATCTGTTTCTTTCGCGTTTTATCCCCTTGAATGCATGACTTATATTACTAAGCAAATGAAACCTAATAAGTAATGGGATTACGTAATAATTTTCTGATTGCTGTTTATAGGTACAAAAAATTATATCTTCGTAACGTAAATGGCATTGTGGCCGAGTGGTTAAGGCGACGCACTCGAATAGAGTTTACTTCTGAAGTATACTCAGAGAGATGCGTTGGGATTTCCCGCGCAGGTTCGAATCCTGCTGATGTCGTTATTTTTTTTTAATTAATTTTTTATTACATAACAAAAGTATCAGTATAAAAAATTTTAAGGTAATATTGCCATCAATATCATTTAGAATGGGGAAGATTAATTCTTCAAAAAGATCTAGACCCCCCCCAGAAGGTTATAGCAAGATTGAGCCAACATTAAATAAACTATTACTGAAATTGAAGGAAGCACAATCATCTACATTGAAAACAGACACTAAAAATACATCATTATGGAAGGTCATTCAAGTAAATCATCAGATATCCCGATACATTTACAATCTATATTACCAAAAGAAGGTGATATCTAAAGAACTATATGAGTGGTTATCTAATCAGAAATATTGTAATAAAGATCTAATTGCAAAATGGAAGAAGCAAGGATATGAAAATCTTTGTTGCATAAATTGTATAATGAAATCTGAAAAGAACCATAACTCTACTTGTATTTGTCGAGTACCGAAGCATAAACTTGAAGAAAAAGAAGCTAAAGATTTACAATGCATAACATGTGGATGTAGAGGTTGTGCAAGCACAGATTAATTATGAGAAATGATTCAAATATAGATAATATATTAATTAAAACATTAATGTCTAATTATAGGATAATTAACTAATACACAAAGCAAAATTACTAATACAAAATAAGAAGAAAAAAACCAATTATAGTAGAAATCTTAAAAAATCGAGACCCATAAACCAAATTAAAACACACACTGAAAATGTTAAAGATAACCTCTAATATACAACAAAAAAAGCCCAACAAAATATCTACTCATCCACATCTGTAGAGGACGACGCAATTTTATGATTACGAGTTGATAATGTAATTTGTGATGGTGAAGCTTCATTTTTATTTAAATTGGAACTTGTTTTATGTGTCAAGTCAAAGATCTGTTGCCTTTTTAAACCAATTGGCAGGTGCTGCAGTTCTAAGTTTCTCATGATCATGTCATCATCGTCATATGAATTAAGTAATGAAGTTGACGATCCAACTAAAGGTGAGTAATAAAACTCTTCTAAATATGAAGGAGAATTCCATAATTTCTTCATTATTGATGATGTTTGTGGGGTTCGAAGTAATTTCAATGGAGTCCTTATCAAATTCGATTTGGGAGTTCTTTGTAAATGATATGGTTGATGGCCGAAAGTGATATGACTTGATGCAACTGACTTTTGTTGAGAAGATTGAGCTCCATTTTGTATTTGGCTATAAATATTATTAGAAGGAGTTAAAGGTTCTAATAATGGACCAGTTTCTGTTGGTCTTATTGGTGATAATTCCAAGTTTGAACTGCAACTGAATGAAGAAGTATATGCCAAATTTTTCCCAGCCAATAATGGCTTATTTGGTGACTCCAGTATAACAAATTGAGGAGTGCTACTAATCAATGGAGTGGTTAAAGTTCTTGCCTTATAAGGCGTCGATTCTAGATGAGATTCAATTGTAGGGATGGATGTGTTATCATTGTAAGTTAATTTTTGTTTTTTATTTGCTGAAATGGTAAATGCATGTCCTAATCCATCTTCATCGTCATCTTCATTAGCATAATCTGCAGCTTCATCGATTTCAGAGGAAACACGCTTTCTTGAATAATTTTGATCATCATGCTGCAAACCAGATGCATTAGGCGACGATGGAATAGAGTTAATCGATCTTTGGTCATTACCACCTTTTATACTTGAATAAATATTACCCATAGTTTCATTGTACGAATTCTTCATCATTGATCTCGTTTTCAAAAATTGCTCTTCACAACCTTCTTTTATACACCAAAAATGACCCTTGCCGTCCCTTGACTTCTCTCCTTTAATGAACGCTTTATTTAATGATAAATTATGACGTATGGAATTCTGCCATCCTACCTCATCGCGTTTATAATACTTAAATGTGTCAGAAATCCACAGGTAAATTTGTGATAAAGTTAATTTTCTCTCATAATTACTCAAAATTGACATCCCAATTAATGTTGCATACGAATAAGGTGGTTTATGGTCTGAATCGAAGTCAAAAGACTGCTCTTTTAGTTGCTTTCTAGTTTTCTTCTTTTTCTTCATTTGCTTAGTCCCTAAATTCTCATCAGATAAAAAGGACAGACTTACAGAAGACATAGAAATATCAATATTGGATGTGTTTTCCTCATTATTCATAAATATGTCCTTTCTTTGGCGGGGTGATGAAAAAGCAGGAGAAAGGAGTACTGATTTAGGCGCAGTTGCAACGTCAGTACCTTCATTCATCTTTCCGATTGGCGATTCTACTCTGATATGGCTTTTCTTTGAACCCATTATACTTCCAGGAGGGGTTGTAATTCTATCGGTATATGATTCTCTGTGAACGGTAGGGGTATCTATCAATTTTGAATTTTTCTCCATTACAATATAATTCTCGTTATGTTCCTTCAAAGGTAATCTTGGTGCCGTTGCCAAATTTCCAGGTGCAACCGACATTTCTGCAAAATTTTATCTTCTTACTAAGTTGGATAACCAAGTAATTGATATTTAATATGTCCAAAATTACAATTCGGAATGTTAAAATTATTGGTGTTATTTAGTAATTTATAGATAGTATCTAACTTTTGAATGTCTATCTTACTAGTTAGATATTCTTTCTTAATCTAATGATTTGTTCGGTTTTGTCTGATCCTGTTGGTGGTGGTTCAATATTTTCTTCAACTTCAAGTATTGCTCCCTTCTTGAGATATAGGGTATTGCTTTTCGTATGAAGTATATCTCAATATAAATTCAATTCCGTAAGGTATGTATCCACGTATTCACTTGTTATCCTCCTGTCTCTCAATAGTGATATCTTGCTCGTTTCTAAAGAAGAAAAGATAGCGCTATATAAGACGAATAAAATATGAAATGATCTCCTAAATGTACGCGTTGTATTGTTGTGAGATATTGTCTCTTTTCGGACAGAGAGGGGCTTTCGCGTTTTCGCGTTGTTGATGAAACTTTGAGATGGGATGAGAAACATGTAATAGATGCACGAATCTGTAGATTGATATCCAATTAAGTTATCACCATGACAACAGAGACGTGAATCGGTCACGAGCACAAGGCCAGGGAATACAATTTTGGTCATACGTCTTTGGCTTTAGATTCAGCATGACATGAGAATTAGGACATTTGTGGCGAGTGAAAGGTTTCTTAATTGATAGTAAGATAGAAAATGGAATAGTAGAAGTACCAGCTCTAGCCATTTATTAAGATGCATGGGACCCTTAGAGTTATTTTTTTTTTTTTTTAATTTAGACCCAAAATACACGTCCAAATTAAATGATCGAACATTGATTGCTGTTTGGAGAGTACCAACGAAGCTATCGAGAAGTTAACTAACAATAAGATTATACAAAATATCAAATGTAAATTTTGTTCTGCACAGAATCTTAGACGCTTTATACAGGATCAACATATGCAGAATAAAATCACCTATTAGTTATATAATTTAAGATAACTAAATTTTATTGAATTCATAAAATATTTCACAAGGTGGTCCGCTGTCACCTTTCAATGAAAAGCTTATATCAATTATTCGTACAACTGCTGCTACAGTTGTCGCTCAAGTATATATGAGGAAAAAAAAAATCCACATGTCTGTACTGAAGTTTACTGAGCAGCAGTAAATCATAGAATAGAAGATAATTTATTTTTCATGGTATCAATAGCTTAAAACCCCATAATATTCTACGTGGTAGCATGGACGATACTATTAGATCATTGATTAGGTTCGTAGTAAGAGGGTTCTATTCCAAACCCTATGTTCTTATTCTAGATGCAGTGTTGTTGCATTCGGTATTATCAGAAGATGACTTGATTGATTTACTTAGTATTCAAAGAAAAGAACTTAGATCGTTGTGTAATAGGTTAGTCGAAGATAGATTATTAGCAAATCACATACAAAAAGAAGAAAATAACCAACAAAGACTTGTTACGAGAACTTACTTATATATACATGTGACAGAAGCGATTGATGCAATCAAATGGAAAGTACACTCTATCGTAAGCACAATCAAACAAGAAATGTCACACTATGGTAATCCCCAAGGGTATGTTTGTCCAGTATGTGGTAAAAAAGTCAGCCAGTTAGATGCTATATCCCTCCTCAGTGATGACAAGACAAATTTTGTTTGTGACACTTGTAACGGAATACTTGTTGAAGATGACTCTAACCAACAAGCATCTATAAGACAAGCTAAATTAGAGAAGTTAATGATACAAGTAGATCCGATCATCACGTATTTGAAAAAGATAGATGACTCATACATTGAAGATAATACATTCGAAAGTTCGTTAATGAAATCCATCCCAGCTCAATCTTCCTCCACTGCATCCTATTCTGTTTCTAATAAAGTTTCCTCAAGATCTAGGTCCAATATGTCATCATCCTTACAAAATGCTGCTCAAAAATCGCAAGCCACTTTGCATGTTTCTATTACTGCCAACGATGAGAATTACGAGAGGGAGCAACAAGAAAAGGAAAGAAGAAGACAAAAATTGGAACAAAATGCATTGCCATCTTGGCACTCTTCGAGTACTGTTGGAAAGTCTACTCTTGGTAAGTTAAATGACGATGATTCAGATTTCCAATCCAAAGAAGGTACACCTTTGGCATCCATTAAGAACGAAGATGATTCAGCTGTAAAAATCGAATCAACCAATGACACTGCTTCTGAATCTCCAGTTGCTGAAGATCCTTCTACTAGTATGAATAAATCAGTATCTGAGCTCAAGGATCAAGAAGCGCAAGATGCATTGGCAGCATATTATGCACAGTTAGCAGAAAATGAAGCTGCAGAAGAAGAAGAAGATGATGATGACGACTTAGATGATTTGGATCTTGAAGATGTTTGATATTCTCTATACTCATATTATTAAGAAATCATATTTTTGTAGGAGTAGTCATATCTCTACTTGAACTCGTATAATGTTAATATATAAACTTAGATCAATTTCCGTGTAATTGCGGGTGGATATTGCACCCATTTTTATATTGCATATGAGTCAAACACAAATTTTATCGCTGAAAATTTCATTCCGATATAGGAATTCGAAATTATTTTAAAAAGCTACTTTTATCTTGAGCTCTAATTAATTTCATCATTTATAACTAGCCATGGCCACTGACGATAAGAAAAAGGTATGTTTGAACTAATGTAATGTTTTCAGGAAACGAAGAAACATTGAAAACTTTTAACTGAAACTAACAGTTTTTTAGAAGGTTGATCCACTTAAATCATTTGTAGCTGGTGGTACTGCAGGTGCCATTGAAGGTGTTATTACCTATCCATTTGAGTTTGCTAAAACTAGATTGCAATTGGTGAGTAAGTCATCCACTACCTCAAGAAATCCTTTGGTGTTAATATATAATGTCGCAAAGACTCAGGGTGTTTCTTCATTGTATGTGGGTTGTCCAGCTTTTGTGGTTGGTAATACTGTAAAAGCATCTGTTCGTTTTTTAGGATTTGATTCGATTAAAGCTATGTTGGCTGATAAAAATGGAAAATTATCTGGCCCAAGAGGTGTTCTTGCAGGATTAGGTGCCGGTTTATTAGAGTCAGTAATTGCTGTTACTCCGTTTGAAGCTATCAAGACCGCCTTAATCGATGATAAACAAAGTGCTAAACCAAAATATCAAAATGGGTTATTGTCCGGTAGTATCAAGTTATGTAAAGATATGGGCTTTAAAGGTATTTATGCTGGTGTCATTCCAGTATCCATGAGACAAGCTGCAAATCAAGCTGTAAGATTAGGATCTTACAATGCTATTAAAACTGTTATTCAGCAATCTAATGGATCGAGACCAGATGAACCATTGAGTTCAGCTGCAACTTTTGCTCTTGGTTCTCTCGCAGGTATAATTACAGTTTACTCAACCATGCCAATTGATACCGTTAAAACCAGAATGCAAGCTCTTGGAGCTGAAAAGCAATATAGTTCTACGTTAAACTGTTTTGTTAAGATATTTAGAGATGAGGGATTGCTTACATTCTGGAAAGGAGCAACACCAAGATTGGGTAGATTAGTTTTGAGTGGAGGTATTGTCTTCACGATCTACGAAAAAATGTTAATCATAATGGGATAAATATAATGTATATAAATGTACATAGAATAATAATATACTTCACTAACCTATTCAGGGTGAATTGGAACATTTTCAGTTGTTGAAGTAGTGGTAGCTTCAGTTGTTGGTGCCAAAATTGCCTTTTCTATAGTTTTTACCCTATAATAATCAACAAACGCTTTTAAGACTAATATGAGTCCCAAGGCTATTAATGCGTATGCGAAGTAAGGGGCAGGTGTAGCCAAGTCAGCTTCTTCAATCTCCGGAAGTCCAGAATTATATGTATCCAAGTTACCTGTAACTGATGATGCCTTTGTCACGTCAATTGAATTTGGATCATCAGGCCTATACTTATCTGGGATTTTGTCAGAATGGCCAAAATTAGACGGGATAATACCATAAGCATATATGATAATACTTATACCCAAACCAACTCTAGATCCATGCTTAGCTGCATGGGATGTGTGCAAAAGATAACATAAAACAAATCCAACAAACTGAAATGCGACAGTTACCAATCCATTCCATACAAAATTTGCAATATTACCAACTGGTAAGCCCTCCACGAATACTTCATCTTCATACATTGGCGATATTACTGTGGATTCCCAATATTCAGGCGCAGCGTCAGCAGCAGCTTCTTCATAAGTAGGGGGATGTTGTTCATTAGCCATCAAGCTCTCTTCAGTATCAGGTTTAGCCATCAAATTACGGAAAACCCCATCAGTTCCTTGCCCTATAAATCTACCCGGCGCATTCGATTGCATTCTACCAGTAGTTAACCCGTTACTAATTCTTTCATAGGTTTGCTTAATAGGAATAAAATGATGCAATACGTTCAATACACGGTCTTTAGGTGATAGATGACTTGATTGGTTCTGCAGTTCTAAATCGTCAATATTTCCTGCTGCTTGTTCCGTGTTATTATCTTCATCAACTCTATTTCCTGAAGAACTTCCTTCCAAGACCAGATGTATACGTCTATCTATTCCATGAGCAACTCCTTCGGCAATGGGGATATTTAATCTGCTATCATTTACTTCCTTAGATGTCATCGACGACGTTTCAAAACTTTCTTGAGAGTCTGAGGTTAAAGTGTTATCGGATCCAGCGAAAGAGTCCAAAAGTTCCACTCTTTCTTCTTTTCGGATACTCATATTTAGGTCCGCCAACTCCGTGTTCACTTCTTGATCACTACCCATCAGTGTGTATTAGTTTATATGCTTATTAATTGTTTTCTGTTATCTGATGCTCTATTACTAAATATAGTTATTACGTTATTAAAACCCGGATTAAAACCAAAGAGATATATCTTATTACTGATAATGGGATAAACCTATATTAAACTCTTAATTTATATTTCCTCCTGAGGAATAGTTTTGATGACGAATGCAAATATGATCTGTTGTAATTTAATAGATAAAATATTTCTTTGCTATTAAGTATAGGCGCTGTTGTTATTTTTGTCTCACGTGAGACATTTTATTCCCGAAGAAATTGCAGTTCTCTTTTTTTGCACCTTTGGTGCGCTAGGAGTTATCTTAGAATCATGTCGAATTTATCTTTGTAGAAATGATTATAATAGAACAGTTTTGTATTTTTGGAAATGGAATGTGAACATAACTATTTACTTATCATATATTATTGATAATTATATAAACTTTCTACTGAACTTTCTTATTTTCCCTCCTTCTAATATTCCTCCATACCTTAAGTTGCTTAAAGTGGTGACCAATTGCAAACTCTACTAGCCAAAATGGAGCATAACGACTTAAAAGGTGCAATGTATAAGCTCTATATCCTTTATAGATATTGAAACTGTTCCACCATTTGCAAGTTATAGCTTTGATAACCTGTTTAGCATATTTTTGTGGAGATATTGATGTTTTATCAACCATTCCTGATGTGGCTTTCAAACTTTCTTCAGCTCCATCCACGTTATATATCGAGTTCTGATTAACTCGGGAAGAAGACTCTGCCTTCGAAGTTATCAGAGTATTGACACCACCAGTGATAACACTGTGAACCTTAACGCCAAATGGCTTCAATTCCCCATGTAAAACTTGAGCATATTGATCGATTGCTGCTTTAGTAGCACAATAAGCACTTGTCCACGAAAGCGGAACTCTAGCAGCAATAGAACTCGTGAAAATAATAGAACCTTTTGCAGCAATGACAAATTTAGACATGTATTTAGTCATGTACATATGGCCCAACACATTTACCTGGAAAATCTTGTTAACTTGATCGTCATCAGCTTCAATTGCAGGTCCTCCAAATGCGATGCCCGCATTGTTATATAATATATCCAAGTATCCACCAGTTTGGTCTTCGATTAACTTTGCAGCAGCCTTTACATCTTCTACTTTCGTGATATCACAAGCAAAAGGAACAACTCCGTGGTGCTCTTTTAAATCATCCATTAGATGAAGTTCAGAAGCCAAAGTACATCCAAACACTTTGTAACCTCGTTTCGCAAATTCAATTGCTAGCTGATAACCAATTCCAGAGGAAGCCCCCGATATTAATGCATACTTCTGTCTTGGCATGATTAAGATAAATATGAAATTTTGTAACACTATACCATATTGCAATATCACTATCTTTTATATGCTTTGTGTTTTGATATGTCCTGTGATTAAACAAGTGGGGAAGCTTGTGAATTTCTGTACTTTATGTGAATAATGAGAATAATGAGAGCTGATTTAAAAGTGATAGCCAATATCTAAATTCTAAGAGTATAATCAAACTAATACACATCTACATAATCTATAGTTAAGGATTGATTAGAATTGTTGATTTTTTACCTCAAGTGTAAAGTATTCCATATAGGTATTGAGTAGAAAGGGTACTGAGTAGAAAGGATATTGAGTAGAAATAAAAACTATAATGTACAAAAGTGACAGTTCCAAATAACGTATTATTAGAATATATATTCTCGATAGAGCCTAATTGAAAGCTATGATAGGAAAATATTTCGTGAAGTTCCGAGGAACATTAAAGTAGTCCAAATCCCCGCAGAGAAGGCGATAAGACCTGCATTTTAAAAATACTCTCACATGATTTTATCTTTGGATGGAATGTCTGTTTCTTGAACACTTGAACACTATTTAGACCTGTCAAGATCCAATCACGTATATCATCATAGATTAAAGATAAGATGAAGGCCCTAGAACAATTAAATTATTCCTTTTTAAAACAAACTTTGCTATAACGTTTAAAATGTTGAATTCTATGCAATTATAAAATACATTTAACTTGACAATGCCTTTTAATTAATATCTCGGATACCTAATTTTAACAAGAAACTGTCCTAAAGTTGGAACATGTTGAAATCTTACTCTATCACCAGCCAAAATTGGAGGAGGTTTGTAATCTGGGTTGGGAACCTGGGCCTTCTGAACAAAAGCTTCATTGTATTCATATACTTCAGGAACACCCAAATCAACTCCACCCGGTAATATACTAGAAGAAATAGGCGTTCTAAATGTTTTAGGGACATCAGATAAATCTGGTAGGGTTTTAGTCTTAATGTTTCCTCTACCTGAATGAAGAGCATTTCTTCTACTAGTTCCCCTACCAGAAGTAGACTCTTCCATAGCATGACGTCTCTTACGACGCGAATCTCTTTCAATCTCCTTTTCCAAGCGTTCAACTTCTAATTGGGTCAATTTAATAAGTGAAGGTGAATAGTCAGAAACAGTGTTTGGATTTCTTAGAATCGAATAAAACCCATCATTACTATCACGAGTTATGATACTTAGAGAAGGAAGAATATGGTTCCTAATTTCATCTTCTTCAACAGGTAAACCGTCAAAGCTGTAACCAATTAAATTAAGTGCTTTATGAAATAATTGAGTTTGCTCTCTAATCGAATGTGCAATTGCAGTAGAGAACTCACCAGGTAAATTCATTTCGTCACACATAATAGTAGCAAATTCCTCAGGATCATTATTTTCATAATTTAAGATATCCCATTCAAACTGATCAGTTAATTGAGTATTATTTATAGTTATTTCTATTTTGATTGGTATTCTTATTTCACCCATAGGGCTATCTGGTATTTTACAATAGTCATTAATTTGTTCTCTAATAGAGGCTAAAATAGTCTCAGCATGATTTTTAGGAATAAACTTATAATCATTTACCAATTCATTTGTGAAGTTCTCTAATGACATAATATTTTCATCTAAATCCCAAAGAAATGTATCTCTAAGCTTAAATCTATCCTTTTCTTCTTCAAAGTCTAATCTAATTGGAACCAAATGCTTGGATTTATTACTTAATGCTTTTTTATTCATCTCACTCTCAGTCGTGTCTTGCTCCGGTAAAATAAGCTTTGTCATGGTATTTGTAGTTCCATTACCATACCCTTGATAACCTTCTCCCCATATACTATTATTGAAGTGCCCCTTACTTGCTAAATTAATTGCATTCATTCTTAGTTGCTTAATATCAGTGTAACTTTTGATATTCCTAAGCAATTTTTCAACTATAGATTTATTATTTTCCAATTGGCGAGAATTATTCTTCATGTATTCCGAATCTTTCAGGATGATAGTCTCATAGACCTTTATATCAGTTGGAACTTCCTTACCTTCTTTTTTGAGCTTCTCCGACCACTCATTCAATGATTTTAACTCCCTTGTAGGAATTTTTTTAAGAATATCGTTTGTAGGATTATTCTCTGGAGGTACTGGAGGTATAATCAGTTCAACTCCAACTTTATCCCTTCCAACCAAATCAGGCTGATGGCTACTTACTCGCCTTCCACCAGCAATAGGATAACCTGTTATATTTTGCGGTATGCCCTGAGTTGGCATATTATATTTTTGAAAGTTTTCAACCGGAGTCATGCCAGGTTTCTGATAAGGATCTACAGATATGGGTTGGGGGATTGCAGACGGACCACCATGTGGAATCGAAGATTGTGGATGAGAAGCCTGTCTCATAAATTGTTGGTTAGGTTGTTGAAGTGGTCTTTGCATATGTTGTTGAAGGTGTGGTTGCATAGGTTGCTGAATTTGTTGCTGTAATTGCGGTGGTACTTGTTGCTGTATTGCATGTGGTAACTGCTGAGCAGCTTGTGGACCCAATGATTGCTGTCGACCTTGTAAAGGTTGTTGTATTGGTTGTTGCATAGACTGTTGCATCGGTTGTTGGATGGGTTGTTGCATAGGTTGTTGGATGCCATGTTGCATTCCTTGTGGCATCACTCTAGCTTGCTGCTGTTGTTGCTGCTGTTGCTGTTGTAGCATCTGCTGTCTTTGCATGTAGTTCCTCATCAATGTTTGAAATTGTGGTTGGTTCTTCAACTGTTGTAATTGTTGAGGAGTCAAATTTGCTAATTGTGGAGGAAGCATAGGAAATGAATTACTTCCAGGCTGGTTCATCTGGTTAGGATATTTCGGCCCAGCTCCATCATTCCCTTGTTGCTGATTAAAATTCATGTTTTTGACTTCGAAGCTTTTCTATTGATATATCACATATAAAGTTTAATTTTTGTTTTTCAAATTATCTTTGTGCCGCACACTATCAAAAAGATCTTACAAAAATAAATAACGAAGAAGTCGTATACATTTTAAATATTATCATAATACTATATTACTTTACTTTGAAACTGTCATAAAATCAAAAATAGAACTCATATTCACATAACGGCGACCACAACTATCCAAGTATTTCTGTACGACAAGTTGACATTGCCCAAATAACTCTCTATTCTGTTCTGCAAGAGCATTTACTTGACCCGAGACTAGTTTAGGTAGAGAAGGGACATCATCAGTCATGTCATATATAGGTTTTAACTCATTCTTCTTTGCCTTATCTACATCGAAGATAGAGTTGTAATATAACAACTGGTTGTATAATGCACCATCACTATATTTATACCTCATTATACCTTTGCAGCCATGAGCTTTTCCTGAAGAGCCAATACAACGCTTACCATAAACAGAAATTTGTCTTGTAACTATTCCACAAGCGGAATCATCACAATATAACCATCCCGCATAATATAATGCGATGTGTGATCTTAATGAAGATTCCAATTGAGCAGTTAACCGTAATACTGGGAATGTGTAATCACATTTGGCACAACAAACTCCATTATAAGTTACTTTGTACTCGTTGGAGGCAATAATACCACCAAATCTGAATTTACTTCCACATTTACATTCTAGGATTAAGTAACTAGTTTGTCTGAATCTTTCGGCATCAGATATATTCGATTCAAGAGGTAATATTTCTCCATTATTGCTCTCGTTCTTAATTCTCAAAATGTACTTTTTAGTATCAATCCCTAAAGAGCTGGCAATCCTCATCATGTCTATTCCTTCAATTCTTTCAACCAATCTTTCAACAGGTGCAAATATTTGTTTTTCTAAATAGTAAACTGGATCTGGTCTCAAATCAGTATTCTTTGCCAACATATCTTGGAAAGGTCTTGCTCTCTCAGCTACAGTAGATTTATCCTCCTCATTAGCTTGGGCAGTAATGACAAATGTAACAACACTACCAGCCTTGATAACCTTACCTTGATTTCTTAAACGTAATGCAACTTGAACTGGAGGCATGTTTTTACCATTAGGGTAATTTTTTGGGTCTTTAGAAAGTCTAGTATTAATTTTGTATTTATCAGCTCCAATTTCATTTTGCTTGATTTTATTACACATATCTTCAAGATAATCATAAACCTGGCCCAATGCAACTTCTGGATCTATATCTGATAAGATCTTTTGTAATACAAACGTAGAAATATCCTTAGATAATTGACAGTATTCACGACGTCTCATATCGAGACCCTTAACTTCAAGATTGGTAACTTCATCACCAGTTTTCCTATCAATGGAAGAGATCAAAGCAGCATACTTCTTCTTGGCATGTAATAACAATCTCTTGAAAACGTTATCAATATCAATTTCTAATAATTTATATCTCTCGTTGACTTGTACTTTAAATTCTTCTCCAATTTTTATCGCTTCTTGGAAATTATCAACTCCTGTATCAATCATTACGGAATCTGTATCACCATATACAACTCTAAGCCCAATCGATTCAGCTAATTGTCTTGTATCCATTAAAATTTCTCTACCTTTATTTGTAACAATCATTGCCAATGGTTTGGCATAGAACCTAGAATTAACATACCCCAAACAACCATACATGGAGTTAGCAGTTAATTTTAAAGCTTGTTGCTTAATATCAAATTGAGCCCTTTCAAATGCAGTGTTGCTAGGATTTTTCAATAGTTTCTTAACTTCACGACGACGTGTAACCAAAGTATTCAATAACTTAGGCAAAACACCTTGCAAAGAGTCACTATCAGGAGTTACTGGCATATCTCTGTCTTCATCATGTGTTCTATTAAATTGATCTCTGTCAACTGTTGTAAAACAAATATTAAATTCTTGAATAATACTTGGATACAAAGAATTGAAATCCATGACTAAAATATAATTTTTATGTAAACCTTTTTCTGGCTCAAAGACTAAACCACCTTGATATTTAGGTTTCTTGTTAGAAGTGACAGTAGTAGAATCTTCCTCTGCATTTTCTAATCTTGCTTCTTGTTGTGGATTGGTATTCTTATGATATTTATCTTCCTTATCCGGAACTATATAGCCATTTCTCTTAAACTCGTGCAATAAGATATATTCATTTCTACCAGCTCTTGTACCACTCAATGTATGCGACCATGCATTACCTGCAATATTAGTTAATTGCTTTGATAATGAAAGAATTTGAATAGAAAAGGAAATTTCAGCACCGATTTTAACATTAGATATATTTTCTTTCAAGGCCATTAATAAGAAGTTAGCATCTTGGGCATATTTAGGGTCTTGATAATTAATTTCTAAGGATGGGAGCTTTTTACCACAGACGACTTCATACATTTCAGGGAGGTCCCAGGATTGACATTTTGGAGTTAATGACTGACCCATCTCGTTAGCGATATCACATAATAATCTACCTTGAAAAATTTCACGAATTTGTAAATTGTTATTATAACCTCCACTATTACGACCAAATTTATCAGGCCAGGTCTTTCTATTACGTCTTCCAAATGTTGACCAAGTTGAAACTTTTAAATCGTACATACGGTGAACAAGAACATCCAACGAAATATTTTCTAGACGATGGCCGATGAATACATCTGGATCTATATTTTTAATTAATGCTGATAAGCAATTTAATAGAATTTTTTCATTAGGAAAGGTTCTTAAATTAATATCATGTTTTTGGGATAACTGCTTAAGAGTTGGTGGAACTGATACAGTATCTACTGGCCTGAATAAAGTAACCATTTCAGTTGGCTGCAAATTTTCATCTATTGGAGCATCCTGTGGCAAATCACGATATGTAGCCAAAGAGACACACACTACTTCCTGTTTATTCTGCTTTGGGTTCATAACTGTTTGAACAGATATCGAAGTAACTGTTAAGTCTGGAGGTGTAGGAGCCTTATTTAAAATTGGTGTAACCGATAAAGGAGATGGGAGACTTACTTCAACTTGACAATGTGAAGTATTTTGAATAGCATTAAAATCACCATTAGATATCTCAAGCCAACATGGGCCCATAATATTCCTTTGCAATACAAATGATTCAAAAAGATTAGAATTAGTACCGAAAACATGACTAAAAGTCTCACCTTCTAGATCAGAAGGCATAATTAAATGTCTATTTTTGGGAGTCTTAAATGGTAACATAACTTTCAAATACTCAGCAGCTTTAGGAATACCAGGTAATTCAAATGCATACTTCATAGTTTCAGGCATGGCATTTAGTTCTTCCAAATCATATTGCTCCAATAACAATGGAGCCACTTCCTCATGGACATCAATTGGCTTGATAGGAAGAGATTTATCTTCAACTTCACCATCAACCAATCTATACTTACGAGGTAAGAAATATAACTCTCTACATAAACCATTAATTTGAACAATACCTGATACTAAATTGCCATCTTTTGTGTATATCTTACCAAATAATAATAAGGTACTATCAACTTCGCAATAATCAAACCAAAACATTTTAAAAGAGTTGGAAGTTTCGTCATTATTAACAATATTAGCTTTATCAAGTTTCTCAGTATGATTTATCATAGCGTGTGAACTTGACTTAAGAGGGGACGACGAAAGAATGCTTGAAGCCTTTATGGATGAAAAGGTAGTAGAACTATTTTTATTGTTGGCGGACGCTCTTGGGCGTCTTGTTATGACTATATCATCATCTGAATCATCATCTGAACTATTTTCAGTTGCAACTTCTTGCTTTATTTCTTCCTTTTCAGCACTTTCTCTATTATTAGGAAGCTCATTTTCGTCTTCAATTTTCTTCAGGATAGGATTTATATTTTCTTTTTCAATCTCTACTTGAGGAGCTCTTTCTGTTTTGATAGGAGAAGATGGCTGATCCTCTAAGTCAACAGATAAATCATCAAAATCATCAGATGTAAACTTTTGTTTTTCTTTTTTAACAGATGTAAAGGAAAATGTACTTTTAGTCTTCTTTTTAGTACTTTTATTAGCTGAACTAAACATATGAGCAGTGTTATTCAGTTTAGATTTTTTAGTAATAGGCTTTTCCTGAAAGTCATCAAGAATATCATCAATGTCCGCTTCTATTTTTTTAGTTGGCATTGAATTCATAGAAGGCTTAAAAAAATTACTGATATTTGAAGTTTTGGTTACTTTCACTGGCTTGTTTTCCTTCCTCTTTCTTTTCTTACCCGATCTATCTGGTATATCATCTTCCTCATCAGAATAATACTTAGGTCTTGTACTATCATCCCACTCGTCAACACCATTATCAACATATCCTTCACCATCGTCATCAACAATGAAATCATCATTTATGAGTTGTCTTCTCTTATGATCCCTATATGTCTCTTCATCGACTTCGTCATAAATACCTTCAGGCTCATCTGCTGTGGTATCGAATGCTATACTTGATCCAGCCTGTCTAGCTTCTCTTAGCTGTCTAAGTTTATCACGCTTAGCACTCCTTGACGACATGGTAGTGTTTATAATTCCAGTCTCTGATAAGAATTAGAAATAGTAAATATTAGAAAAGTCGTTAGCGAGTAATTATATCAAATAATTATACGCGTTAAAATTATACGCGTTTTATACAATTCATATTACTTAATTTGCAACTATTGATCTGTATATATCATTACTCAATGAAGCTAAGTATTGTAATTTTAGAGGTGGCTCTTATAGTTTTATTTTAAATCCAAATTTTATAATATATATATATATATAAGTTACAGTCAATTAAATTATTATAAATATGCACGTATTGACTTTTTAATTTGGTGGTTAATATACAAAATGGCCCCAACTAAGACATAACTAATTAAGACATCTTATACATTCTACAAGTGAGTAATTGTCGTTTGAAAAATAGCAGCTAATTCTAACAGTTAGAACCAAATGAACTATATTTCAAGAAAATAATAGACTATTCTCATACACTCAACTCTCTTTCTTTTCCATGAGTGACAGCCAAAACGACATCCATTATTAAAAATGTCGCACAAATACGACATATTGATAGAAAACTAAGCTGGTTATTATTTTGTATATGCATAAATTAACCCACACAAATAAATATAGTGAATAAAGAAGGTATATATGACTCAAAGACATGTCATTTGCTAACTTTGACCTAGAGGCACAAAAATCGCTAAATAAGAAAAACAGCACAAGTATATTAAATTCCCAAACGGCCCCGCAAAATGGACTCGATAAGATAATTAGTGATACTACTGAACAATTACATATATTTGGAGGGTTAATATCTCGATTTGATACCCAAAGGAAACAAATAGGTACAAGAAGGGACTCAATAGATCTCAGAAATGAAATTGATAAAATTGTGGTAAAAGTAGGCGATATGGATAATGCTATAAAAGTGTTGGTACTGAATTTATCAGATTTAATTAACAAAAAGCAAACTAAAACTACTAATGAAGTAAGTGAAAGTAATAATTTAGAGATAACCAATCGGCAGTTATTATTGAAAGATAGACTCACCAATGAATATAAGGGCCTTCATAGTCAATTTGATAAGGCATGCAAAGTGTATAATGAGAAAAAAAGGACAGTCCCACTAAAAACTTATAACCCCGTTGTAGATGAGTCATCGCCACTTTTGCTGCAGACTTCCCAAGGGTCACAAACTCAAATACAACAAGAACTTAATGAGGACACCATAAACGAAACTGAAATACAGTATCACACTATACTTACTGAAGAAAGAGAAAGAGAAATTGAAAGAGTGAGCGAGGCTATTCAAGATGTTAATACTATTTTTAAAGATTTGGGAGAATTGGTTAATCAGCAAGGGGAGCAATTGGACACAATAGAAGATAATATAATGCAATTACACGGAAATACAAAACAGGCTGATAGAGAACTAAAAAAAGCCCATGAGTATCAAAAGAGAAAAGGTAAGTGGACTTGTATAATATTAGTGGCTCTCTGTATATTTGTGTTAATTGTAGTACTTACTATTATAAGCTAGAAATCTCTCCATAAGCAACGTATTTAGTTCTTATATAATCATAATTCATATCTTACATATTATCATCTTCATAGGATAAAAAATAACCTTAATCTAAACTTTCAAGATCTAGTTCGTCATTATCAGAAATATCGGGGGTAGTAGCTTCATCTATATCACTTTCAACACTCCTAAATTTACGATCTTCATATCCACTACTGACTCCAGAGAAGGAATTATCCTCGTGGGCAGCTGCAAAATATATTTTTTTGCCTCTACTCTCCTCTAATTTCTCCTTACAGAAATCAGCACTTTTTCTTAAAACTTCTTCAGCCACTTCTAATACTCTTTCTTTGTTGTTAATGAAAGCTATTGTTGCACCAGTTAATGCACCCACGCCGACTGCAATTTTAACAGATACAGGAACTATGTTTATTAGTATAATGGTTCAAATATGAGGTCATTGCTCCCACTCAGATATCTCTAAAACATTGCTGGAAGTGGTCAAAATTTCACTAAAGGAACAACTAACACCTTATATCAAATAAATAAATACTTACTAAAGAAAGGCATATTTGCTAATCCGTTATTATTTAATTCTAACTTTTTAAGGATTAATAAAAGTAGATGATGATACTTATTTTGCATTCAATGTAGTTCTGCATATGCGATAGATTTTTGAAGAGGATCTAATACTATAATAACGTGATCCTAAGAAGAGTAACAACTATATATTGTATATATATATGGAGCTATTATATACTGATTGTCTATCTAGTTAATTTACATTAGTTGTCCTACTATAATTTCATGAAGAATAGCTACTGGTAGATCCCCATTCAAAGACAAATGACTTTGTGTTACTCACTGTACATAACTCAAAATTGATCTTCATTCACTAAACAATTCATAATATAAGATATGGTAAAATGCAAGAAATTCATGAATTTGACAATATAGAACTTCGACATCATGGTGAACTAAGGGATAGATCTACTGGCAGCTGGAAAAATCAAGAAACTGTCAAAGAAGTAAAACGATTTAATGAATTTAGAACTATTGATTGGGTTGAAGATGGATTGGAAGAACATAAGAAGAGACTTTCTAAGCATAAAAATGCACAAAAGAATACATTTAGAGAGAATATAGCATCCCTAGCCTTAAATTGGGTAGTTTTAGCATCTATGGGGATTATTATTGGTCTAATTGCAGGATGCTTAAATATTATTACAGCCTGGTTAGCTGGAGTACGAGTAGGGAGATGTTCAAGTAATTTTTATCTTAATAAAACCTTTTGCTGCTGGGGCCAAAGTGAAGAATCATGCTCAAATTGGCTACCATGGACAAGCTTTGGGCTCACTAACTACTTTATTTATATTATTTTCTCATTAGCATTCTCGTTATCTGCGGCGGTCTTGGTCAAACTATACGCTCCATCAGCAGCTGGTTCTGGAATATCTGAAATCAAATGTGTGGTTTCTGGATTTGTGATGAAGGGATTTTTAGGATGGTGGACATTGTTAATAAAAAGTATTGGGCTTCCGTTAGCTATTGCTTCAGGCTTAAGTCTTGGAAAGGAGGGCCCCAGCGTTCACTATGCGGCATGTATAGGTAATTCTGTCGCTAAGTTGGTTCCCAAATATAGAAAGAGCGCTTCTAATGGTAGAGAATTTTTAACTGCAACTTCAGCTGCCGGTGTGGCCGTTGCGTTCGGTTCTCCTATGGGTGGGGTTCTATTTGCAATCGAAGAAATTTCATCGTTATTTCAGTTGTCAACCATTTTAAAATCATACTTCTGTGCTCTTGTTGCTGTCTCTACATTGGCAACAATTAACCCTTTCAGAACTGGTCAATTGGTATTATTTGAAGTAACTTATGATAAAAATTGGCATTACTTTGAGATTCCATTTTACATCTTAATCGGTGCCTTTGGTGGAGTTTATGGTATTGCTGTTTCCAAATTGAATCTTAAAGTTGCCTCATTCCGTAAGAGGTATTTGTCTAGTTTTGCCGTAAGAGAAGTATTTTTTCTTACATTGTTAACTGCAGCATTTTGTTATTTCAATCAATTCTTAAGACCTGATATGACTGAAGTAATGCAGATCTTGTTCCATGAATGTGACAAGAGCTTCGAACATCCTGTATGCTCTAAAAATAGTAATAAGATAACTTTGGTCTTATCCTTATGTTTAGCTACTATAGCAAGGATGTTCTTTACTGTTATTACATATGGTTGCAAAGTACCAGCGGGGATTTTTGTTCCTTCAATGGCAGCTGGTGCTACATTTGGAAGAGCTATTGGAATCATTGTGGAAATCATTGTTGAAAAGAATAAGGATTCTTCTCTTTTCATCAATTGTACAAATTCAGGGAAGTGCATTATTCCAGGAACATATGCATTTTTAGGTGCAGCTGCTGCCTTAAGTGGTATAACACATTTGACTGTAACGGTAGTTATTATAATGTTTGAATTAACGGGGGCTGTGCGTTATATCATACCTACTATGATTGTTGTTATTGTGACTAAAACTATAAACGATAAATGGAGTCAAGGTGGAATCTCTGAACAAATGATCGTATTTAATGGATTGCCATTCATCGATCCTAAAGAAGATTTTAAATTTAAAGATACGGTTGATCATGCTATGTGTAGATCTATTGTAGCTTTTACTGCTACGGAAACTGAACTAATTACTCTAAAACAACTTAGATCAACTTTAAATGAAACGGATTATCGTGGATTTCCTATTATAGAATCTTCAATAAACCCAAGAATAGTTGGTTTTGTCTCTAGATTTGAATTGGAGTACATTCTTAAAAATTATCCTAATGCATCTGAAGATACTAAATGCAATTTCATTAATGATACAAATGAAAATAATATTTACTTTGGGTTAGTTTTGAATAAGTCACCATTGATAGTAAATTCTGCCACAGGATTAGATTATATACTAGAAATCTTTGTTAAATTAGGACCAAGGTATATATTAATTGAGAAAGATGGGGTCCTAGTTGGTATAATTACCCGAAAAGATCTTTTAAGGTATGAACATACAAAGCATGCTATCGATGAACAAAATGACAACTCTCAGCTTCAATTAGAAGAAAAAATTTGGGATCTTATGAATAACTTTTCAGCTTCATTAAAAGAGAAGATGAGCGAAATTTTCCATAGAATTACATAAGTAAATACCTATATATAGAATGACAAATTCACGGTAATATAGCATTGCGACGATATATCATTGTTCCTTCCACTTTCCATGGTCTTTATAATTTGCATATAATGTTTTAAAATACGACCTTCCAGGAGCATCTAATGAAGCATTAATCAATTGTAATTCCAAATCCGATAAGACATCAAATATTTTATATATTCCCTCTATTAACTCCTTGTTAACCTTAGAGTCAAAATTAAACTTCAAATTAAAGAAAATATAATTGAATAATAAACTTGGGACAAATTTTCTCAATGATCTCCTAATTAAGGAAGATGTAGTATTTAAAGATTGTTTATCCTCTTTCAATTTCACATTTGAAGGCTCGCAAAGATTTCCAACCAATCTGGTGTATGAAGAAGCACATGTTGAACTCGTGGAGATAAATTTATTATTTTCACGTAAGTGTAATGGTTCCATAAGAGATTGACATGCTGCTATAACAATATGATTTCTCGAACTCAACCTAAATCTGTGAAACAATAAAATATGAGACATTACCTGAGTTAATTGGATATACAATTCTTCAGAATTTGGACTGTTCTCATATTTCAAGTCTTGAGCAAAACAAGTAATAATAGTTATCACAGTTTCTAAAGCATATTGGCTAAATAACCATACCTTATCACTCAAGCAAGATTTCATGGTTAACAATAGTTTCAATTTGGAATCATAATTTAAAAATTTTCTAGAGGTAACGAACACGGATAAAGAATTCACAAAATAATTAACTGATTTTGTTCCATTTTCCTTATCTAATGCTTTCATAAAAGCCAATAATACCGGCACAAGAGTATTTATACTTTTATTCTTATCATCTTCAATGGAAAATAGAGTATATTTATAAAGTGCTTCAAAGTCTTCATGCTTCGAGAAATCATTAATATAAATTTCAAGTGGTTGATCAATTGGTAAATCATACTTCTCCTTTAATGAAATAAATAAAGTGATGATAAAAATGGCACTTTTTAAGTTCAAATTGGATAACTTAGAAATTAAGTTATATACTTCAATTCTCAAAGCATTTGCCGAGTTATTATTTTTAAGAGTAGTAACCTTTGGACCAATTTTTCCAACCATTGCCACAGTATTAGATGATATTGGCGATTTCCTATCTAAAATTTTGAAACAGGAATTTAAAAGCCAAGTAATAACATTGTAATCATCTAAATTATCTTTTAAGTTATGATGTAAGAGTTTATCAACCACTGCTATGAACTGATGAAGTAAATTATCAAAGCCTTTAGTAAAATCACTATCAAGGTGATTAAAGTCTTTTCCTATTAATAATACAGACAAGGCTAACTCTAGCTCTCTGTGTACTTTTCCATCTTTTGGGTATTTTTTAAGGAACTTAGACAAAAACTTAAAAGTCTCTTCAATATATGCTTTACTTTCACTAGTAGTAGAATACCTTTGTATATGACTTCTCCAGACTTTATCAACAATATCCATAGATAATTTATCTGATAATGTTGGTGTTGAATCAAATATTAACACTAAGGAACGATACTCGACTTCTAATTTGGATCTGTAGGAGACTTGCTCTAATAAATGTAATAAGGCAAGCCTTATTTCAATTTTTCCCAGAGCTGAAATTGGCAAAAGGGAATCCAATAATTTTTTCTTCTGTGACTTATCAAAGCATTGGATTGGGATCAAGTTAATTACTTGAATGCAATTTTCTTCTCCTTTTTCAATTTGGGAAATAAGGAAATTAATTAAACAGCTAACTATATTATTCTGTTCAAAAAATGCATCTGGTTCCGATGATAAATAATAAAGAACATCATTTAAACTTAAGGACTCAAAAATATTATTAATGTATGATGATATCTGTGAAATGCTGAAAAACGTATTAATAACAAATATCCATCTATGTAATGAAAAGTAAGTCTCTGACTTGTTAGCTTTCAAAAATTGTAAATATTTGTCTTGAAATTCTATTTCAGGAATAGAAACTCCTGATAATTCAATAGTACGGAAAAGAGAATCAAAATAATATTTGGATTGATCAGATTCTTTAAAGATTGTAAACAGAAATACACCATCCAGCATCATATCTTCTCCATATAGACACAAGATATAATATCTCAATTTCCAATATCCATTTGCTCCTTTAAATGTGTCTAGATTACTAAGTACTAAGTCTTGAACGCTGGATATCTTCTCATCTTTACAAGTAGTCAATCCTTTTAAAATAGATGTTACTTGAGGCAAAGAATTCGTCTTAGTATATAAATTGGCCAATATGTTTTTTAACTGGGAAGCTGATATCGAATCAATTTTTGATGCTACAAGATCAACAAAATCGTCACATTCCCAGAATTCATTTGCTTCTACCGCAGAAAACCAAATATTACTAATAAATTCTGGAAACTCCCTTGCAATAACATAAGAGTTTATTAAACTTGATCCAATATTTATTGACAATTGCTTATCGATACAATCCACAGGAATCATTGAAAATAATTGAATGGAATGATCTAATGCCAAATTAACATCAAGATCAATCAAATGCGTGACTAATTTCCAATTAATATGTTTTGCTTCTTTATTTATGACTTCCTTTTCATAAATAGATTTAAAAAAGTCAGATGACAATGTCCTATTTTTGCTAGATAGGATTTGGAGTAATATTTCAGAAACATCATTGAAATCTGGGGTGTTTGTGATCAATATAAAAATTTCTTCACAAAGTTTGATGTTCTTTGACAAATGATCGACAAAATATTGATATAAACAGCTTATTGAATTCAGGGTTATTGTTTTTGATCCCTTTTTTAATAATATTTCGAGATTTGATGTTATTGAATTTATAAAGTCTTTCTCAAAAATTAACCCAGATGTGATCTCTAGTAATGCAGTAGCTGTTCTTGTTGAATCGCCATTTTTTTCAACGAAATCAAGAATGGCTGGTAAACATTCTAGGAAGAATTTGTTGGCAAATTTCTTATTGTTTTTACCAGTATTCGATTGAGATAATTGAAAAAGCTTACAAACCAAACGTATCCAATTATTATAATTCTTACTTGAAGATGCTTTGGTAATAAATGCATTCATTAAATTTATAACAGAGTTATCCTCAATTTCCACATAAACTTCATCAGTAACTTTCGTAATTGAATTGATGGCATAATCAACTACCTCTTCAGAAGAGTCACTTTGAAAGATGGATATTAATAATTCTACAACTCTTATTCTTCTTGCAATTTTATTTCTTATCTTTATGTCCTCTTCACTTTCAGATAGTATGTTCCAAGATCTTTCAAATAATATCCAAGTACCTTTATCAAATTTCCATGACTTAAATGCTGTGGAATTGAAATCACTTATTCTGTCACATAATAACTCAAACACAAATAATTCTTTATTCGGTAAATAGATAGATAAATTCCCATCAAGTAATTCATTAGCTGTTGAGATAATAACACTTAAATCTTCGGTTTTTGACCTGAGAAGTTTCGTAGTACTTTCTGCACTACTCAAAGTAATCCCTGTCATACCTAAGAATATTAAATCTTCTAAGATAGAAACGAATTCAAATATAGCTGCTTAAAAGCTCATCTTGAATATTTTAAAAAATTAAAAAAGATCCGGGATGTTCTCCGAGGGTACATCAACAACAGAGTAGAACGACAAAGAGAAAACGAAGACGAAGTATTCTAAATCACTACATAAAAGTTAAAACTTGCCTATAGTCTACTCTACAACATTTGTACTAAGAATCAAGTTGTTATGGCATATATATAATTAACAGATAGAGAAAAGGCTACTTTTTTTTTTCCAATAATAATATTAGATTCAGCTATATACTTAAAATAATATAAAGTATAAATCTAAATTAGATCAATAAGGTTTCAATCTTATCCTTGATGGCGTAGATTTGGTTCTTCATGGAAGAAGCTTCGTTAGTGGTAACAGAAGCAGCAATAACTGGTCTGGAAACACCACAAGCTCTACCTAAAGCAGTCTTAGATGGAACGAAAACGTATGGAACGTTCTTATCTTCACATAACAAAGGTAAGTGTAATAAGATTTCAATTGGTTCGGTATCAGCGGCCATGATAATGAATTCAGAAATACCTCTGTTTAAAGTCTTGGTAGCTTCGTTAGCACCCTTCTTTAATTGTCTTAAGTTTTGAGATTGTTGAACAACATCTAAGATTTGTTGAGTTAAAGCAGAATCAGCTAATGGGAAGGCTTTTGGGTTTGGGGCGGACATTATTATTAAATTTCTTTGGGGTTCCTTGCAACTAGCTCACCAGTATGGATGTATATCTTTAAGAAACTAAGTTGACAAATCCTTGGGTAAATATATTTAATGCTCATCCCATGAGAAAAATTAGATACGGTAGGGTAACTATATAAACATCACATGAGGTAAATCACATGAAATACTTATGACACAAAACTTATTACGCGTTCCATTATTTACTTAGTATATACTTTCACTTTAGTAATTTTCAGACCTTATCATTATGTACTGTATATAGTTATCTTGTAAATTCCCGAACACCAACCCTTCAACCAATTTATTATTGGAAGAAGCGCCTAGGAAGTTCGATTAAGAAGTTTCACTATTGAATTCATTTAAAAGTTTTAGTATATAAGTACCAAATATGTCTGATTTATGGTAAGTAACACATTTACAGCCGTTTAATTCAAGCTTTTAGAGATTCCAAGTGTAATTGGGTTCATGCCAGGGGTATTGCGTGGACGATAGATAACAAACGGGGCATCACCCTTTTGATGTTTTAATACGTATGGAGAACGAAACAACTGAAATAGTATCCTCGTTAAGTTGTAAATAACAATTTGATGTATTTCTATGTAAAAGTACCTTAATTGATATTTGTCGTTGATGATGTTGAAATTTCTCTAAAATGCCTATTCAAGGTAACATGAAATACTAACTAATATATAGTCCAGTTTATGCTCCATTTTTTGGATCCATTGGTTGTGCTGCAGCCATAGTTTTTACCTGTTTTGGTGCTTCTTACGGTACTGCTAAGTCAGGTGTTGGTATTTGTGCCACCTGTGTCTTAAGACCAGATTTATTAGTTAAGAATACTGTTCCTGTTATTATGGCGGGTATTATTGCAATTTACGGTTTAGTTGTTTCCGTCTTAATTTCCTCTTCATTAAAGCAACAACAAGCCTTATACACCGGTTTTATTCAATTAGGTGCTGGTTTATCCGTTGGATTATCAGGTTTAGCTGCCGGTTTTGCTATTGGTATTGTAGGTGATGCTGGTGTTAGAGGTACTGCTCAACAACCAAGATTATTCGTTGGTATGATTTTGATTTTGATTTTCGCTGAAGTCTTAGGTTTATATGGTTTGATTGTTGCTCTTTTGTTAAACTCCAGAGCTACACAAGATGTCACCTGTTAAAGAATAGAAATAAGGGATTCTAATAACAAAATTAATTAATTTTTATTCATTTCTTTACTTTATCATCAGGAATTCCCTACCATTCATTGACTCTCGATTATATTAAGCTAAATTTTACTTATTTTATTTTTACTTTATTTAGATATATAAATTTTTCTAATAAGGAGTAGCAATTCTCTGGATAGATGTAGGACTTTTGCCAATTGAAGCATATTCGTTTTATAGCTCAATAAAAGTTGCGATATATAAACAACGAAATTTTATTATCTGAGAGTATTATAAGTGTTATGAACAGAAATGTAGTCCAAATAGTACCATTCAGCTATGCTTATAATAGTTTAAAGGGTAATTATTGTTTTCAACAAGTAAATAAAAGTTCACTTTTGAATTTATATGTATACATGTCTGTGTTCATTAGCATATAAGGCAAAATAATACGTGGTAATTATAACGGTTATTTAGTTATAAGTTTAAGCTAGCGGTTTATATATACTTGACCAATTTTTGCAACGATTTCACTCCTCAAAAACAAGATTAAATGCCTAATATCTTTCTTGATATCTATATTATTTTCCTTCATTATTTGTCTCCAATCATACCTTTCAGTCTTTTTAATATTATTAATAGACAATTGATACAATGATTCTCCTTCTTTAAACTCCTCCTCAGTTACCTGAGAATCAAAAGAGTCGATTAATTCAATAATCACGATTAAATCTGGCAAAGTAAACGTGAATTTGTCTTGAATCAAAAATGGAATTACCTGAGCCAATAACAATGGATAGAATTTCCTAGGTAAATGCTTAAATCTTAACAAGTGTATTAATTTTGACAATTTACCCATTGCATTAACATTTGAATCATCTAAGTTATTTAAAGATGAAAAGAAACCGGACAAAACAGCATATGGAGAAAGACATTGTCTTATGACTGGATGTAATTCCATTGAAGTATCTATTTCACGATTTATGACATTGTTAATTAGTTGGTCTTTAATGGGACGATTATTAAGTAAAGCATCCTGAAAAATCATGTCCCATGTTATATAATGTATTTTTCTAATGCTTTTGATACTATAGCTTTCATTATCAGTGTCAATGTATTCTAAATTGGAATCTGGATCATAACAATTGACAAACATATTCAAACTTTCAAGCAAGAAGCCATCCTTTAATGATTTGTTACCATATATGAAGTATAACTCTCTAGCTGTTTGTATTAAATTTAATTTCGCACATATGGTTAAACCCCATTCTAAATCATCATTGGTTTTATACTGATATTTGGGTAAGAAATCAGCAACAGTTTTTCTATTAATAATACTTGAATTTTGTGACGTCGATATATCTTTGTCTAATAATAATCCAATACCAACTGGGGCAAGATTGTGAATATTTAAACATTGATAAGCATGAGAAATAAGGAAATATTCGCTTATTGTTTTTTTATTAAGTAATTCTTGAATATTCTTAGAATTCATTTGTAATGAATAATAATTTGTTAAACATCCTTTTAATTCGAATAGTTTTGAAATGTAGGAAGCAGTGGCAGGGTCTAAAGTATATATAGTCCTTAATACTTTTAAATAATTCTCTTCCATAATATCGATAAAACATTGTTCAGATACTTTGAAGAGATCATCTTCAGAATCACTAATTACCATCGGTGGTTTTTCTTCAATCGCAAATTTGAAATATTCACTATAAACCGTAGAATCATCTCTTATCTTGAATAAGCATAACCCTAAAAATATTTCAAACCAGCTGCTGGAATAGCTAGAAATTGTCTTAGGTAATCCTGTTAGAATGCAAACTAATTCATAAATTTGGTTAAACATGATAATATGACTAGGTTCTTTAATATTGGCTTTAAAATTTGAAAGAGAGTCCCTAAATTCACAACAAGATACTTTCCATTGTGCAAATTTATTGGTTAATGCCATGGTTGAATAGCTCTCTAATAAGCTTTGAAGGTCCTTTATTATGAGATACAATTCAGGACACTCGTTTTCCAATGATTCGTATTTTGAGTGTATTATACCTTCATTAGCCTGATCAAAAAGACCTCTCATGACCAATTGTGTGATGTATTTATTCCAAAATAAAGGATGTGCATATGGTTGTGGATTGTGTATCATTATATCCTCAACCAATGTAGCATCTGGCATAGGATCAAATTTGTTGATCCATTTTGATGACAATTCTGGCTTGAGTCTAATATCGCTGCAAAATACAGTACTTTGAAGACAACTTAAAATATTAGACAAATGATAAAACTTCTCATACTCTTTATCATCTTGAGAAATAACATTCATGAATGAATCTAATCTTTCACATATTTCCTTAAATGAATCATCTACTTTATGAAATTTCTCTTCTCTACCATCAGTTTTGCTTGAAGACGAACTAATCAATCCTATAGCCTCTTCTTCTTGTTCTAAGTCGATTCTTGTGATGTTGTTATTTGTTAATGATTCAATAATTTTGTATAAACCAGTTACATAATTAGTATATTCTACTGAGTACGTATCATCTTGATGCAAACTTTTTTTATATTGCTCCTCATCAAACTCAAATTCTAAGTTTTTGTCTGAATCTAACCATTCTTGCAAATCTAGTTTTTGTAGTTGTTGATTGAAATTCAACCTGCTTGATCCTTTACTGTCAGTAGATATTTCTGAGTCAGACATACTATCAGTTTCTAAAGAAGAACTATCTGACTCTATGTCCAACATTTCAATATCATCAAACTTATTATCTGACAACGTAAATTTAGTCATATTGAATGAATTGAAATCACCAATTAATAGCTTACATGTCTGTACGAAAAGTGTATTTACATTTTTGAAAAAAATGTGTGCGTGCGTTTACCGAAAAGAGAAAATGCTATTTATTAAATATTCAGATCATGAATAACCTTCTCTAAAATAGACCTGTTCTGATAGCAATGTTTTAAATATTTCTTAGGATAAGAAATATCATTCTTGGTATGTTTATTTCTCTCCAATATCATGTCGAGCTGTAGCCATCTCTTTATCAATGATAGATCAACTATTCCAAATGATTCTTTACATGGATCAACTGAAAAGTCATCAGATTTTAAGGATTTCCAATTGTAGCGATTCTTCTGATATGCTAATTTTTTACTCTTTGTTGGAATATCTTCAAAAGTGTCAAAGTAAACCATTAACTCCTTAGTGCACTTGGAAAGTATTTCCTCGATATCCTCATCATCAACTCTTCCCAAATGATATATTGCACCTCCTACTGTTCCAATAAGAACTAAAGATGATACAACATTGTCACACGGAATGTAATCATAAACTGAATGAAACTTATTCTTAAATAACTCAATTTTAGGAATGGTTTTTAAAACGTTTACCTGCTCTCCGATATTAAATGCAGAAGTTTGAGTGTACTTTTCCGTCCTGCCATTTAAAATTAACGAAGAAATATTACCAAGGGAATCTGAAAATATTATCTCATTATTATCCAAGTCATACTCCCTTATTGCTAAGGATGTTAAAAAGTTCCCTTCGTACTCGGGACTGATTTTGCTAACAGTGGAGATATACTCTCCCATTGAAGTTTTGGAAAGAGTTACATTGTAAATACCCTTTAACATATCACCAACAATTATTCTGTCATTGTAGCTGGAGCCAGCAATTACTATCGTGGGGAGCTGAAAAGCTGATTTAGAATGAACTTTCCATTGCATTTCATCTTTCTGAATATCGAGGTGTAGAATAAGGTTAACACTACCATAAACAAAATATAAAAAGTCCTCATCTGCATTTATGGGTATAATATCCACAAAAGAGACTTTACTGACATCAACTAAGCCAGATATTTCTATTTTAGGAAGTGAAACAATTTTATTATTCTCTATTGTAAACATTGAAAGGAAATTATTTGTTCTTGAGGAATTTGAAAGTACAATGAAAGTATTGTTCGGTATTCTTGGATCTATTTCATTTGGAATGTACGTTATACCTGTTAAATCAACAGACTCATTGTCAGGGAACTGGTATATATTTAGAATTTTCATGGATTGGTTATCGATCAATCTCAAATAGAAACATTTTTCAAGCTCACCATCTTCTTCATTTTGATTTCTTTTAAGAGATATTATCACCGATAGGTTAGTATCAGGTAAATTTGTAGATTTTAGATTAAGGAAATTTGAATAGGATTTTTTATCCTCCACCAGGGGTAACATTTTATAAAACTTAAGCGTGCCTTCTTCATTTAAAATTGCTATTATATTATCATTTATAATACTAATATCAATAACCCCATTTGATCTTAAAATTATAGAAAAATTAAAAAAGTCTGTCACCAGATCATATAACATACTAATGATTTGAGTTTTATTATACAAGAATATTTCATTCGTTGAGCTTCTGATAATCCTTAATGGAAAGTCATTCCTTGGTATTACGACATCCTTCAATGGTATTCTCTTCTTTGATAATATGGAGATATTATACTGTATTACACTTCCCTTTAAGTTCAGCAAAATTATCCAAAAATCTGATTTTTCCCTTTTATCATCGTAAAATATCTTACCTGAAAAAATTCCTGTAGTTTCGCCTATTGTAGTTTCATTCAAGATAAGGTCGATCGAGCCTTGAGATATCAAATAAAGCTCGAATCCATTATTCCAAAATGAAATAAGCATGGCATACAATCCTTCCTTTATCTTAAGCAAATCAATATCTGAGACTTCAGTTTCTTTAGATATATCAAAAGAATATTCCAAATTACTGGGGCTACAAAATTGAATCTTGTTTGAATTTGAAACGTACACAAAACTTCCATCATTTGAAACCAGATAAATAGAAACCTCAGCTTCCCTTTTTAAAAGCTGCTCTTTGGTAGATATACCTAGTCCTTGAAGTTTAGCAAATAATTCATCCGATAAAGTTGACGTATTCTCTGCATTATCTAAAGGTTCAATATCAATACCCTCATTATTTAATATGCACTTGAATGTACCGCACACATAGTCTCTATTTCTGACTTCAAGGGTTGGGGAATTCGATAGTACCTGTAATGATTCCGCATTAGGAACTTCTAGGTCCTTTAAATAATTCAATTTTAATTTAGAATTATCAATACGTATAAACTCTCCACTGTCATATCCTCCTTGGCACGTTAATATGGTAAAATCGTTTGGTTCAGTTTTTATATCTATATCCAACACTGGTGGAGAGGAAGGAACGAATTCACATATATTTATGAACGGGCTCTCGGGATATATGTTGAAAAGAACCGATTGGGATAAATTAGATGAAGCAAAGAATATGCCATTGGATATGTAATGCAAAGAATTCGAAATTGTAGTATATCCCAACTTTATAAGCCTGATGTTCTTAATTACTATGGAATCCTGCAGCTTTTCTGCAGAGAGGTAAATTAGAAAAGTCATACCTGTACTGGTAATTGCTAAAATCCTGGAATCATCGATGATAGTATGAGATCTGAATATTAAATCTTGAGAATGCAAATCAACAAAATTCAGACTAATCTTCGTTACCACATTATTTTTACTGTTGATCGATAATGATTCATCTTCATCCTCCGTTAAAGATAAATATTTAATTTCTGGATTGGGAAAATAGAAAGTATAGGTGCCACTTAATACTAGAACGCCTCCATTTGATAATCCAACAATATCAGCAGGTGGAGTATCAAATTCTTCGCACTGCTTAATTAGTTTGAGTTCTCCGTATTCTAAATCAATGGTATAAAATCTCATAGAGTAATTGTAATTAAAATCACGATAAAGCACAACTAATGTATTATTAATCCCCTCTAAAAGGACCATTTTTTGGACAACTATATTCCCTAACGCTATTGTCTTGACCCTCCATATATCATCTTCTAATATGTGTTTTTTTTGTTTTGTTTTAATCTCATTCTCATTGAGTAAAGTTTGATTTACAATTACCAACTGTACAAATCCTTGGAAATTATGTACTATAAAAAATCCCTTATTATTATTTGGACTAATGATTTTAATATTTGAATCAATAGTACGTTGATGTCCTTTTGTGACGAATTGTAATTCAGCCCGTCGTATAAAAGAATTACCATTATAACCAAGCATTGTTATTTTTTGCGATTCTGTTAGAATAATAAGCCATTGCCTATCTTCACAAATTAGTTTACCCAATGCACTTATGGGTTCCTCCGTATTTAACACATCAATTAATTCCAATGAGCTTTTGTCTTCTGATATATAGGTATGGTAGAATTCGATCTTCCTCAACTTTGCTAAGATTATAAATTGAGGGACTTGAGAATTGAATTTAATAGTTATGGACTCACTGACACATTCTGATTCTCTTATTTGTGATAGCACATACACCATACTCAAATTTTATTTATCATATATGCTCCATCGGCTTAGCTATTGTAATAATAACGTATAAAATAGTCGTGCGATCTAAAAATAAATATCAAATTGCAAATTACATTTGTGTAGTATTTTTGTGGCTATACTAAAGATCAAGCAATTTGGCGATTATAGATTAAATTAAAAGTGACAGAGTTGACTAGTAATATAACTTAGCGAATTTCCTAACTCTTGATCTAAATTGAGATGAGTAGAGATGGAACTGCTAATAAAACAAAAGTGCAATGGTATAATTTTGACAAACTCAAGGATTCCATAAAGCAAGCAAATGGAAATAGCCTGCAACAAAAGTCGGAAGATAATAAGAGCCTGAATAAGGAATCAGAGTTTTCATTTGATAACTGTAAATGTTGTGGAAATGTGCTAACATATCCCAGCGAAGCAACTAAGTTTAGATGTTCCATGTGTCACACAACTATAATTCTTAGTGATTTACCAAAAGTGAAAGATCACCCCCATAGATTATCCTATAGATATCTAAAGAAGATTCTAGATAGTTGTGTGAAACCATCAAAGGATTTAAATGAAACCCAAGAAAAAAAATCGACACACGAAGTATTTGAGCCACTATCAACATATTTGCTTTCTGCATTTGGATCAATCCAGTGTTTAAATAAATCGTTCAGAATTGATAAAAATGATAAAAGATTGCATTTTTCAAGATCAAACTTGAATTTAGAAGAAATACGGGCATGTTTCATCCTTCTTTCTAGATTGCCAACAAAAAGACCACTATATAATGCCTTGCTAGGCGCTTCGGAAACGCTAAGAAGAGTTTATATATCTTTAACTGATAAAGCTAGCCATATTTTTTTCATATTGATTCTTCTTGAAATCCCCTTTTTGAATAAAGCCTTGATAGACGTTGATAAGAAAGAACCAATGTCAATGATAAATACGCCAGAAATAAGATCTCTATGCTGTGATATAACGGAACGAATTTTTGGTTTATTGGGGAATATGAATAATTCAACAGTAAGCAATTATATATCAAGCTGGTTCTCTAACCTTTCTTCAGAAGAATTTTATAATAAAACCGAGCTTGTGAATTTATATATTACAAACCATTTGAAAAGATATTATTATTCTGCTAATAATAATGTGAACAGAAATATAATAAATAATCCGGCTAGCCGTCTTGAAAGGGAACTGCTTCATCCTGAAGCAACCGATACTTCTCCTCAGAAGGTAGATGATGAGGTAAATATTTTTGGCGTAGATTTGCCTTTGATAGGTAGATCAAGGTCACGAATGAAAGGATCACGTAAAGGAGGTGACATAAAGATAAAAGTTCATCAGTATGGTGAAAATTGGAAAATTAAATCTGCATGTGTTGTGATGGGATTATTCGTCAAGGCTAATTCTATCAGAAAGGAGAAGGTTTATGTTAGTTGTTTCTACAACTCATTGGTGGACTATGTGAATATGAAATTAGATTTTGATTCTTGGCAGAAAAATAGAAAGATTAATGAAAGGAAGAATTCTGCTGAAACGGATGAATTGCAAGCTGTTATGGATTATATCAAGGGTACTCTGTCATACACGAATCCCAGGTCATTTTTCTTTTGTCAATTCCCATTTTTAATTAGCTTGGGGGTAAAAATCTCCATATTGGAGTACGAGGCAAGAAGACAAATGGAGAGAAAAGCCGAAGAAGCATTTATCAATTCTCTTGATAAGCAAATCTTTGTAGATGTATATTTCAGAGTGAAGGTCAGACGGGAATATATTGTGCAAGATTCTCTAAGGTGCATCCAACTGAACTCCACTAATCTCAAAAAAAGCTTAAGAGTCCTGTTCATTGGTGAGCCTGGTATTGATGCAGGAGGTTTGAAAAAAGAATGGTTTTTACTATTGAGTAAAGCACTATTTAGTCCTTCTACAGGAATGTTAATGAATGTAGAGGACTCTAATTATTTGTGGTTTTCCGTCGTTGCTCTTGAGAAATTCGAAATATACTACTTATTCGGAGCAATACTTGGATTAGCGATTTATAATTCTACAATTTTGGATTTGAAATTTCCATTAGCATTTTACAAAATATTACTAGGTAAGTCTTTAAATTTGATGGATTATCAGAATTTATACCCAGTTGCTGCAAGCAACCTACTACAACTTAGGCGTTTCTCTCCTGAGGAATTGGAGAGTTTAAGCCTAAGCTTTGAAGTTACATACTCTGATCCTTTTGGGGTGGTTCATAGCAGTCATTTGCTACCTAATGGCGGTGATATTCCTGTCACGCCAGACAATTTAGAACTATACATTGAAAAGTACTCGATGTTTTTCTTGATAGACGGAATTAAGAGGCAAATGGACTCTTTTACACTTGGGTTTAAGAACGTTATAGAAGGGAATGGTCTTTCCTTATTTCTGCCTGAAGAAATCCAATTGTTACTTTGTGGAAGTGAAGAAGCTAAACTTGAAGTCGATACACTTAAATCTGTTACCAAGTATATTGGATGGAAAGATTCCGACGAAGCTAAAGCCTCTTCATTGGTACAATGGTTATGGGAGTTTATTGAATCTCTGAATACAAACATGCAGAAGAAATTTCTTCTTTTCGTCACTGGTTCGGATAGGGTTCCAGCAACTGGTATTCAGAATCTTAATTTTCGAGTAAAACGAATAGGTAAAGATTGTAACCGCTTACCCATTGCACATACATGTTTTAATGAACTAGATCTATATAACTACTCATCGAAGAAGAAATTCTATGATAAACTATATTTAGCAGTAAATGAAAGCTCAGGCTTTGGTATTAAATAGAATTTTTTACATTATTCCATTTTAAAATTTTCTCACTTAGATTGTAATCAAATTCATATTTCCAATGATTTCTTGTACTACGGGGTTTTTCTCTTCAATAAATCCTAATAGCTTATAGAAGGTCTTCTATTAAGTATATTTTACATTAATAAAAGAATTACGAACCTATTATACTATTAATTTAATGAACTTTAATAAATATAAGAAAATAATTACAGAACAAAATAGACTAATTGAAGTCAAAGAGATGCTATTACAAAAATATTTAAGGTGGAATATTTAAGTCCAAGCATATTTATGATAAAAACAATATTATCTGTATGAGTTATTTTTAGCAAAATACATGCAGGTGCTGCGAAATCTAAATTTGATGTACCTAAGAATTGGTTCTAAAACAACTTTATTATTATGAACCAATCTAACGTTGACACTTTTTTTTTACTCTCTTGTTTTATATCAAATCACTTAGGGACAGTTGTGTATTTTGATCGAACTATTCTAACAGGTTTGATACAATGTACGAGCATATATCTTCAAACCTGAAATACTTGTTAAAAGTGAAACAGTCGCAAGAAGGCAACTATGACTTGAGGAGAGAATATTTAAACTTGATATATTATACAGAAAATGATACACATATGTAATTGTGAAAATGGCTCAAAGAAAATAAGAATGGTAAAGCATATACTACTTGTTAGTTCAGATTCAAGCAATATTTTATTTCGTAGGGAGATGGTTTTATGCACGGTATACTTAATTATACTTCGAAGTTTGAAATAAATACTCGTAACTTCCAACTAGACATCAGTAACATTAACTTTGACCTATGCCTATGTGGTGGGTAGTATATATGATATTGGAGAAAATATTCTATAAAAAGTTAGTGTATGTATATGCAGGATTTTCAAATCGCTATTCCTAATAGTACCCCCTCAATATCGCTATTTCAAAAGAATTTTCTCTGTTTTTTGTTATATCAAGTGGCTCAGCTATAATGGTAGATAGTAGTAGTCTTACCGTATTTGATGCTGTGTTGGCGGACTCGCTGGGGAGGTTGATTTACTATCCTGATAATATTAAAAGTGAAAAATTAATAAATGGTGAATGGATTGGCGAAAAAGAAAAGGTGTTCTATGACTCTGATAGCGATGATGTGCCTATCAGATTTATTGATACAGAAAAGGATGGCAATGTAATAGTAACAACTGGATCAAGACATGATAATAAAGGCAAAGATCCTACTTTGGTAGCTGTAGACTACTTACTAGAACATGGAAATGCAATCCTTATATATACTGAAAAGGGCAGATAATATATTCTATACTTTGAAATTTAGAATGGCTATCTTAATCTTGAAATTTATCTTAGAATGGAGGTGATTACATTTTAATCTCTTATTACATAGAACAAATGAACATCGTTGTATAAGTAAAGTTATAAATGATTTAAGCATACAAGCATATATAAAAGGAATTACTTTTATTTTTTAAACTTCAGGTTCAATAGAAGTAACTAGAACGCAAAAAAAATCTTTTGATGAAATAAATTTAAGTCTAATGGTAATTTTATAGGTCAAGCTAAATTATAAAGTGAAATACAATTAGAATAAAGAATTGGAAACTATTTTTTGTAAAGATTTAATTTTTTAAGAGGATAGAAATTCAAAAATCATATACCTATTTTTTATTATATAAAATAAATATCAGCACTTGACGATATTCATAATTCATTAATTTTTCCCAATTTTATACTAATTTCTTACTAAATATCTAAATATCTTTTTATACAATTATAATACCCAAATTTAGCCAAAAATCCTATTAAGATTAAAAATTTAAATAGTATTCAAGCTATACTATTCACTTTAAATTCTTTTCTCCTTGAAATGCCATATGGTATAGAAAACTGAAGTAGAATAATTTGCATCTAAAACTTTTTGTGTCACTATTTCAAAAAATGCTATTTATATCACATGACCAGTCACGCGCAAAATTCCGGGTAATGATAATGTAATTGGCCAATAACCGTTCATGAAAAACAATTTCTCAATACCTCATAAAATTCTATCTCATATACAAAATTATTTGTTACTAGAGTTATCAAGACTAAGTTATTTGTTATATCTGTCAAATCACTAGAGATATGTCATCACTTGCATTTAGATCATTGAGAAGTGGATTAGGATTAAAGGGTAAGTTTCATTTAAATGATATCAAATGCAATCAATTGTAGGTCAAAGTGAAAAATTAACGAAGATAGAAGGGTGTTAGAACTTAATATATAATTGTGAAATAAAGTTGATTGAATTTTGAATGCTACATAGCTTATGAGGGTTATTCTTCAATTTCAAAAAGGATCTACAAAGTACTTGCATTTAATCGTATTTGCTTTTTAAGATACTAACATAATATAGGATCTGTCAGAACCTTGTCTTCTACTACTTCTTCTTTATCCAACTACCAACAACCAGACTTTTCCTCTTACTTAAATAAGAGATCCGAGAGCCAAAACAAGAACTTCACTTACTTCATGGTTGGATCTATGGGTTTATTATCTGCTGCTGGTGCCAAGTCCACTGTTGAAACTTTCTTATCATCCTTATCTGCTTCTGCTGATGTTTTAGCTATGGCTAAGGTTGAAGTTAAGTTAGGTGCCATCCCTGAAGGTAAGAATGTCATTGTTAAATGGCAAGGTAAACCAGTTTTCATCAGACACAGAACTCAAGAAGAAATTGATGAAGCTAACCAAGTTCAAATTTCTTCCTTAAGAGATCCTCAGACTGATGATGACAGAGTCAAGAGACCAGAATGGTTAATTATGTTGGGTATTTGTACTCACTTGGGTTGTGTCCCAATTGGTGAAGCTGGTGACTTTGGTGGTTGGTTCTGTCCATGTCACGGTTCCCACTACGATATTTCTGGTAGAATCAGAAAGGGTCCAGCTCCATTAAACTTAGAAATTCCAGAATACGAATTCTCCGATGACGAAACCTTACTTGTTGGTTAAGTTATAAAAGATTCTTTAATCTATTGAAACAGCATAGAATTTTTTATTAAGAAAAGTAAAAAATAACCAATTTTTACATATTCATGTTAATAGGTAAACTTAAAAATACTATTTATTTTTTTGTCAAAAATCGGGGAAGGCTATAAAGAATGAGTTATTTCTGCCCTTATTTACATTTTATTAATGATACTAGTTCAGTTTATATTTTTGCACTGTATATGGTAATATACCACACTTAGAAAGTATTTATTTGCGTATTATAAGTAGGGATTGCTTTGAAGATAGATTTGTAAATCATCAGGTATAATTGACCAAATATTTGTATTCCAATCATTTTTAATTTTTTCGATGGTAAGATCTTGGGTAAATTCCTTAAATGAAACGCCTTCGAAGAGCTCTATAGATTCACTAATCAGATCTGTAAATTTTTGACCTAGATTATTTGGTAAATTTTTGGGGTAGTAATTGGAAATGAAATGTAACCTGTAGAAAACGCTCCAATGGAATTTTGCATTCTTAGGAAGTTTCCTTGGTCTACCAAAATTAGGTACATAAATCCTTTTCCATTTACCATCTTCATCCTCAATTTTATATCCAGCTGGAAGTAGCTCCATTAGCCACCATATTATAGTATAAATTAACGGTTCATTACCTCTTCCACCAAATGCACATTTTGATCGATCTAACTGACAGGGCCCAAATTTCATAGAATCTTTCACGACGTCTTCCTTCTTATTTCTAGGAGCAACCTCAATTTCTTCGAGTATTTCTTGATAAGTTAACTTTTTCTTTTTAGGTTTCGGTATTCTTTTGCAAAAACCTGAGTTGTCATGACTTTTCAATGATAGAATATCATGATGAAACGAGAACAAACTTGCACACACAGGATGCTCATGATTAAATTCACTAAGAGAACCTGGTTGAAAAGTTATTCCAAATTTGAGTGCTTGCAGTAAGATCCAGCGAAAAGGAATATCAGAAAGATTCTGGTTCGAAGAATCAGGTGGCCAACCACCTCCACAGTCGCCATGATTTCCAGAGAAGAAGAGTTCTATTATATCTTCAGAAGGAAGGTTGGAAAGTCGCTTCTTAGATTTTCTACTAAGTAGTTTGTTTATAATAGTACTGAAACTTGTATATGAATTTGATTTTTGAAAATTTTGCAACAACAGAGTAACAGAACTAAACGATTTGTTGGAATCAGCTTCATCATCTTTTCCCCTGCATCGACGATGGAAGAATAATGGATAGTAGCTATAAGGTTGAAATAATACCTGCTTATACTTACTTCTACGCTCATCGATACTGACAGCATGTCTAACATGTTTCACCACTGTACTTCGAATAGTATACGGAAATAACCTGTCTCTAAGCATACCAACAGAATTTACTGAATCCCATAAACCCATGAAATGAATAACCACTTCCTTTATGGAAAACGTATTCTTGAACTCTGCAACCAATGAAAGTGTATCATTATTATGAGCTGGTTGTCCAGCATCTTCCCAATCGCAATATAATCTCCAAGCTGTGTTGGTCATATCTTCCAAGCCTTTATTTAATAGGCCAACTCTTTCAATCATTCCAGCTAATACTCTTCCAGCAAAACTACCCCTGCTTGTAATGTTAGTTGCTTTAATACTATTATATAGAGTTTAAGAAATTGATAATTACCTAAATCCGATTATGAAGATTTTATCACCATGATTATAGAATTGCATTAGAAACTTATATGCTGCTAATACATGCTGTTCTAACGTAAAGGCTATCATAGCATCTACCTTGCTCATAATCCTGCTTGCTATTGAGTTGAAGAGACGAAAATCATAGAGTCTACTAGAATCCATAAAATCAATTCCTATACCAGGCTGGTAGTAACAAATTTGATTTGAATCATTCTTCTCAAGCATTTTGAATAGTTTTAATACGTTTGTGTCTGGCAGCACGTTGAATCCATTTTCTGTTCCGTCAAGACAGAGGATGATTTTCTTATTCTTAGTTGATTTGTTGCATTTTTCACTCCCACTAATACTAACGTTTGGAGATTCAACACTGATCTCTTTGACAAATTCCTCCCTTTTAGCACCAGAGTAATCTTTATTAACTCTATTTCTTATCTTTGAATCATCCATTTCCTGATTTTATTAATTGCTAAGAGAATATAATTAGACGATACCAAAAATGCTGCAAATGAGAATTGAAGTGGATTTTTAAAATAGATGACCGTTTATTGGATTAAAATATGGACAGATGCAACTATATGATAAATAATATATAACAAGATACAAATCAATAACCTCTATAGCTTGTATTTTTCTCACTAAATGGATTTTCATCGTTATACTCATCATCCATTGGTTTATAACCTTGATTACCAGTAAAATATGCCTGCTGCGGTTGTCTTGTGTAATTGGGAGCAGGCGTTGGCGCGTACATATTAGGATTGTGATAAACGTCTGGGGGTTGTTGATAATTGTTGGAAGTAGCGGGCCTACAGCAGCAGCAGCACATAGACGTGAGACAATCAACTCCCATACACAAGCAACGGAAGACTGATGTAAGGAACCAAATTGCAAGAAGACAAGCCAATACAATCCCCACTATAGCCACTATCTTACACGTCTTATTATCCATACAAGTATCCCAGCTTTTAAACGAGTCTGCCGTGCTGGAAACATCACTAGAAAAAGATCTAGAAACTAATCTCGTGGGACATAAATGGAAATTCTCTGATATAAACATTTTTTTTGCTGGTAAAGAATATAGATTAGACCCTTTTATTTTCTACTCAATCTAAGAAGCTAAAGTAACGAATTTTATTTTTGTGACAATTTGATCCAAAACAAGATGGAACACGTAAAAGCGAGTTTCAAGTAAATATTTTCTAGGGGTATGGTATTAAATTTATTGAACGTCAATTAAAGTAGCAAGTAACTCTTTCAATATAATATAGATCGTTAAGTTAAGTTCCTTCTTGTACCTCTCTATTTATAAGAGTTAAGCGTACTTGAATACTCTTCTAGGCGCAGTCAAACGTTTCTAAATATAACTTTGATGTGATGAGGACTTGTATAGCGGGGGGATGATCAAAATTAATCGCTGCGGCTTTAAGGTACATTCAGTCCGCGTAACCTAACCTAATATGATGATCAAATAAAGAGTAGGAGAAGTGATTACTTTCTACTAGTTCGTTATCTAAGATGGGGATGTCATCTCCTGTTCATAATTTTGTATGTCACTAGAAAATAATTAGAAGCCAAGCCCTCTATGTGTACTGCTACCAACTGTATTTTATTTACCTTTAATACAAGGTGATAAAACTGACTATGTTATCGCATATTATGTATCCTTTCAATAGAGATAGAAACAGCTTAATAGCCATTGTAACAATAATCGTCTTTATTTCTTTTAGAATTATTCTTATAAGTTAACTGCTTAGAGTCGATATTTCCAAAGCTACTTTTTTTGATAGGTAAAATCATAAGTTAGGGGTGTATTCTGATTCTAATGTCCCTTGCGTTGTAGTTCGTAGGTCACGGTAATATATTATCCATTCTATACAACTTAGAGTAAGTATAGAGCGAACCTCAAGAATATATATTGGCAATACATTAAGCTATCTAACAAAGTTCAACATAATAATTTGGAATGACCAGAGACAGCAAACAGGGCATTGAATAATAAACAAGCTTTTAGAGTTACATATGATTTTTTACATAAAACGTAAGACTACGGATGAACCAACAGCAACCATTACATTGCTTATAATTAATTTAGGGACAATATTGGAAGTATAAACGAAATAAGGTGTAGGTTGATTACAGTTTTTTTTTCTTAAAATGAACCAGTCTAAAAAATGCTAATATATACTTGAGAGTATAACTTCTAATTAGACTTTTAATTAGATTTCATATACTTGTTTCTAACCACGATTTTGATCAGTATAGGGTTTACTTTACTATAATAGAGACAGTTACAATTAGAAATCAGTTTCAATAGATATTTACAAAGTATGTCTTAGTTGGAAGTATTCACAGATTAACTTTTAGCAGATTAACTTATCAGAGAAAAACGTTACAAAACAAGCGACCTACATATAGAACTGCTAACCTGAAATCATAAAACTTAATGTGATTATTTAGCTTATTTAGAATTAGAAATTCTCTCTTGATACCAACAGAGAGTGATTGTACATATTCAACATGTGCTGCTGAACAGGAAAAAAAGATAAAAATAATATTGATCATTAGATTGGAATGTCAAGAGCTTCCAAATGGATGGAAATGGTACAAGACCAAGATTATGAGCATTTATCAAGATTCTTGAATAAGTTGCATCCAAGGAATTATATAATGGATAGATAGTAGTAATATTGAGAACAACTTTCAATGATCATAGAAGAAAAGCACCAAGTTCTAATGAAATATGTTGCAAAATCGGTATATAATGCTTGTATCCCATAAGGTCTGAGCAAGACGCTGTAAAACTATTTTCACTAACTATAACGGTTATGGAATTCATCCTGCTTGGAATAGCTATCGAACTAGGACCCATTTATACACTCTAACGTATATATTACTAGTTCTGGCTCCATTAGTGATTTTTTAGATGCGAAAAAATCATTTTACTCGAAGAGAACAGATTGTAACACAAAACTACATATATTGTATTTAAACTTTATCAGTTCCCCTATTCACAATCACAATTAATAAATTTGACTGCCGTGTGGAAGAGCTCAACTTGAAAGACGAACCCATAAAAGTTATTGTAGAGCCTGCAATAATTAAAGACCAAGTGATAATAGGCAAATTTGAAGGGACTCAGAAGATCATTTTTTCAAGGAGTCATTGCTGAAAATATAAATGTTGGTAGGTGATAGTACTGTTACCGAAGGCAAAGTGCGACTGTTAGCACTCATTATATGAAATATTAAAAAAATCTAACAAGTAGGTTATAGCAAAATATATCTGCATTTTCCAACTGTTTAAATCTATCTTTGTTTTAAATTCTTTATTTACTAAAATTTATTATTATTCTATTATTTGGATTATTCAGAGGATAAACCAAAATTCTCTATAGTGCAATTATCCAAAGACCAATTTTTTTTATGTAGATGATGATTCCGGCTCATGTCACTGAACATAACTAACTCTGATTTCTATGAGGTCTGGATTTGAGCATTTCTTGCATGGACGTGGTACAAGTCCAATATGGACGAACTAAATTAGGACGAATCGTATCAAACGAGCTTTGGATTTTGACTCCAGTAAAAAGCTTCCGTGGGTTCTGAATAATCTTTTCAAACATTGCAGAAATGTAATCGTATTCTTGCAAGATCTGCTCCTCTTCTGCAACACCTAAGAAGTCACAGATTTCTTGTGTTGTCTGAAATTCAAGGAAAATTTCACTGCCACATGTATCATCATTTACAACAAGTTTAAATGGTGCAACCTTTAAAGTCCTCTTAAATGGCTTGACGATAAAAGGATGCATAGGAAGCACTCCCTTTACGTATAAATCTACCTCAAATACACGCGCCTTTTTCAAGTCCTCCCATTTTGGTGCCATACTTATTAATTGGGAAATATCAATTTTATTGACCAAAAATTGATCAAATTCCTCTAAATTGGCGTTTACTTGACTATTCCTCTGCAGGCTTCTCGTAAAATCTGATTGAGAAGTATTTTGAGTTTGCGATTGCAGTGAAATAGGTCTCTGGGTATCATCATTCGATATATGCTGCTGGAATAATAAATTCATACCGTGAGGGCGCTTCTGGACTTTTTGTGGAGGCTCTGGCTCCTCTCTTTGCACTGATTCCTCACTAGATGTATGCTGCTGAAATAATAGATTTGTACCATTGGATCTCTTCTGGGCTCTTTGATGATTGTCTCTTTCTATCGAATCATCGGCACTTCTTTGTCTTAAAGTAGAAATATCTGGCTTTATATCTAGCCCAATGATGCTATCAATTGACAATACTTTGCAAGCCTCATAGAATATGTCTCTCTTAGCTGTAAATTTAAAATTCTTTAACAAATTAATAAGGATTCTCCTCCTAGGACTCGAAACAGGGTATAAATCATCTATGTTTTCATCTGATAATAATGTTAATGAGTTAAAATTACTCTCAATTTTACCTTGGTAAGTCTTTAATGTCATAGATAAGTTGATAAATATACCCCTTCCTTCAAGTTTGCATGTATCTTCATCCAGAAAGTCATTAGTTATAGGATTCTTGAAACTTCTAAATTCTTTAATGACAGAAAAGCATTTAAAGGCTGGTACGCTTGAAGAAAATAATCTAAACTTATCGAGCGGCACGTATTCATTTTCCAATGGATAATCTATAGGAATCCTGGAAGAAAGTAAATTATGTCCAATTGCAGAATGAGGAACTGGTGTAAAATCAGTAAATACTAAGAAAGCTGGGCCACTAGGTTTCCACCGATGACTTTTAAAGAAACTTAAACAATACACTGGGAGTATAATTTTATAATGCTCCGGTCCTTCAAAGTCTATAGTATCAGGCAGCGGCAAGTGTGAAAGTGACTGGATACTTTCAATGTCGTCCATATCAACTTAAAATTGTAGTTTAAGAAAATATTGTAACAAGAGACGTTTTTGATTAGTTGCGGTAAAAAATTTAAAAATATGTTTTTAAATAATTAAATTAACTAGAATATGACAAGTAAGTATAGATAGCCAAATTTGTACAAAATAGTAACTAACAACTTATAGAGGCTGGAAAAATACCAAAGGCACTTAAAAAAGCTCAAAATCTAGTGAATTCTACAAAGGATAGGGAACTATCAAGGAACCCACAAACGGCAGAAGAATTTTTGGAACAAGGATCTATTGACGAAGAATCAGGAGATAGATGGCTTGGATCAGATTTATCAAAAGCATTGAGGTTTTATAATAAAGCATATCAAGCATATTTGAAGTCAATTGAAGTTAGTAAGTTTGCAGACCTTGATAGTTATTATAATTCTTCGAGATTACTATTCCATGTTTATAATCACTATACAAATAGTGGAATTAAGTATTATCAGTTAACAAATATTGATGAAGTCTTAGGAGCAGGAAATTATTCCGTTGTTCAAGAGTTACCATTAATAGTTCGAGCCCATGAAAAGGCTATTGATGTTGCGACTAATGCTGGTGAAAAGTTATCTACAGACTTATTATACAATACTGCCCTTGTATATGTGGAGGTTTTAGAATACCATCAAGATAAATATGATGCTAATTTTGATGACCTTTTGAACTTGTCTATAAAAGCCCAAGAACTACTAAAGAATGTGATTGAACAGCAAACGAAAGACTTGAAGACATTTATTGATGAACTACAAGGTATAAGTGCTCCAAAAAATGAAGAATCTGATAGCATCAATCCAGGACTTGCTACATCAAATACTAAAGAAGAAGAATTTACCAGTGAGGAAGTATTACAACCAACTGACATCTTTGAAACAATACAGGCAGGTTACCAATTAGCACAATCAATACTCGAGAACATTACAAACCCAGAGAAAGAGTTAATTATGACATTAGATTGTATCAATCCATTTCTAACAACATGTGACAATATTGCACAGGAACTATGGGAGAATTTCTCGGAAGCTACAAATAAGATATCCGACATGATATCTTCATTAACAGAGAACCAGATGAAAGAATATATAATTATGAAGAAAAGTATTACTGGCTTAGCAATAAACAATTTAGATCAATTGTTAGAACACTGGAACGATAGCACTTTACCAAACACTCCCTCTAGATTTAATGCAGCTTCAGATAATATTCAAGTTTTTCTTGATCGTTATGATATAGATGTTTCTACCGCTAATTCCAATCCCGATGTTGCTTCTTTGCTTTGGAAAGCATTATCTTCCATGACAAACAATTATAAAAAAGCACAGGAATTACTTAATATTGAATTAAATGAAAAAAAGAAGTTACCAAGTGGAGTTGAAGGAGGAATAGGATCATTACTTGTCCAAATAAGTGCTGCATCACTCTCTAGAGCTGATATCGATATTCAAAGGTGTCAACTTAAGAATTTTGAAGCATCTGTAAAGAATCATGATGTATTATTACAGAATGCGAAGACTTTACTTAAAAATACAATGACCGTAGCTAATTCTACTGGGGGCTTGAGAGAAGCGGCTACTGAAAAGTTTCAAAGGGAAAATAAAAAGATAGAAGCCTGTCTAAGAATGTGCATCTTAGAAAATAAACATAGTATAGATGAATTAGATTCTATAATTGGAAGAATCTCTTGGATTAACGAGCTTCCAAATATCAAGAAATTAGGATACTACGAAGTCTTTGGTATTAACAATATTGACAGTGACATCGCTTTCTCGTAAATAAATTATATATATATATAAATGTAACACTTCCCCAAAATAACTATCTAAGCTATTAAATAATAAATAAATAAATAAAATTTATAATAAACACTTCCAATATCTTCTTGAAAACTTATAAATCTGAATGCTAAACTACAACAAAATTACCCATTAATTTGTAAGCAGGGCTGTTGTCATATTATTGGAATATCTGTCATGTTCATTAAAGGAAACGACGCATCTGGGTACTCCTCTGGATGACTAGTACAACTTGTAGTTTCAAAAATTGAGCTATCGATATGTTGTAACAGAATTGAATGAGTTCTGCAGTTGTTTACTATAACTTGGAATAAATTAACCTTCAACGTGTATATAATAACCAGAAAAAGCTTCATTGCAAACGTAGGGTTATAATCCTAGCTTGATGGACCAGGAATATATTACTATAATGCAACCTGGACTGTTCCCATATGTTTATATAAAGAAACTGAATTTTGCTAATCATAGGAAATTCGAGCCCATGAGTATGATATATTAAGATCGGAAGTAATTTACTAATACTTCCTAATTAGGGTAAGTCCGATTATACTAAATTTATTACTGATGACTATATACATTGAATTAGATAACAACTCTAATAAATATCTAGTTAAAAAAAAAATCTATTTGATTAACTTATCAAAAGCTGGGATCAAAGATTGGGCTAAGGCAAAAGAAAATACAAGTTTTGGACCAGTAGTTAATAATTTAGGAGTTAAACCTTTGAAGAAAGAAGTAATACCTTCCTTCTTAGCCATGTTCTTCAAGATAGTAAAACCAGATTCTGGATTGTCAAAGTTTCTGTTTTGGATTCTGGTCTTAATGACATCCAATGGCGCAGAGACAATTAAAGAAGCAGAAGCACCGAAAATGGAAGTGATGAAATTTTGAGTCCAAGTAGCCGAAGAGTAGTCCTTTAAACCAAAGATGTATTCCTTAGCAAAAGAATTACCACCGAATAAAGCGAATGAACCTGGAGCATTTCTAGCCGCAGTCCAACCCCAACCTCTGTATAAACCAAAACCCTCATCTGCTAAGATCTTAATGAAACCTCTACCACGGAAAGATTCAGGGTTTGTTTGACGCTTGATCTTTAAAACATCTAATGGTAATAATACAACTTCACCAATACCAATAAGGGAACCAGCAGTGGCAGATAATAAAGCCTTACCAGTCTTTGGACCGAACAAGTTCTCATAAGTGTCCTTGAAGTTTTTGGTCAAGTATTCGTTAGCAAATGGTTGACCACCATATTTGTAAACTCTTTGCAAGATCTTGTAACAAGCAGCATAACCTAAACCTGGAAACAAGGTAAATAATCTTTGTGTAAGTGCTTTGGAGGCATGTTCTCTGAAGATCACAGTGTTCAACTGAGCAGCAGAAGTAATTTTACCGTGGTTAGACATCAATCTTTTAGAGATGGTGTCGACTGGGTGGAAAACACCAATCTCACAGATACCAGCAGTAGCAGACCCTAAAACTCTAGCACTTGCTGATTCCTTCTTGTTAATAGCGGCTGGAGACATTATATAACTTTACTTCAATATTTAGTAAATTACTTTCACATTCGGATTTATTGAGTCAATGAAAAATTTTGATCGAACCGCGCTTAGAGCTTTAATCACGTGTGCTTCCTAATTGATATATTCAAAAAATTGATGATATGTTAGCCTCATACTGTTATATATTTTATCATCTTAATCACTAGCACATTACGAAGGAATCAAGTGATTAGGTATGGTTTCAGATCTGTCATTAAAAGTAGTTGGGGATTATGCTCAGAAGTTGAGCAAGTTGACATTCAACTCACGCCCAATCATCACAGAACTTACTGAAATGGCTGGGGAGAATATAGATGTTGCCGATGAAATAGTCAGCGTAATCACCAATAGAATATATAAGTGCATCCCAGAACAAAAACTTTTTGTCTTGTACTTATTAGATTCCATTTGCAAAAATGTTGGAAGTCCATATAACATTGTTTTTGGAGATGACATCTTCAAGCTTTTTAGTTATGTATACCTGCTTGTTGGTGACGCTGTTAGACAGAAGATGGTTAATTTATTTGAAACTTGGAAGCTAACAAAGGCAAAAGGAATGAATATTCCTCTTTTCCCCGATGAGCAAATGGAGAAGATTGAAAACTTGCTTCTTCAAGCAAGCTTGAAGGGCTTAACAAATAGATCGTTAATAGAAGATATTAATAAGATAATACCTGTATTTGAAATGAAACTCAAAAAGGCCCCAGATCAAAGATTAAAAGAGAAATTAAATGCATTAGTTCAACTTAGAACATTATTATCTGGTCAGCCAATGAAGCCTAACGATTTGTTAGCGGTAAAAGATAAACTTAACGAGTTTAAGCAACTAGAGTTAGGTTCTAACAATAAACAATCCCACAGGCCAGTAACTCCCGTTAGTACTGCACCAAGCACTGCTACGAACACACCTAAATTACCGCCAACCCCTCTTTCAGTTCCTAGAGCTAAAGATTTATTCCACGCTCTTCTTGCATCTGGTTTAGTTACAGTTGATCAATCATTAATCCCTGGTTCTAAACCTAAATATGAATTAGTTTATCCTAGAATCAAATATCAACCTCCAAGTAATGAATTGCCGTCCAGCAATGTCCTCCAAGACATATTGTCAACTTCTGCATCTAATAATATAAAAAGAACTGAATATGAAAGACTCAAATTTAATGAATTATCTAAAATTGAAAACGATGTCAGTAAAAGTTTTCAATCTTTTATAAACAACAACAAACCATCCCAACTGTTAGTTTCCTTGGTATATAATTCGAAACCTTCGAAATGTGGCTTATGTGGTAAGAGATTCACAAATGACGAAAATGGGGCTACAAAGAATAAATTACATCTAGATTGGCATTTTAGAATTAACAAAAAGTTAACGGCAGGAAACTCCAATGTCCATTCAAGAAATTGGTACCTTGACGATATTGATTGGGTTAAGTTCAAGGATGAAGACTTGTTAGAATATTCTACTACATCGCTGATCTCTAATCCTGTAGTTTCTTCTGCTAATTTACCCACTAATAATGAAATATCATATGTTATTGTCCCTTCTTCGGAAACAAATATGAATAATAAATGTATTATTTGTCGAGAACAGATAAAAGCTACATATAATGACGATTTAGGAGAATGGTGTTGGATGAATTGTGTTAAAGCACCTGGTGAAGGTAAAAACTCTCGAAAAATTGTTCATATTACCTGTTTTGATGAAGCAAATAGGAAGAGAGGACCTGATGAGGATTTAAACTATAATTTTAAAAGGGAAAAACTTTAAAATCCTTATATAGCAGTTTATAACCTATTATAGTATAGAAATCTTAATTGAATTGGAAAAGACCCAAAAAATAAAAAAGAATAAAATTTTAAGTAAAGAAATTATTTTGTTAGAGGTATGTAGCTAGTTTATAAAAATACACCACCTAAATACTAGATATACGAAGTATATATTTATATACATGAAGTTATCACTTTTCTATGTAACTTTACGTTTAGTTTTGACCTAAACATTTTAAGATGTCGCTCCAGACCTTGGCTGGCTTTTGAGAAGCGTCAACACCAGACCAGATACCGGTCTTTCTGTAGTATTCAACAATTGGTTCGGTTTGCTTGTGGTAAGTGACTAATCTCTTCTTTAAAGCACCTTCGTTATCATCAGATCTTTGAACTAATGGCTCACCAGTGATGTCATCAGTCATTGCCTTCTTTGGTGGGTTAAATTCCTTGTGGTAAGATCTACCAGAAGCTGGGTGAACTAATCTACCAGTAATTCTAGAGACTAATAATTCATCATCGATCTTTAACTCAACAGCACTTTGTAATGGAGTCTTTCTGTCTGTTAACATAGTGTCCAACTTTTCAGCTTGTGGGATAGTTCTTGGGAAACCATCTAAAATGAAACCAGACTTACATTCAGAATTGTTTTCTAATTCGTTCTTGATCATACCGACCATGATTTCATCAGAAACTAAACCACCTTGGTCCATAATCTTCTTGGCTTCAACACCTAATGCAGTCTTAGCGGCAACTTGGGCTCTCAACATATCACCAGTAGCTAAGTGACAGGCACAGAACTTTTCCTTCAAGTTTGGAGCTTGGGTACCTTTACCAGCACCTGGAGGACCAATCAAGACCATTCTAATGGATTTTGGAACATCAGGGATAATTCCTGATTTCTTTTCCAAAACTTGGATCCTTTCATTTAACTTAGAAATAGTGTTCTTTAAATCTTCAACTGACATTTTCCTCTTCAATTGGGTTGGGTATATGCTTCAAACTAATTCAGCCTTTAGTATATATACTACAAACTGCGAAACTCGACGTCGAAACCCAAAAAATGCGTTTTGTGTAATATATGGGAAATACATCACGTGGTTCAAGAAGTTCCATACATCCACCGTATGAAATTAACAGTGAACCTGGCAGATTTCCCGCCAAGAAACAATGTTGTAAAGTAGAAATATGGGATACTAACAAGTGACCTCATGAAATTCTATATTTCTAAAGAAAAAAATAAAGTGAAATAAGAAGTATCATTTAGTTGGTTAAAGAGTTGAAGATTAATTGTATGGATATATGCATATTATTCATCCGAGGCAATACATTACTGCGAAAAGATATTGTAAGAAACTCAAGAATAACATCGAAATGCTTGATAATAATCTCAGGCAATATTAGTTCTTAATCAATTCTATCAAGTCCCTTTTTTGATTCCCTTTCATAAATTAAAATGCCAAATTTGGGTAACATGATAAAGGTATCACTTCGGTTTTATGCAAGTAATAAGTATGTCGTACATTAGACTTAATTAAGCATAAATGCGAGTAAAAATCCTTTCTAAAATAAGAGTGGAATGTATAAAAGGAGAAAGATATCATACCTATATATATTCCTTGTAAATCAAGGTTTTAGAGGTGAGGTAATCTTTATCAGAATCTTAATGCGACAAGGCGAAGGAGCATCATTAAATAAGATACGTAGTATGTTTGAAATATGCAGTTATTTATATAAAGAATGTAGTTGAATGGTTCCAGAATCCAAGGTGTTTTATCCAGTATTGTACTCTTACAAATAAACCACCTATAAATCCCCCTGATATAATAATAATAATGTGTTTTATGTTATATTCTGGGTAATAATAAAGTACTTATCATTATAACCATTGATTCTTATGGGGTTAATTGATTATAAGAACTGGAGTTAAGCAACGCGGAGAGAGAACGGAAATCCCGTCAAATATCCGATAATCAATGTAAGTCTTAAAATCGAGATTCTCAGTCTAAGAACTCAATTCCTTATATTTAGTTTTTATTGATTCTTTTTCTTTTTAATAGGATTAAGATCATTGATAGAACAGGAAATATGCTTTCATTTAAATATGCGCTTTTTCTTTTAAAACTTCCTTATTATTTCATAAAAGATGCCTATTTCTTTTTAACTCAAGGTGTGAGGTATAAGCATATGTCTACTTTTGGTAGAACATATAAATTGACAACAGTCCAGCAGAGTTTTAAGCTAGGCTTATATGATGCACCTTCCATTTTCCTTCCATATTGTACAGTTAAAAGTAATATAGCTTCTGCTTACCCGAGGGTTGCTAACTATCAAGGATATGGTGAAAAGTACGATGAGAAGTCTACTTGGATAGTAAAGCAAGAGAATAGAAAATTAGATGATCCCATTCTTATTTATTTGCATGGTGGATGTTACAAATATCCTGTGATACAAGGACAGATGGAATCAATTATTTCAACTTATGAATTATTAGACAAAGAATTGAAAGACAAATTGTCTATCTTATATCTTGATTATACTTTAATTGAAGACGGTAAGTTACCTTTACAAATCCTAGAATTACATGATACTTATAAAAAATTGGCTGCTGAAAATAATACGAATATTTGGTTTTTAGGCGATTCTGCTGGTGGTAATCTTGCAATCAATTATTTACAATATTTGAAGCAGCCATTTAATCATCACTTACCTCGTGTATCCAAGGTTGCCTTAATAAGTCCTTGGATTGAAATTGACCCATGTGAAAAGAGAAATCAACCAGGTTCTTCTTATTATAACAATGACAAAGATATTGTAACTTATCCTATCTTTAAACCAGGTAAATCAGAATTTCTTGACTCGAATGCAGATGAAATTTCGACTACCTTACGGGAACCATTTGGTGAAAAAGCTTGGGAAAATGTCCCTACATTGAATGATCCAGAGTGTCTGGTTTTGGTCATTGCAGGAGAAAGTGAGTCTTTCAGAGATGAAATATTGGAATGGTCCGAAGTGGCATTAGGTGTCCCATTCAATTCGACACAAAAGTATGGGGACTCTGAAGGTAAATATATTCCAGAAAAGCATCAATACGTTAAGGATGGCTCAGCTGGAAAATGTGCCGTAGAGTTTTATATGCAACCATGGGGTATGCATGATGGCCTTTGCGTGTTAGAAGGTGATATTTTACCTGAGATTTGCAGTGATAAAGTCACTTCAATTCTGCAACTTGATCAAGAGCATTACTTTGGTTTACATAAGGTAGTAAAGTTTTTTAATTCTAATTAAGTATATGCTTTAAATATTATGAATAAGTTTCTATAATAAACCCCGGAAAATGCTAGTAGAACCAATTTCGAATTAACCTATGAATGAATTAAAGTGGACAGTTAATCACATCAGTTCTGGAAAGTATGAATTTCTGGTACATGGTCAACTTTAACTAATGGTCTATAAACTGGCCTCCACATTTGTGATTTAACCCACTTAAGACAACCGTCAAAATCTCTTGGAACCTCAACAAATCCACCATCTGGCCTTTCTTCATCTTCAACTCTTGCGAGACCATCCTTTAATGCTTGTAAGATAACCGAGGTAGCGATTTTAGCACTAACTTCATCGATTTCTTCTAATCTTGGAAGCAACCCGTTCTTTGGATCTTCCATTTTAGGGGATAACTCAGCTAAACGGTCAACAGCAGCAGAAACCATAGAATCACTGATATAAGTACATCTAGACAAAACTGCACCTAAACCAATTCCTGGGAATGTGAAACAATTATTATTTTCAGAAATAGTATAACCATCAACAGGAGTAAATGGAGAACCTGTAGCGATTAATGCATTATTGTCAGTCCATTTCATGATGTCGACAGGGAAAGCTTCGTGTAATCTTGTAGGGTTAGATAACGGGAAAACAATAGGTTGTTTGTTGTGTTTGTACATCTCTTTAATGATTTCTTCTGTAAAAGCACCAGCTTGAGTGGAACAACCAACTAAAACAGTTGGCTTAACCTTAGATACAACTTCAAGTAAACTCTTAGTATTGATGCCTTCCCATTCGGAAGTTTCATGAGCGTAATTCATTTGAGCTTCAGTGTTAGAAGTAGAACTCTTCAAAATTAAACCGTTTCTATCCATTGGATAAATGCATTTTCTTGCTTCTGCAACAGTAGAACCGTGTGATACCATATGGTTGACAATTTGATCTGCAATACCTAAACCAGCTGAACCAGCACCGTAAATAACAACCTTAGTATCTAAGAGGTTCCTGTTTGAGAATTTTAATGCAGCAGTAATTGAAGCCATTACAACAGCACCGGTACCTTGGATATCATCATTGAAAGATGGAAGTGCTTCTCTATATTTGTATAACATATCTCTACCAGTAGTGACACCAAAATCTTCGTAATGCAAAACTGCTCTAGGGAATCTTTTCTTCACAGCATTAATAAACTTATCAACAAAACTCCAATATTCTTCACCTCTTACTCTCTTGAACTTATTACCCATGTATAATTCATGGTTAAGTAATTCTTCATTATTAGTACCAACATCTAATACAACTGGCATAACTCTACCTGGATGGATACCAGCACATAATGTCATTAAACCTAATTTAGCAACTGCAATTCTAATACCACCAACACCCTGATCACCAATACCCAAAATTCCCTCACCATCAGAAACACAGATATAGTCGATATCCTTATCTTCACCATATGCAGATAATCTTCTGTCAATGCTGTCTGGGTCAGAAATATCTAAAAAGCAACCTTCAGGCTTTCTAAATCTTTGAGAATAAGTAGCAATTGCATCACCTTCAGTAGGGGTATATATAATTGGTAACATTTCCCTTATATTACGTCTAACTAACTCGTAGTATAAGACCTTATTTTGTAATCTCATAGATGTACAGAAATCGTTTTTAGCCAATGGAGTCTTTAAGTAGGTAAATTGATAGTAAGCTCTTCCAACTTGTTCATCTAAGGAGTTAACCCTAGATGGTAATAAACCTTCTAACCCAAAGGCTTTTCTTTCTTCCTTAGTGAATGCAGAACCCTTGTTGAAAATTGGGGAGTTCAATAAGTTGAAACCTTCAAGGGAACATTCAATTGGACCCTCGATTGAAAGTCTTGTAGTCTTTGGCCTCAATGCAGCGATAGCGGCATCCAAGTTAACTGGGGTTTTAATAGTATGAGTGTGGATTGAAGTGTTCTTAGAAGAAAAACGAACTTGGCGCAAAGTAGCGCTCTTTGGTTTCATTTGTTTCAACATGTTAATTCTATGACTCTTAGTTCTATTAATATTTCAAAGATAACGGGATTTGAAGACTTATCTATTCCTTTAGTTCTAAAGGTAAATAAGTATGCAACTCAGAAAAATCGAATTAATTCAAAAAAATTTTAACCTGATAGATAAATGAATCTACTCCAATAATGGTGGGCATTAGGTTCCTTTAGTACTAATTAATTTGAAGGGTATCTATATATCGCTTTCTGTCTTAATAGTGGGGTTCGGAAAAAAACGCGCCTTGAAATTTTATTCCGACTTCTTCCTCAGTTTCCAGCCTTTTTCGTAGTGGATATGTTGGGATAGTAGAGGAGATAAGTGGAGTTCACTTAATTGAGGAGTCCTTAGCGACCCCCCACATATTATTTTTGAATAGGATATCGAATCCTAACGATTACTAACCTCTTTCAGTTTCAGAGAAATCAATACGAAGTAAATCTAATGGTCAGGCAAATTAGGTTTTTGCGGTTGCACGAGGTGGGCTATCCATTAAATTTGTTCGGACTAGAGGTCCTGAACTGCTATCATAAAAAATTATTTAAGTGCAGGACTATACTGATGGGAAGAGAAGATTCCAGACGTCACTACTGCTGTAATAAACATTTTTCCTTGGAATTGAAGTAATTTAGGAATATACTTCAAGATAGGCTAGATACACTATGTTACCAATATTTTTGATCTTAAGCAATAATCAAGTCACTGTAATTTAACTTGAATGAATAGTAGAGTAAGATAGACATCACATACAACCTCAATGTACTCAGCCATTGGCAATAGTACGATATCGGAGTAGCGATTTATTTTCGATTTCGGACCCCTCAGTTGATGGTATTTATTGAGTTATTGCGCACTAAAAAAAAATTTACACCCCTTAGTGAAATTTCTCCAACAGCCGTACAAGCCACAAAGTTTCAGGCATACTAAGAAAAAGAAATTAAACTACTCTGCATTGAGTTAAGGATTTGAGATGGATGTTTATTGACGATGAAAGACTTGTTAAACTATATTTGCTTCCAACTGGAGTACACGTATGATTTCCTTAATTAACCATCAACTGAGAGGAACCATTATAAATATTACGTATAATGGTCTCCTCGACTTTCCGAATTCATCCTTTTTGTATACAGTACTGGATTTTTGACAGGGCATTCTTGTATTTATTTCTCGCTTTGAGGCGAAGAGATTCTTTTGCAAATTAAACCTTTACTGATCTAGAAACTGCGATTGTCTAAGTTGTTATATGCAAGTTGTGAAATGTTTAGGCTAAATGTTCAAACCAAATTTGACTATTTTGTCGCGATTTTCCTTAGTTGTTCTATTACTATTTTTCACTAAGCAGCATTATTATGAACTGCATTCTTCTCAAACAAATAAAGTATTCTTCTCAATGAAGTTTATTTTATAACAAGGTAATATTTTTGGAAATTCTCTAAGTAAATAATCAGGAATCATGCTTGTGGTTACAAAAATTCTGATAGCATTTACTAATTGGATAAGATACGTTTAAGATATTCTCTTGCAATTAGAAAATTAAATCTGTGTAAAAATAAGAAGATATGGAATGACCTAAATCTTAAAAATTTACTCTTAAAGGCGAAATTCTGTAGCAAACCATTGAAGAAGATATATTAGATAGTATTTATCTAAGAACTGCCTTGATAAAGATGTACATTGCATCTATAGGATTAGAATTTAGAGACCAATTACTTTCTCTAAGTCCTCTGTAATTTAAAAGGAGATCTTGCGGATTATACATAACTATATATATTGAATTCTTCAAAGTGGATTAATCATTTATGCTATATAAGATAACTTGTCTCATTAACTGAGTGTTAAGAACTACAATGCTTAAAAAATGTTTTTTACTCAATTTTATATTATCACTTATCAGATGTAAGAGGGAGTATAATTTATTATAATTTTCAAATTTGTACTTATTCAATTATAGGATGCAGATAGGAATGTTCGTTAGGTATGTGTACTGTCTTAGGATTTTATTGTCTGAAACAACTACGGAATAAAAGCAAACGGGTAGTAGTTTTTTTAATTACCTATTTATGAAGATTGATTTTATAATTTGCTCAGAGAATGTACTACGACTGACAGTAATACGACCACCAGTAATACATGAATTACCTATACATTTTATATTATCACACTGAATCTTTGTTGAATTATACATTTGTGAAAGTTTAGCATCAGAAATTGAGCTTTGGTAAGGTGTTATCTTCAGGAAGTTTTGGTTCAGAAGCAGAACTGAAAAGTAAAGTTTTTCATCATAGTAAACCATTCACAAATTTATATTTCAATAAAAATTAAGACTGATACTTTCATTTATAAATTAGAAACGTTCATTTAGAATCTATCATACGGTTAGTACAAGGTATTTTAAATAGAAAAATGTATCTTCCATTTTGAATCAGATGGTGATGCATGTTTTTATCCATGGATCAGGGTTCACCGGGACAAATTGTGATAAGTTCATCATAAAATTGAAGAAGTAATAATATTTTTAGATAAGTACATACTAATTAACCATCAGTTAAATTATGCCCTTCATGCTAGTGGTTTAATCCTCTGACATAAACTATCTGCATGAAAATAAATAACCTTTTTTTAACATCTTGCTAAAGTTTTCTTTAATATTAGAATATATAGGTTGAATTTATATGAAAAAATTTTCATATTTCAAAAAACTTTTGAGGTCCGGGTAATCATAAAATAGTAGGGTTTTGTTAGTGCTCTCTGGCTTAGTATGGTGTTCTTCTATGCCTGAACCCAAAATCTGCCAGCCACATTGGTAGTACATATTATTACTTATAAAAGTATTGTAGAATAAGGAGATAAGTATCGAATTATCCACATCTACATTAGACTGTACTGAAGAAGTCCTTGAGAGGGACTGGGATTGTTAAAGTAATTGGAAAAGATGAAGACTACTATATAGTCAATCTTGCATTCTGTTTAATTTTAGTATATATCTAAGTTTGTCAATTATGAAGCTAAAAATCTGTAACTATAAAGAATTCAATATAGCATAAAAGCTATAATGAGTCACAAGCGGTATTGCATGCTATGTGATGATATTTGTCTGTTTGTCTTATTTATCTGTTTAGTTCGTCTCTTAATTTCTTATTTATTCTCCATTTTTTCTTTTTTGGTTAACATCTGATAAAGTCTCTACAAAATTATGCTGAAGATTAGGAAATCAATATTATAAAATAAGGTCACTATTTGAATTACATGCTTGTGATATAACTGAATATTCATCAACTGATGAGTATCTCTTATTAAGGTAGTGAAATAAATGCCAAACCTAAGTTTGATTCTAAATTCAGACCCTCCAAAATTTCATGCATGGTATACATCTCGCTATTATAGCTTTAGTTTCTATTAAGCTGTGTCTTGGCTTGAAGTTCTGCATTATAAAACTTAAATTGACTCAATTGTGGTTCAGGTACTCTAGATAGAATTAATCATTTCTAAATTATAATACTAGTAAGAGGTCATAAGTAGTTTAATTTTTTCAATTAACTAACTATTCAATATTTTGATTCGATTAAAAATAATATTATCCTAAAATCATCGCCCAAATTCTGAATTATTTTTTATAGGATAGTTGTCTAAAATCCTTAGGTAGGTACCTATAAAGCTGGTATGAATTACCTTCAATTAGGTTCGCATTATATTCGAGAGTTATATTACATCACTAAGATTGATTCTATTGATTCTTTTTGTCAATTGAGAAGTATGCTCTTGTACTATTTATTACGGTAAGTTATATTTAACCTGTTTTTTTTTTTCTTTCTCAGTTGTTTCTTTAATTGTTAAGTGCATACATTGAAAATCATACTTCAAATTTCTTATGGTTATCGGAATACAATTTTTGGAAGTTAAAAATAAAACACATTATAAATGTATATCAATTTACGGTTTCCTTTACAATAACTTACTGGTATGTCACATATCGCATATGCTCCATTTTTAATAGTTAGTTATGTTTGAAACAAATAGGAATTTCAACCGATCCGCATAAATAGTTCATGAGGAAAATGAGTGCATAGACTTCTTGAAGTAGCTGTGTTCAATTTTCTGCAAACCTTCAGGATTCAAGACGAAAATAACACACATTGCATATCATTATGTATAGCAGTATTACGATATTTATAATTTCATTTTTATCCTATAGGAAAGAAACATTTACAATATGAATAAATATATAAAACAGCTCGAATCAGATATTTTTCAACAATCTTGAATATATATTAATGAATATAGTCTCTCATGAGTTAACTTATAAAATGATTAAAGGTATCTGACTTACATGTTTATAAAACTTCAAAATGAAAATCCAATTACAGAGTGCATATTTCTTAGAACTGAATTGATTTCGAGCACGGAAACTATCCTAATCTGATAATGCACCTTATAAAAATTTGCATAATATACTTACAAAATTATGCAAGAATAATAAGGCTGACAGTTTCAGCCAATCAAGCTATTTTCTAGAATGCCTCAATTCGGATGGCATTACGGAAAGTAAAATAATAAGCCAATTGAGCTGCAGAAAATCAAATATTACCTGTCACCCACAATACGTTTAGTTATATTTCAGGAGACACGGTAGAATGATGATAATCAGAAGCTATCATATCACCTTTAAATTTTATTACTACCACATATCGTCAAATATCTTCAGAAGTAAAGTAAGGCATTTAAAGCAGTCTACCTAACCTAACAGTAACGCATGTCATAACATGACATTAAGGAATACAGGTGCTTATTCCAAGAAATTCTTTACTATTGTTAAAATCATAAATAGCGCTCTTGCAGCTACCCGTAAATGCCAACATTTATAAATAAGAATTATTATCAATTAATCAGATAAAATCAAATATTTTTTTACCTAACGTTTATATTTGAGATGTCTGATATAAATAATTATAATAAGGAGAAAGAGACCTCTATGGTGGAGGGGACAGATGTAGAAGTAGTTATTCATGATACTGAACAAAATGAAGTGTTGATTGAATCCACAGAAGTTGCTAAGTCGTTAGGAGTTGCTCGTATTGAAATTATCAAAAACTATATGGATAAGAATATTATATCTTATATTGTTTTTTGGAGTTCATTATTTATTTGCAATTTTTTTTACACTGTCGATTCATCAACAACATATAGTTATCAAGTTTATGCTACTTCGTCCTTCAATCGCCATACAATGATTGCGACATTGGGTATTGCAACTAGCATTATTTCAGCAATTTGCAAACCTTTTTTGGCTAAAATATCTGATATCACTTCTCGTCCTATTGTTTTTATGTTGATCATGTTTTTTTATGTAGTTGGTTATATCATCGTCGCTTGCAGTCCTACAATATCAGCTTATGTTATTGGTTGTGTATTTGCTTCGATAGGTAGTTCTGGTCTAAATTTAATGGTGACAATTCTTATAGGAGATTTGACTCCTTTAAAGTATAGAGGATTATGGCAAGGTATAATGTCGTCCCCATATATTGTAACGGTCTGGTTTACTGGATATATTGTTAATGATATTGTTACTACAAACTGGAGATGGGGCTATGGTATGTTTGTAATCATCATGCCAGTGGTGATTTTTCCAGCTATTTTTGTATTGGCTTTTTTTGATAGGAGAGCCCACAAGGATATAGCTAAAGCTAAAGATGAATCTAAAAAAGATTGGATTCTTCTTATTAAAAATTCTCTCATAGAAATTGACGCATTTGGATTGATATTATTGGGATTTGGATTTTCATTATTGTTGTTACCATTTTCTCTAAATACATATGCAGAAGGTGGTTGGAAAAATCCTAGTATGATCGCAATGATGATTGTCGGGGGAATATTGCTAATTATATTTGCCATATACGAAGTTAAATGGTGCCCAATGCCGTGTATGCCAGCAAGAGTTCTAAATAGAACATTTATCACTGCAGTTATAATTGATGTTATGTATGAACTTGCAGGTTACATTGGTTTAGAATATTTGTCTTCGTACACTTACATCGTTAAAGATTGGTCAATTGTTCACTGGAATTATTGGTCTAATGCAATGTCAATTTCTTTATGTTTATTTGGTGTAATAGCAGGTGCATTATTCAGTGTAACCCATCGTTATAAGATTTTACAAATATTTGGTCTTTGTGTTAAGCTAATTGGTATGGCCCTTGTTATCAAGCCTGATAGAAGCACTCCAAACACAGCCGAATTGGTATTCTATCAGATTCTAATTGGTATTGGTGGTGGATTTAGTGTAGTAGCAACACAAGTATCATCCCAAGCGTCCGTTCCCCATCAGGATATGGCACTAGTTATTTCACTTCTTTCTTTGTGGTCTAATATTGCAGCATCAATTGGCCAAGCAATTGCTGTTGCCATTTGGGCTGCGAAAATGCCTACCTATTTGAGACAATATTTACCAGCCAGCGTATCAGATGCGCAAGTCTTAGAATTCTTTGAAGATATTACCACTATAAGATATTACCACTATAAGAGATTATCCTATGGACAGTGTTATTAGACAAGGTGCAATTAAAGCATATAATCATGTTAATTATTATCTTTTTGTTCCATCGATGACGTTATGTTTCATACCTATTATTGCTGCATGTTTCCAAAGTAATTATTACTTAGGTGATGAACAAAATGCAGTAGAGTCGATGAAAAAGCAAGAAAGGCTCAAGAAAGAGGATCATACAAGAACCTGGCTCCAGAAATGTAAAGAATTACTCTTTTAAATATGCTCTTTTTTTTATCAGATCTCCTAGAGGGACGGTTCTTTGGTATTGTGTACTATTTATTATGCTTTTACCATTTAATGTATACCATCGCTCTGGTCTTAATAAATTTTATTCTGTGTATGGCATTAATAAAGATTCTTTTAAGATCTCTTATACTAACCACTCCATCTAATTCATTGTTACAACGTTAAAACAATTTGAATACTTAAGGTAGGCTAATATATTATTAGCTCATTATTTTATTGTACTTCGATAATTTCTTCCAAAGGTATAAAGACATTAACTTTTATTTCTAACTATGATGAAAATATGTAATGTGATTCTTCCAAAAACAAAATCACTATATTAAAATAAGAATTGGTGACAAAAAAATAGTAGTAAGTTAAACCATAATCAGTATGAGAGATTAGCCTAGTGCTCACATAAGGAGAATTTTCGTGAGATTGAAGTCATACCATCTTCTTCTGAGTACGGAAGAGATCTTTCAGACATCAATTGCTCCCTGATTTTTTTTGCCTCGTCAAGTGTCTGTGGCTCGAAATTATTCTTGAGCTCACTAGGAACTAAATAAGCCAAAGATTCATCTTCCCACCATTCAGCTTGCTGAGGGGGGACAGAATCAGTTGACAAAACTTTTTCGTTATATGGGTCTACTAAGAAATAGCAAAGTATTTTTCTATAGCCCTTCTTGGTTTTATCAACCAACTCAAAAGGATCAACATGATGTTGGTGAGTATTCGGAAATATCACCATTCTTCCTTTTTTTGCTTCAATACTGCCACTATTCTCGTACAAATCAGCTTCATCTTTAAGATCATAAAAGTACTTACAATAGAAATCATCACTCTGCTCATACAATGGATCCTCTGTAGCCTTTTTAAAAGATAAATTTGATTCTGTAATATTCTCCATTTCATAATAGAAAAGTACGGTTGCAATAATATCCTCATTTATTGTGCCCTCTACGTGCCATGACCCCCCCTTGTACGATGGGTTTTCAGGGGTTAATTCTATATTCGCAAGTTTAACAATAACTTTCAATTGTTTTATAAGATTTAAGTCGATTTTATTAGTTTTTGGCTCTTTGTATGTGATTTCAAGATCACGTACATAGTTAATTTTATTTTCTTGCAATTCTTCGTATTTTTCATCCAACTCTGTTTCACTCAAATTGTCATCATCATATAATGACAGTAATTTTTCATTATATTTGTCCTCGTACGCATCAGTATAAGGAGGCACTGGGATTCTTATATACTGCTCAGAGGATGCTCTTGAGAGAGAGAGATTTAAACCAGGTATCGCAGCATTGAAAACCTCAGAAATAGTAGAATATAGATCCCGATACTTAATTGGATGTAAATTATTAATGTAAGAAACAAACTCGAATTTTTTCGAATCTTGCTTGTATTCAACGACAGCAGGAAGCCATTGGAATTTTTCTGAGACTCCAAACAGTGCAACTTTTTCTTTAACCTTTGATATTTCACGATCAAATTGAACAACTGTATATCCATCTAAGGTTTTCATTGGTGTTCTACCATATTGAAGTGGAAATAAAGATGGATGGACCAAATCAATAACCTGGTTATTCGAATTTGGGTGATAATCTAATTCATTTCCAAACAGACAATACAAAGCTTCAGTTTCTGACTTCAATTTACTAATTAATTTTTCATTAATTGCCGAATCGCTTGAAACATGACCCTCGTCAGTAATTAACGAAAATCCCGAGCCAAGGAATCCTTCAAATGACTCTTCTATATTTTTGTACCATTTAAGTTCTGCAAGCACATAGTTAATGATTTTATCCACGTTTTTAGTTTTGTCACTTATTTGTGATTTAATCTCGTCTTTCCACTTCTGCATTATAGCATCGTTACTACTCTTTTTCTTCCAGTCCTGTTTAGCTCTAATAACTTTACTTAGCTCAACAAGTAAAGTCTCATCTACACATTTAGGGGAAGGTCCATAACCATGATAAGCATCCCAGAAAGGATGTTTAAAAGGGCTCTTCATTTAACTATTCGATATAATAGTTGACAATATTACATATTAATGAAAGTCTGGTAAGCTTTTCCTTTTATACTTATGTTTACGAGTTCATGGTTTAAGTTCCAAGAATTTCTTATTTACGAATTTCTCCCCGTATATCAAATCTACGAGATTAGACGGGTCGTGTATCCCTCAACTGAATCTCCCATCTACTTGTGCTCTTTGTGTAGCTTTAATGTTATCTTTGTGTAAGGATATACATCATCATCGCTATCTTAATCAAATAGTATAGTTGTATAGATGATACCCATTATCTAATTTAGAAATGACTTTAGATTCAGATACTGAGACGAATGAGCAACATCCATTATTAGATAAGACTATTGGTAGTCGTTCTAATGGTCTTCAAGTGGAGTATCAAAAAGCCAGAAAGAATCAGAGGCCATCATCAATTTGCAACGAGGACAGGTTTGAATCTAATTCGAGCCAAAAGCCGTTATTTCAGCGGATCCTTAGCTCTCAATATTCAGTGTCAAATGCTAACTCTCCATTTGATCCTAACTTGAACAATTCCAGCTTCAACTTAAGTTGGGATGTGGCTAGTGCATCTGAAGATGAGCAAACCAGAAGGCAGAGTATATTAGTATCTACAAGAGCATTTAGGCTTATTGGAGTACGACTGAGAAGGTTTGAATGGATGCAACAATATGTGGATACATCTAAGATAAAGTCCAATAAATTGAATCATTATTACGAAAAACAGAATGCTTTAATTGAGAGATTTTCACAAATAGATAACTTTTTAGATGCTGGTAAAATACATATTAACATGCTCTCAAATTATGAAGACGGGCATTTGCGTATACCAGAAAGAATTGATGAAGAAATGCAACCCCTGAATATGGATTCGGAAAACCCCACATTTGATACGTTCAATTCTAAGACATCTAGATTTAATGAGAATCCAGGTAATATTGAGATAGATGGTGCCCATTTCTTAGGCTATAATCATGAAGAAGATAACAAGGAAGTAGTTATGGCAATCTTGGTTAATTTTTTTATCAATTTTGTTCTTCTTGTGGGGAAAATCATTGTTACTATTTTAACAAGTTCTATCTCCATAATTGCATCCTTAGTTGACTCTGCATTAGATTTTTTGTCTACCTTCATTATTTATATTGCTAATAAGTTGTCTACAACTAGAAATTGGAGAACTGAACATTCCTACCCTATTGGAAGATCGAGATTAGAACCATTGGGTATTTTAATATTTTCTGTTATAATTATATTATCTTTCTTCCAAGTTGGCCAACAGGCATTCATGAGGATGGTATTTAATCTGGGAGATCGAGTTCCAGTAGAAGTTGGCTGGAGTGCCATTATGATTATGATAATTACAATCGTTTCTAAGATTGCTTGCTGGATTTGGTGTTCTAATAGTAAATCAAGTTCAGTTCAAGCATTGGCACAAGATGCGATGACTGATATTATCTTTAATATAGTATCTTTAATTATGCCTACCGCAGGTCACTTTTTAAACATTTGGTGGCTAGATCCTTTAGGAGCCTTGTTGCTTTCTGGATATGTTATAGTCTCGTGGTCTGTTACAGCATTTGAACATATTGATAATTTGACTGGTGCAGTAGCAAGTGATATTGACTATAAAGTCGTTTTATACTTGGCTTATAGGTTTGCTGAATCTATTAAACAAATAACTGCGTTGAAAGTTTACCATGTTGGAGATAACCTTAATGTGGAAATCGATATTGTTTTTGCATACGAAGAGTTTAATCTCACAATTAAGGACTGCCATGATATTGCTGAAGCTTTGCAGTATTCTATCGAATCCTTGCCTAAAGTAGAGAGAGCATTTGTGCATATAGACTATATGCAAGGTAATTACAAAGGTCATCTAAAGTAGTAAACCACACATATCATACATTCTTGTATATTAAGACCATCTACCTATCTAAAGCCAGAAATTTTAATAGTCTCTCTAAGCCCATCCTATATTTTGAGATAATATCATTTGGATTATTTTGAGCAATTATTCTGTACTTCTCAATTAATGATTTGATGTCTCGGTAGGAATCATCAGATAAATTATTTCTATAGCCCATATCACTTGCTTTTGCATTATATGCCTTTGATAAAATATATTCTTTTCCGTTAGATTTCAAGTAGGTTAAAGTTTTGATTAGACAGAGAGAACAGAAATAAAAACAAAAGTGTAATTGATCTGAAAGATATGCAAAATAAGAATCACTTTCTAAAATATTGATGATCTTTACTACATTATTTGAATGCTCAAGTATTTTTATGAGGGAGTTATCGTCACAGTGTTCCAATATATAGTTCATATTATCTTGTTCATATAATGGAATAAATGTGGAACTATTCTTTATTGAACTGGATCCTTGTGCGAGAGAGCACTTCTGAAAATTGTAATTGTAATAGATTAATACATTACAGAAATCATAACAGAGTTCAACAAACTGTAGAGCCGGTTGACTGAAAAGATATTCCCACTGATCAAACCAATTTTTTACTTCCTCTTTTACATTTATAAAGCTTAATTCACATTCCTTGATCCCTACGCTTTGATCTGAATTCAAAATTACCTGGATGTAATTGTATGTAATGAGTAAAATTCCAATTTCGCTTACCATCCTTCCATCAAAATTAGTCGAACTGGGTAAGCTCAACGTGGCATTACAATAGTTTAGCCTGATCTCATCCAATACGCACATTCTTCCAGAGAATATACAGTTAATTAGATGAACTAATGTCAAGTGGTTAAAGATTCGCAATATAGTCAAAGTTCTGTATTCATCAGAATCTAACTCATCGTATAAAAATGTAAAGGGTAAATCTGATTGTATTATCTCATTTGGATCTGATATGTCTATGTTTCGTTTGATTTGAAATAATGAACCAAAGGTGGATTTGGTAATAAACGTAGTTAACCCTATTCCAGATAAATGCCAAGGATCTAGATTTAAGTCCACGACGTTTACATCAACGTTAGTGTCATTCAAGCCCACAAAGTTGTCATCTCTATGTGAAACAATTGAAGATAAAGATGACAGGTATATAGATAGTATCACTAATGCCTGCAAAAATTCTATATCACCACTATTATCTGTAGACCCCAGGAATGCAGTATATTTTATTAACGATTTACTCAATTCGACTAATAATTGTCTAATTAGTATTTGAAATTGCTTTCGTTTTATAATAAAATTATCAACATTTGTAGGATTAAGTCCATTTAACGAAAACCTTAATGAAAGACAACAGCATGTAGTTAATAGTAAAGGAGATTTCGATCTTATTCTCTCTGTAAGTAACGATGTAGAAATATCCTGTGGAAAACTTGTCCACCTTCCGTAATTTCTTCTGAAATCATCCATCAAATGTATAGTATCATTTTCAGATAGTATACCTAATGAAATTATATCTTCATTAAATGAATGAAACTCGTTATTGTTGTTTACCAGAATGACCGACAAATTTAATAGATTAGCCACAGACGAAGGGATAAATTGGGTATCTAATTGGTTCGCTACAATAGCAAATGGTGATGTTTTGAATGAATCTGTAGGGGATTGAAATGTCAGCAGACTATTTTGTGTTTCATCTTTAATGTATTCTTTATTTTGTTCCAAAAAGCCGAAATGATCGTCTGATCTTACTTCATCCAGAATTGTCTTTTTCGATTTCATTGCACCAGTGGCATTTAGAAGTAACTGTGTATCTTTTGGATTGATCTCCTTTCCATCCTTTAGCAAAGTAAGAATCTCGCTTATTCCCTTATTTATTGTATCCAAATCTTTCTTTAAATCAACAGCACCTTGGGACGACAATGACCACTCCGTTGGAGTACTTATAGGTGGTCCAACTTCAAAAGAGCACCTTTTAGCAAAAAAGGAGCATCTTAGACATGAACCTGGGTTATCTGGGGATCGGAAGCACTTGGTTTTCTGTTTTCTACATAATTCACATGCTTTTAACGTTCGAGTAGCTTGACTATCACTTCTTTTCGATGAACTTGAGCCCACTTTTCTTTTCTTGATGGTTTTGTCCGTACTATTAGTATCTATAACATCATCATTATCTTTTGATACTCTTTTAGAATTGGACATCTTCTAGCTTTATTAAATAAATAAATACAGTTATAGATAAGATCAAATATATATTCGCCACGACACGTACTTTTTAACGGTTCCAAAATGATCAATCGTATATTAAAGCACTACTTAATTTTATATTTGATTACTTCGTTTGGATTATCACTACGTTTCATTATGATTTCGATATCCTTGAGCTTGACTCCTCTGTTAATAAGAAGATGGTCGAAGTCAATGAGGCCCTTGTAAAAGGCCTTACCAGATTCGAACTTATTCTTGTCTTGAATCATCATATTTCCTGAAAAGAAGATATTGTAGTCTTTGCTATTATTTAAAATTAAATCATTCCTCTTGTGGTTATCTGTAAGAGGAACTTCATGGACTCTTCCGCTTCCTTTTTCGTGTGTTTTGAATTGGGCATCTGATGCCTTGAGACGGTCTAGTTTAAGGCCAGCTTGTACTAGAGCTGAATCAATCAAAGAAGTGATATTAATGGGCTTAATTGCCCAATTTAGTTTAATATTAGTTTTAAACGAGTTTGGAGTATCATTTTCATTTCTGTGTCTCAGCATATCAATCTGAATGCCTGAGATTGCTGGATGTCTTGATTCTATCCAGACTTCAAAATGCGATTTTTCTGCTATTTTAAAGCTTAAAGGTAGCCCAAAGATCTGCCTAACTGTAGAGTTTTTCGATATTTCCTCTAGAAGCGTATACTTGATGTTCTCCTGTTCCATTCTCTCGGTGTAATTCGCTATGTCTGATTTCTCCTTTGACGTGTTTAATTGTCTCATTTCTTCTTCCATGTAAGCAGCATATTCTTCGTCAAAATATCTTAATCCCTTGGGAAATGGATATGTGGATTGAAATAAGAAATTGAAATTGATCCACAATGGAAGAAAAATTGTTCCCCTGTCCTTCGATTCATCTCTGTAGAATTTTGTCATCTCTGAAATTGCATATACTGCCATACTCATTGTACTAGAGGCCGCTATGAGGATAAGAATTGTTTTGAATGAAAGTCTTCCGTTCTTACCAGTTGTATGGTGGTTTCTGAGTTCCGGATTATCATCAATTGAATTCGTCACAAGTTGCTCCCGTATAAGATTATAATACTTTCTCTTTTCGTTCTCCATACTATTATTGACTTTAGATGAATGATATAATCTTATATTCACAATTGATGCTGCAGTGATGGTTGCGTTTGGCATTTTAATTCCCCCAAATCTAATTCTTTTAAACGGAAAGTTTCTTCCAACATTAACATTACCGCCTATTAGCACAATTCCAGGTTTCCCTAACATGTTCTAACTTCTATTTTGTTATTTCTCTTCAATAAACAAGATAAAAATTAATTAGCTTAAGTTTATCATTCGATCTCGGAAATTTGGCCATAGTGAGATCATGTTCTACGGAAAAACTCACCATTAGTTAAACTACTTGAAATCGTTTATAAAATTGCCCTAACAATACATACTGTCATATATATATACAAATATATAATATACAAATAATCTCTCATCTATTTAATCTTCATCTTCAATATCAGCCCAACTACGGGTGTTGTCACCCAATTTCGCAAACATCGACTCTACCTCAGACTTCAATTTCGCTTCCTTTATTCTCTCTTCCTCCTTTTTTCTGAGGTCTTCTTCGTGTTGCACTTTCTTTACGGCTTCCATCTTCTTCTGGTGTGGAGTCTGGTATGATCCGCGACCGGACAGGGCTACAGGCTTTGAGGAAGCATGTTTTCTGGTTTTGTCGCTAGATTTTGACCTGGACAGGTTATGGGACTTTGAATTATCTTTAACTGTTACCATTCCTAATCTCTGGGCAAGAGACATACCAGCATCTGTCATCGGGGCCAATTCTTCATCATTATCTTTAGACCCATTGTGACCACGCTCTTCATCATGTGAATGATGATCCCCCTTAGCATTAACAGAATGGTTGGTATTAGAGGCTATTCCTAACCTAGCTGCAAACGATTTTCCGGCATCTGTTATTGGTGCTAATTCTTCCTCAGAATTGTCATTGTCATTATCATGCGGAGCAATTTTTCTGGAATTCTTTTCGAAATTGCCAGACTTTGTCTTTCTGTGACCTCTATCACTTCTTACTCCTTCTCTCTCTTCATGAGCTTCTTTGGGCTTTCTATTCCTCTCTTGATGGTTGTGTGTATTTGCGTGAGATGGCTTTTTAGGGAACGAATTCAGTTTTCGGTCCATTTTGTGGTCCATTTTGTGTGAATTCCTATGTTTTTGATCATTATGAGTTTCCTTGACACGTTCTTGTGGTGATTCATCAGCTGCCGCCCATTTGCTTGCCAATGGTTGAGATTTGTCTATAGTAATCGAAGAGTGCCATTTACTCTTCAGATGATCATTGTTGTTTGATTGAGGTAATGTAGAACTACCATCTTGTTTCTGTGCTTGGTCTACAAGCTCCTTATCATCGGCCCACTTAGATACAAGACCACACATACTTAATTATGGTGGTTGTATTTATTTATTACTTCAATTAGTTCTGAGGTGATGTTTCAAATCATTGCGTGCATATAGAGGGATAAAAAGTTGGTAATGGCTGGTTTAGGGAAATTTTGACTTTTTCTGATACTCTGTAGTTGATGAAGAAGCAAACTAGATTGTGTTGAATATTATTGAAACTGGCATTCAATGTTGATAAAATCAAGCCAGAAGGAAGAATACGTTATATATGGTTGTCGCAGATGAGCTTGAGAAACCTTGCTAATGCTCTTAAATAGTCAACCTTTTTCTTTTTTAATAAAGTTATATAGTATAGGAGTTATCATGTTATCTAAGAAGAATCTATACTCAATTAAGTACTGAATTTGGTCTATATCTAGTGTAAAGAATATTAATTAAGTTGGGAAGTATAATGCTAAATCCAGAGTTATACAGAAATCGTTTTGTCCTGTATTTAACAGTACCGTATATAATAAATATTATATTGGAGAAAGGATGATTTCATTACTGTAAGACTAACTGATTTGTTTATGTAGAGATAGTCTATACTTCTAAGGGTTAATATTTTGAGGGATTGATATTTTAAGCCAAATAATTATTACTATTCTGTTCGTTAATTCCTCTTAAAAGGTAGTAATTATCCACATCTGTTTCTCTTTTATACTTTCTAGAACAGCAGGAAATATATTAGAAATCATCACCTTTTAACACTTTGGGAAACTATAAATGAGGAACAAATAAGAGAATAATAAAATTCTTAATAACTAACAGAATAGTCTGCAAAGTTATCGTTATCTATATTAATACAGTGTACGCCAACAAGACTTGACAGTACTCCCCTCCAAAATTAATGAAGCCTTGTAAAGTGTAAGAAGATATTTGTGAAGCAACCCAGTACGAAAGACTTATAAATGTTATAAGGATGAACTAACTAATTAAATAGCTAATATGTGACTCATATTATCCTCTAGTCTGCTTCAAGTGAGAATGAATAAAACTCGAAGTATAACTTGTGCTATATTTCGTAGATAAATTGTACTGTTTGTCTAGCAAATCACAATACAATTGTGCCGTAATTTAATATCATATTGTCTGATATAATTCTTCTCGATTTAATTGATGCAAAATATTCTGAATATATAATAATCTTTTTTAAAATTGCTACTGATATTGAAGAAGCTGCAAGGGAATGCTACTGGTGCTAAACAATATCCGATTGTTTCTTTCTACCTGGTTATGATTTAAGATACTTTTGGAAATTCTAATAAGTAAATCAACTGTTTTTTTTATTTAATACTTAAAACACATGTAATTGGAATTAGTTAGTACTTGCTAAATTGTTTAATGATTTGAGAACAAATGATATTTGGAGACCTAGGTATCTAGTCATTTAAATTAATCTATCAGTAACATTTATAGGCATAAAAATACAAAAATATAACAATTCAATTATTTATTTATTAAAAGATTGATAATAGCTGGCTGATAAAATATTATGTTTTTGTAGTATTAACCCCTACTTCTCCATATCTAATACACACATTAAGATATGTCATTTAGTCAATCTGTAAAACCAAATGTGATTACTTAATGCCAAGAAATTAACCATAAATAAATACCAATGTTATATACAAAAAATATTGATGACTAAGGCTGTATTCTTCTCGATGATTATGTTCAAACAGTGGTGGGCTATTGCCAATTGAATTTATAAAATTGGAAATCTTTCCTATATTTAAGAGCCAAACCACTTAGTGAATAATTTTCACGTCCTGGTTTACAATTAGACGACTTAAGGTAATAAAAGAAAAAAAATATGGAACAATCCCCCAAATTTCTATTAGTCACCTTTTATGCACAACTAAAAAATTAGTTCCAAAATACGAGGGCTTAGATAGTCAGCTATATTAATTTAAATCCTTGGCATACGTAATGAGACTTAAGTTGATAAACAAGAAAGAATGTACATATATAAACGACTTGCTAGTATATTCAATTTATACAATAGTATTAACTATATATGATTTTTTGTGTTACCTTGATTAAATTGACAATATTTGCAGGGTTGTTGCAAAATGTTCTTGGTCTTGATGGATCTTTTAGGGTAGATTACGAAGTTCGGAGGGGCCATTCTGTTTTAGATCTGGGAGTTGGAAGGAAACCAAAATTTGTGAAAAGAGAAGATTCGTTAGAAATGGAACTTGAAAATGAAAAGATCTTTTACTTGACCACCCTTGAAGTAGGGTCTAACGGAGATAAAAATGGGGTCGTTGTCGATACAGGATCTTCCGACTTATGGGTTATGTCAAGCGATGTCGATTGTCAGTATTATTCTAATTCATATAAGAAGAGGAAAGATGTTACAAGAAACTTAAACAAAAACAAATTGCAACAAAGATCTAGGAATTCCAACGATGCATGTCTCCAATATGGATCTTTTTCTCCTGATAAATCTGATACATATAAAGTTGATACAGATGCCTATGATTTTTACATAGAATACTTGGATAGCTCATATTCTTCTGGAGTTTGGGGAACAGATAATATAAAGATTGGTGGTGCTGAAATCAAGAATGCTTACTTCGCAGTTGCAAATGAATCTGGTAGTGATATTGCAATTCTTGGAATTGGACCAAAGTGGTTAGAGACTGCCGATAGTTACTACTCAAACTTCCCATTTGCTCTTAAGAACCAAGGTATTATAAATAAAGCAGCATATTCAATTTACTTAAATTCTCTGACTGCCAACTACGGTACCGTCTTATTTGGTGCTGTAGATAAATCGAAATATTCTGGCTCTTTGATGTCATTACCAATCATCCCATATGACTTCAATGGTTATGCTCTGGGCTTACAAGTTCTTGTTAATGGGGTTTATTTTGCTGATGGTAAGGGAAATATAGATGTTATCGGTAATTACACATTTGGTGCCATGTTAGATACAGGAACAACTTTATCTTTCTTACCACCAAATATTGTTCAAAGAATAAGTAAAAAGTTAGACGGATCTTTTTCCCTGTACTCAGGAACTTATGTTGTGGATTGCAAAGTAAACTCAAATTATGAAGTTATTTTCGATTTCAATGGCAAACAAATAAGAATCCCTGCTTCTGCTTTCATTGTTGAAGCTATAAATGGCTACTGTATGTTGGGAATAATTGAAGCAAATACTGTAATATTGGGTGAGAATGTGTTAAGAAATCTATACATGATCGTTGATTTAGAAGACGATGAAATTGCTTTAGCACAAGCAGCATATTCTGACATTCCTGAAGATATTGAAATTATATCAGGATTAGGTTCAATACCAAATGCTACTAGAGTACCACATTACTCTTATACGGAACAATTATCATATATTACTACTACTCCTTCGATTTCCGCAGAGTCCTTTGCCGATGATTCTTTCACGACCATTTCTGATAATTTCCTCGGAATTACTGGAAGTATGGATATACCAGGTGCTTCTTCTACAAAGAAATCAAATCAAATGGCTGCAATTCAACCACCAATATTCCTTTCTACTTTTGTAACTATTTTGGCTCTTTTGTTTAGTTGAATTTATAGTCAAAATAAATGTTTTATCTAAAACGTAATATCTCTATTGAAGCTTTTAAGATATTTCATTGGAAATCATAGGTGATAATTGTTCTTCTACTGTTGTTATATTCAACCATATTTCCGGTTCAAATATTTAATCATATAATCGGTGGAAAAGGACCATGACTTTGTGAAACTTACATAAATGTTAATGCCTAGTTGCAATATAGATATTAGGAGGGAATGTAAACTGGGTAATTGAGGGACAAAGATTAATTAAAGTCTTTCCTGTGACAAGGGGGATAAAGAATTTACTTATGGGAGCAAAGAACCGAAGTTAAAGAATAACCAATTTACAGGAATACAAAAGAGTATTAAAAACATCATCAAAAGCTAATAAGCCCCAATTTATTTAATCTAATCCAGGGGCTAATTCAACTTAGGAAATATTCTTGGGAATTTTTCATTTTTCTACTAGAACAATATTGATAGGACCTGAGAAAAATCTTGATTTACTAAAGTCCTATGGCAAAGAGTATTCAATAAAGTAATTATTATTACTTTTTTAGCCTACAAAGACATTTCTAACATGATTTTATCATGCTCATTGTTCATAATTGACAATAATTGTTCATTTGCTGAAAAAAACACCATTCACATGACAATTTTTTTCGCTAATTAAGCAATCAACAAAGATAAACTTACCGACACATAATGTTTCACATATTGTTCCTCCACAAATCATACAGTATTTATGAAGCTCTATCCGATCACATAATATAATGATTTTCGCATTTTTCCTATATTTGCAACACTTTCCATCTAAGCGCATATTCTCGATCGCCCACTGATAGATTCATTTTTTACACATTTCGTGGCATGATGAAATGATAGCACTAGGTATCTCTTTTCTCTGTCTTCTTCTAACATAAAGTGTACTTTTCTACATTTCTAGCTTATCGCTACCTTACTCTGGTCTAAGCTTCTCAGAGTCTAACTCATAAAAAAAAAAACTATCTCTTATATTAGTCAATTCTCTTACATTAGTCAATCGTTCATTATTCGTACATAATTTCCGTAAAACATTATAACCGGATCGCTTCTGGGTTATCACCTGCAACTTTCTCTATTACAATCTTCCAACACTTCCGTGGAACATAATATACGACAACAGGTGACATTACGAAAGTCCCTCGCGATAGAGGGAGAGTTTTTTTCCGCTATTATTCCGCAACCCAAAATTCAATTAGTGACTAGGAGTGAACATACCCACCACCATCCACTGGCTCGCTAATATGCATAATTGCAACTTATTACCATTGACTGCAATAAACCACCAATTCTTCTATTTACGTCTATTTTTCGCCTGATTCTTGCTGTCGTTGTCATTTAATTGCTATTTGTGTCTCGCCATCAAATAACATCGAAAATGACAGCAATTTGACATTAATCCCTAAATTGTAAATTGATATATTCAGCCGTAGTGAGAAACCTCTAATACAGTGTATAATACACACCAGTAAGCTTATAAATCCTACAGAGCTGTCTGGATTGCAAAATCCAATCCTGAAGAAAATGGGTTGGCCCCTTCCGACGTTTTTTCCTACACACTCCACGATCGTAACTATAAATCGAGCGCATTAATATCCAATTTCACTTCACCATTGCTCTTGTTCTACCAATTGCTTTATTTACTATGTCTACATTTTCTGACTTTAAATTAACCTCAGAGTTACCAGCCTGGAAGACTTTGGAAAACGTTTACCAATCCAAGGGTAAAAACTTGAAGGTCAAGGACATTTTTGCTCAAGACCCCCAAAGATTCTCCAAGTACTCCAAGACATTTGTCAACTACGATGGCTCCAAAATCTTGTTTGATTTCTCCAAGAACTTGGTTGATGATGAAATCACCAATTCCTTGCTCCAATTGGCCAAGGAAGCCAATGTTGAAGGCTTAAGAGATGCTATGTTTGCTGGTGAAAAAATCAACAATACTGAAGGCAGAGCTGTGTACCACGCTGCTTTAAGAAACAGATCCATGAAGAAGATGGCTGTTGACGGAAAGGACACTGCTCAAGAAGTCGATGCTGTACTTCAACACATGAAGGAATTCTCCGAACAAATTAGATCCGGAGAATGGACTGGTTACACTGGTAAGGCCATTACCGACGTTGTTAACATCGGTATTGGTGGTTCTGACTTGGGTCCAGTTATGGTCACTGAAGCTTTAAAGGCTTACTCTAAACCTGGCTTACATGTCCACTTTGTGTCTAACATCGATGGTACCCACATTGCTGAGACTTTAAAGGGATTAAACCCAGAAACCACCTTATTCTTGGTCGCTTCTAAGACTTTCACCACTGCTGAAACTTGCACTAACGCAAACTCTGCTAAAAAGTGGTTTTTAGCCAGTGCTAAGGACCAAGCTCACATTGCTAAGCACTTCGCTGCTTTGTCTACCAATGAGCAAGAAGTAGCTAAGTTTGGTATCGACACCAAGAACATGTTTGGTTTTGAAAACTGGGTTGGTGGCCGTTACTCTGTCTGGTCTGCTATTGGTTTATCTGTAGCCATTTACATTGGTTTTGATAACTTTGAAAGCTTCTTAAAGGGTTCCGAAGCTGCTGATAAGCACTTTGTTGAAACTCCATTAGAAGACAATATTCCAGTCTTAGGTGGTCTTTTATCTGTTTGGTACAACAACTTCTTCGGTGCCCAAACCCACTTAGTTGCTCCATTTGACCAATACTTACACAGATTCCCAGCTTACTTACAACAATTGTCTATGGAGTCTAATGGTAAGTCTGTCACCAGAGGTAACGTTTTCACTAACTACCAAACTGGTACCATTTTGTTCGGTGAGCCAGCTACCAACTCTCAACATTCTTTCTTCCAATTGGTCCATCAAGGTACCAAATTGATCCCAGCTGACTTCATCTTAGCTGCTCAATCCCACAACCCAATTGAAAACAACTTACACCAAAAGATGTTGGCCTCTAACTTCTTTGCTCAAGCCGAAGCCTTGATGGTTGGTAAGAGCGAAGAACAAGTCAAGAAGGAAGGTGCTACTGGTGGTTTAGTTCCACACAAGATCTTCTCTGGTAACAGACCAACCACTTCCATTTTGGCCCAAAAAATTACTCCAGCTGCTTTAGGTGCTTTAATTACCTACTACGAACACGTCACCTTCGTCGAAGGTGCTGTGTGGAACATCAACTCCTTCGATCAATGGGGTGTTGAATTAGGTAAGGTTTTAGCTAAGGTTATTGGTAAGGAATTGGAAGACAATAGCGAAAAGGTCAACGACCACGATCCTTCCACTAATGCTTTGATCAACCAATTCAAGGAATGGGCTCAATAACTATACATTGACCCACTAGATGCCCTATCGTCAAAGCTTTAGGTGTAGTTATGTCGTTAATATTTTAATCCACCAATATAGTATGTAAATTGGTTATATGCAGTATGTAATGAGTTCGATAATTTTTCACTCATCTCTTAGATAGTCCCTGTAAACCGTCTTTTCTACGTCCATTAGCAGGTATATAACAGTAGTGGGTGTTTCTTGTCGTTGGTTATAACTACATCAGTACACGAGTATCATTAATAACGAAAAATGTCCGACTTTGAAGATGAAAATGTGCCCCACGGAGGTGAAATAGACCACGAAGACGAAGACTTGGAAAATCCATTAAGAATCATAATAGTTGTTAACAAACCTGGTTCCAATGAAGGAGAAGAGATGGAAGAAAGACACCTCGATGGCATCCAAAGCTTTGAAGATGTAAATACGTTTTTTGATGTTTTTGATGAGACTATTGCAGTCCCTAATGAAGACCACATTAAGTACGAAGTGGGAAGCGATGGGCTTGTAGTAATCATTGTTGACACATTAGAGCTTCGAGATGAAGCATTGAAGTTTATAGATGACTATTCTGAGTCTTCTAGTCGCACAGCAAAGCCTCTGGCTGAGGAACAACTGGCTCCTAAAAAGAGGGCCAAAACAAACTAAAATGTTCCAATTTTTTGATGACTCTAGTTCCTTTTATTGGGTATACTCTTTCTGAGTGGGAAGATGGTTTAAGTACTACGAAATACCACGATCCCATTGCTCCAGAGATAACCTATATTGCATTGTATATTAGGTATTTTTATATACAGAAATAAATGTTTCAATTTAGCTTTTTTCTCTTTTTTTTTTTACTAGGCTTTATATTATTGCCTCTTCTTTATGTCTAGTTAGTTTTTGAGGCCATTGGAGGTCTGTTTCGTCAGTTAAGTGGAGGTTTCCTTTATTACCATGATCATGAAAATGTGTCACAAAACCGTCAGTGAGCCTGGCTGAGATTGAGAAATATCAAATGTCAGGGTTTACTATTAGGGAAACAAGAAGCATACACTATGGTGGATTGGAGAAGAATTGATATTGACGCTTTTGAGCCTGAAAAACACTTATCGAAGGAAGACTTGATTCCTGATTTACCTGCCACCTCACACGAGGAAATTGCCAACTTATCGAAACAATGTAGAGCTGAATTGTCTCTGGGAAGGTTTTTGGAAGCATTGAAGTTGGCATTAGATCATCCTCCTTACGTAGCAGATGAGGCTACAAAAACATTACATGGAGAGACCGTTTTTGAGGTGTTGTGTTCCATTAAGAACAACCACAATATGAATGAATTATCAACCTTCGTCAAGCAATTAGACTCAAATCAACAAGACAATTTGGTGAAGTATTTATATAAGAACATGGGAACAAGTCAAGGAGCTAAGCAAGGAGGTCTTCTCTTGAACTGGTTCGAAAAGACGGTTGAAATAACTGGCTTAGGCTCAATCGTTCGTTACATGTCTGACAGAAGAACCGTCTAATTGTGACTCACCGACTGGATTTGATTACGTATATTTGCCTAGGAGTATAACGGGGTATTATATATTAGAATAAACATGGTAAATTAAACACTTGTAGGATCGAAAAAAAAATTAGGCCACTTGGGACTTTGTTGGACTAGATTTGTGGTGTTTATGCTTCATCTTGTGACTAGAAGCCTTTCTCTTGAGCTTCTTATCTTTAGACATGAAGTTAATCTTGTCCTTGTAATTTTCCGACTTATCAGACTTATTAGAAGGCATCAATGCCTTTTTCTTCTTAGATGGAGATTTTTCCTTTGGAGCAGCTTCCATTGGAGTATTCTCCTTCAGACTATCTTCTACACTCTCAGCAGGCTGGCTAGGAAGATCTATCATGTTTGTATTGATATCTTCAAAAATATTAGATGGGTTGAACTTTGGGAAAGACATTTGATCGCTGAAGAAGTCCATAGTGTTGAGAGACTCTATATTCTGTTCTGGCTCAACTGGCTCGATTGGAACGTTATTGGATAATTGAGTTTGTAAATCTTTAATTGTTTCATTCTTTGAGTTTTCAAGTTTCTCCAACTTCTTAGACCATTCTTTCTCCTTCAGTTCCATTTCCAAATGGACATTGTTCAATTTGTCTTCTAAGGCCCTGGACTTTGATTCTAATCTGTTTATTTCTTCAGTCTTTTGCGTATTAATTTCTTGTAATTTTGCTGACCATTCAGATTCCTTGTTCTTAATGTCTTCTTCCAAGCCAGTTATAGTGTTGAGAAGTGTGGAGTTCTTATTTTGAAGTTCTGTTGATTCGTTATTCTGTTTTTTCTCCTTTTTCTCCAACTTCTTGTTCCATTTTGTCTCCATCGCTTTGAAATCATCTTTAAGTGCTGATAAGCTATTCTTTAAATCTTTATTACTAGACTCAAATTCTTCAATTTGTTGTTTGAGCTCTTTATTGGATTCTGTAGCATCATTAATACCAATATTCTTTTGCTCAATTTGAGATTGAAGTTCAATATTCTTAGTCTCCATTAGAGATATTTCGTGCTTAAGTTCATTAACTGTGGTAGTTACTTCTGAGAATTGTTGTTTCTGTTCTTCAAGTGAGCTAGAAAGTTTGGAATTTTCTTCTTCAAGTCTCTTGACTTCGTTCTCTAAAGAAGCTACTTTTTTATCAGCATCTTTCAACGCAATCTCCTTCTCTTCAAGATATCCATTTCCTTCAGACAGAGTTGATTTCAAAGTCTCGATTTCTTGTCTAATAGTTGCAATTAGAGTATCTCTCTCTTGTATTTCGCTCTCTAATTTGTAAACTTGTTGACTCTTATTATCAGCATCTGTTTTCAATTCATTTAACTGCATTTGTATTTCTTTGACTTCATTAGATGCCTTTAAAATGGCTTCTTCTTTAGTGCTTATAGTCTCCTCCATTTTGGTTATTAATGAATCCTTTTCCTCTAACTTCTGGTTAAGTTCAGAATTAGACTCTTGATTGAGCTCATTTTCTTTTTGAACTGCTACTAACTCCTGGTATTTCATCTTTAAAGTTTCGTGGTTTTCAAGCAATTCTTTATTGGAGTTGATTATTTTTGACAATTCGTCTTTCAAGCTTTCCATCTTAGCAGATGATTCTTCAATAAGTACCTCCAATTCGCTATTTTTCTTCATCATTTCAGCTTTATTGGAGGTAAGCTCGAAGATCTTTTCGTCTTTAGTTGTGTTATCTTGTTGTAATAAAGAAGTCGATTTTTCAAGCTCAACTATGGTTTGTTTCAAATTGTCAACCTTATCCTTGAATGAGCCATGTTCTTCTTTGAACCGATGGAAGTCAATTTTAAATTCGTCCACTCTGTCAATTAAGAATTTCTTCTGTTGTTCAAAAGTCTCTGTTTCATAATTCATTTTTCTAAGGTCTTCTAATTCCACCTTCATTGCGGCAATATCAAAGTCTTGTTCCTCGTTACCTTTGCACATAGTTAAGTCAGTGTTAATGTCTGGCGAATTTTGATTGAAAAACTCCAAAATCTCTTCATGTTCTTTCTTAAGTTGAGAGTTTTCGTATTCCAAATCTTCAATTGCTTTCTTTAATCCAGCAACTTGAATACCATGGAAATCTTGTATTAAATTTTCTTTATTTTTAGCTTCAATTCTCTCTTCATTGAAAGGTTGGTACTTTATTGGAGACGATCTCAAATAAGTGGTTCTTAATGGTGATTTCAAGCCAGTTTGTCTTACAGGACTCTTTGGTGCTTTTCTCTGTCTAGATATTGATGAAATAGATTTAACCTTTGAAGGACTTGAGTTGATCCTATTACTTGGTCTGAGTCCAAGTCTTGTAGGACTCAATGATGCTACAGTTGGTTTGGCATAATTAGGTAAATGGCTCGTTGGGTTCTTCTTCTGAGTGAATGAATCGTCAAATTCAAAATTCTTAAGCAAATCAGCAATATTAACTAAAGTTGACTTGACTAATGAAGAATCACCATATTGGTCAAGATGTAATATTATGTTGATATTTTTGTGCTGAGAAGCATCTTTTCTGAAAATTAAGTTGGTGATAAAGTTAGACGATCTTCCGTTAACAACTCTCTTACTAAGAAGCTGGGTGATAGCTGAAATGCTGGAGTTGGCAAAAATATTGGAATTTGGTGTAGATTTATCGAATTTTTCATTTCCCATAAGATCAATATACGTTACTCTTTTGTTATTGTGGAAAAATGTGATTATCAAACAGGATCTGCTGGATTCGTCATTATAAGAAGTCTTTCTGGTGTTTCTTCTGTTGAATACTGCGCTAATTATACTTCCAGCATTGTCTTGCAACTTTTCCTTTTTCAACTTAGCCTCTATCGAAATAGCATTCTGTATTTCCTTTCGGTTATTTGCCTTTCTTTCTAATAAGTCAATTATATATCTGTTTCCACTTACTTCAAAAGCAGTTAAGAATTTGACCAGTTTCAGGTCTTGCAACGATTTAATCTTATTATAGACCACTTTCTTCAATGTGGTAGTTTTACCAGCTCCCGTAGGGCCCATAAAGATGAAGCATGATGAGTCGGTAGTAGGTTCTTCAATTAAGTCGCTGTAATCATCATTAGAGATGATCTTTGTAAAGTCATAGTTTTTATCGTTATAAGTAATACTCTTATCACTTGCTACTTCAAATAACAGAAGTCCCTCAGGCTGCTGATTTTCCTTAATCTTAAGGTAAAGGGGTATCCTCGACATCACTGTGGCTAGCTATTGATTAGTGTAATCTTCAATACATTAATTTCAAAACACTAATTCCAAAACATTGAAGTCTCACGTACAATTGGAACATCTCTTCTATTTACATTTCTTCCAAATTCGGATAGTGTATATGTCGTTTGAGATATCGTCTCTTTTTGACAAATGTCGCAAGTTGCATGTCGTGAAAATGAGTAATGGTACAAAACTAAGTATTATCACGTGCTTCTTTTTTAAATAATTTTTTAGCGGATAATGCAGCTTAAACTAGAGCATACGTCAAATTGTACTTTAAAAGATTAGTTGAAGTCAGTAATATTGGTATGGGTCTCTTAAGAAAGAGACTAACATCTAGTATCGAATAATTTATTTATTGGTATGACTCGTCAATTATTGAAGTCCCATTTATAATTGTAAATAGTAACTGCATTACTAATTTTAGAGATTGTTATACCTGCATGGTTGTTCGGGGATAGTAATTCTAACGCAAATAACATCTAAATTAGCAATTCAGTATACCTTCATTATCAATTCAGTATATCTTGATGGAGTTATATTATCACCCAGTATACTTTCTGCCGTTAAATAGACAAGATTCATACGATGGGACTTATATATTGTTGATACCATTAAGTATATTCTTTCTAACAAACATTATTGGTGAATACATTGTTGGGACAGAGAAAAAGGGAAATATAATGAAGCTAAACATCATAATCTACCTGGTTGTTTCTATGATCCTAAATTCTATTATTGTTATAGGTGGTTTGTATTTGAAGTACAACTTAGCTATCATGTATGCTATGTTTGATAAGTGCTTATTTATATTCTACCTTGTTGACAGACTATCACTAGTTAGAGATATTTACTCTGTTACCCATACACGACAGATTCGAGAGATTGAAAATGGAGCGTTATATAAAGTAATCCGATATAGACAGCTTTTTGAAATCACTGCTAGTTTTATCGAAGTATGGCTTTTTTGGAATTTTAATCTTGATAATGAGAATATATTATATTATTATTCCATAATGTACATCTTGATTACCAGTTTTCTTGATGGTATCCTACAACAGGTTTATAAAAAACGAGGAAGAAATTATAAAGGCAGTCAAAATAAGCCCAATGTACCTTTTCTACCTATTGTAATCGTTTTTGGGAGTTTAAAGTCAATTGAGGAGCTTTTTATTAGAAACAAGAATCCGTTTTACTGTTTTCTCCCGGTCTACTATTTACTTGTCAATTATTTTGATGTGGATTTAACTTCTGAGGAATTCTTTAAAAAGTCATTTCATAAGATTATAGCTCTGACTTATTGCTTTTTATTTTATCACTTTGATATGATATTTAGGCCAGAACCCATTCTTAAACACCAATATAAAATGTTTATGTTTATTATGTTCTTATCTTTCAGGTCCTCGATGAGGAGCATCAGTTTGACTAAATTCTTTTTTATGGCTAATGATATCATAAATACAACTGAAAAAGAATACATTAATAGTCTGGAAGATTTGATATGTGATGAAGATTCCTAATTATAAGCTACCTAACTATTTTATGCTTAAAAATATTAAAGATATTAATTATTTCACCCGCATGAAGACTTAAAATATTCTACATCCTAAATACGTATTTTGCAATATATTCTCTAAAGTTAAAGATCTATAAAAGTTGTGTCTCAATTTTAAGATAAAAAGGAAATTATTTAACTATATTTTATAGTATGGGTTTAAAAGAAAGTAATAATCCCATCTTAATGGTGTTAATTAGTTTCCGTATTGACAAAATAAGACTTCTCGGCAGTGGAGAAAAGCTTTTTGTAAAGCCAAAAGAATGTTTTTTAATTAAGGGAAAGTAGCACGCCCAATATTTCATATTCATATAGTATTTTGTACCTTAAGTTATCCTGTTCTTGGCTGAGGATATATTAAAATTACAATTGGATAGGAGACGAAATTTATCATCATGTACTAATTAACTTTGTAAGATATTTTGAGTTTCATCATATATAACCAATCTAGTCGGCTTTATAAATATAGACCGCAATATTAATATATTAGCAACTCTAGTAGCATTAAAAATATCATTTAATCGACTCATCAATAGATGCTAAAATTTTCAGAACTATCATTCTAATCATTACTACCAATATCCTATACTCTTTAATATTTTAATAGTACCCCCGCATCAGGCAAGAATGACATTTTTTGTGAGAGATTTTGTGTTTTGAGGGATACTATATCTTGAAGTAAATACAATATAGTCTTTATATTGCTGTGCTTCAGGTAATATTTTATTTGAGGAGGTTGTTATGAATGCAAGGGGCTTTTGTAGTTATAGCAAAAATTTTGTAGGATTGTTATTAACTGCAGGAACATTTAAAAAAATAATTCAATCAGAGAAAAGAGCAGCTTGGATTCTACCAGGTATGATTTATGAATAACTGGTGATCATCATGCATGATTAAGATGACTATAAGAAAACAAAAATAATAACAAAGGATATTAATGAAAAGAAATTATATCGGCTTAATAATAGCTCGAATATGTAGTGCCTGTGTGTAACGGTATCTTGCATCGCTAATCTAAAGGCTTTAATGACATACATTTACCCCAGGTTATTAATAGCGCACACCAAAAAATGTACACAAAGATAATAATGTGATCAACCTTATTTTACCAATCCATGATACGACCCATGACCCTTACTTAATTGCCAAGATCTTGGTAATGTAAATAAGTGTACTAATTTTAGGGCACTAATGCTAAATATACAATATTGGGTAGACTGAAAGCAATCATGGAAATTTTAAGGGCCTTTCTTCTTCGTAAGAAATCATTTCGAAAAGTATATAAGAGCCTATAATTCTTTCTCTCAATCAAAACTTTTATTACCATTAATCATTAAAGAAACAAGTACTTGATTATATTAAACAATATTTAAAAATGAAGTTAGCAACATTAGGAGTTTTATTCGCAGCTACTGGAATCATAGCAGCACCATTAGAAAAAAAAGATATTGACAAAGTTTCCTTTATGATGAAAGCATGCTCACCAGGAAACTCTGTGGATGGATATGTTATTAATAAGGTTGATTCTCATCCACATGTTTTCTCTGTTGGTGGAAATGAAGGATGTTCTGTTTTATTGTCAATTCAAGATGATACTTCTATGAAGGACAGCTCTCTGAGAGGAGTTTACATTGATCCAAATACTGGAGAGTTCGGTAACGTTGATCCATGGGGTCAAGAGGCAGCCACTACTGGTTTCTGCAAAGATAATGGATATCTTCTTTATAATGGAAATTGTGATTTCTACGCTTGTCCATCCGGTGAGAATAAGTATTCCTTGGTAGTTAAGGAAGGTTGCACTGGTGGCCAGAAATTAAAGTTAAAATATGAAGATGTAAAATTAGTTTGATACCATACTAATTTTAAAAGTTTTCAGCCATTATGAGATGATGACGTTATGAATGTTTTTAGTTTTTATTTTTTAGTTCTTTTTAAGTTTTTAATTGAATGATCATTCAAATTTTTTGCAATTTTTTCTTTTTAGTGTAATTTCTTAAAATTCTTAAGATTACCTGTTTTATCAAAATTGGCATTCCTTATATAATAACTTTCATTCTTCTAATTGGCTCGTGTCATTTCTTAAGCACTTCTCAAAATGATTGTTTAGTCATCTGTAAAGAATAAGGCTATTTATCAGATTAATGATAAAGCTTAAATGTGATAAGATAATACTTCCACTACTCAATAATCTGGAATTGAGAGTAAGCTTTTAATCTAAATACAAGAATACCAAAGTTGAAGGCTTGTGAAGCCAAATAAGGGTTTTGCAGATATATGATAACTGAGAAATCGAAATGTAACGTACCTGTGTACCAATAGTACCGATAGTTTAAATATAAAATATATAATACGGGACATAACTTGGATGCTTCTTGTATTCTAGTTATAATCTTGAAAAATTGTAGATATATAACTAACTATAATCAAAATCAACTTCGAACTAATCATTCAGAATGCCAATAAGTATATTTTTCCCTAGGATTAAGCCGTTTATATTGCTATATCAAATGTGGGGAAAACTTAACTTCATTAAAGGTACCAAATCAACTTTTTTTTCTGATGAACATACTTAAAACTACTCAATAATCACTATTTATTATTAAAGTACTCTATTGCACATATAGTATTAATTAATCTTAAATTCAACTGATTTCATGGTTTGCTCTATATCATGGATATACGTCCGCTTGTTATCTTAATCTACGTGTACAGCTCCATCAGACATGATCAAAAATTTTGAAAATGTCATACAACTCATTAAATATCTGCCTGGTAACAATAAGATACATAGATGGCGGTATTACCTAGAAGGAAAAAGCAAAAAAAAATATGAGGTTTTTACATTACCTTTTCTATCTGTTCCTACATAGTATTCTCCAAGAATGTTATTTAAGAATGTTATTTAGCAATAACTGCATAAAACATAGAGTTAACATAATCGAATCATAATAGGCATTTAGTCTGTTATCAGGTAGAAAATAATCAATCCTAATGTTACTCTAAAACTAAATTTAGTATTACAGACTGTATATAATTCAGTTGGAACTAAAAATTTATTGGCATGCGTATTTGACAAGAGATAGGCTCACAATAAATTGTGTAATGTTTCGTTAGTTAGAAGTGGTAAAATGGAATATTATCAACCTCTAGACTTTCTCGCTGACATAAAGGATACTTACGATGGTACTTATTTATTAATTGTTCCTTTAGGTATATTATTTTTCAATAATATGATAACTGAATTGGCTGTTAGTACTAAAAGGCTGGGAAAGATGATTTTGAGGTTTACTGTATCCATTCTACTTTTTATCGGATTTCTCATACAACTTAGAGGTTTGGTTTTTAAGTACGATGTAAATTTATTAAACACTGTTTTTGATAGATTCACCATGTTATTGTTTATCTTTGATAAGTTGAACATTATGAGAAGCTTCTTTTTGGTATCTCAAATACATGAGGAGAAAGTACAGAGCTTAATTGCCCTTGTGAAGCATAAATTAACTTTTGAACTTATCCTTGGTGTAATTGAAGCCTTATCTTTTTTTGCTTTTTCATCTAAGAGAGGTTGGTTGTTAGCTATTTTCATTTTATTCCATATATATCAAATATTCTCTTCCCATTCAAAACTAACTAAAGAATATTTCAAATTAACTGGACACAATGAGAGCTATCTTTTGTCAGCAGAAAAAGGCGATGGCAGATCTTGGATAAACAAAATTGTGACTATGTTTAATTCGTTTTTAGGAGGTATCTATAACTATCTTTTCTGTTTCCAGTTAGATGTCCAAAATCAGTATGTGTCTCTGATGTGTATAATCTTTTTGACATACAAATCTTTAATAAGGTGTATGTATTTACTGATATTTTTTTATATGGTAGATGATGTCACATATACCGACGAAGAAATGTGTTCCTTCTCAAACGAGACATTGGAGAGCAAAAAAGACGAAACGAAAAGTAATGAAGTATAGACCTAAGTTCCTTGGGGAATATTCCTCAAACGTCATCTTTTCATAATTAATATCGGCACAGGGCTAAAGTCTTTATATGGCCAAGAAGAACGCTAATTAAAGATAAGAGTTAATAAGAGTTAAAGAGCCTCAATTTTATACAAAATAAAAACTATCTATTTCTTCTGATCGGAAATCCAACTAATATTTCTGGGGTGGATCTTTCTGTTTCTTTTTTACACGGAACAATTTATGCTTTACGAAAATCAAATGGACAGGTGCAAATTTTTCTGTCTACCATAATCATACATCTTCAATATTGGCTACAAATATAACTTTAAAGCCTTTTATTCAAACCAAGAATACGATAATTATGAGCTATATATATAAGTTATTATAAAATCTTCCAGAAAAATGATTCAAAGTTAGTTATGCAAGATATATTTAATATACAGTCGAAGATTAAAAAATCTAATTTTAATCATTATTTCATTATTTCATTATTTCATTATTTCATTATTTCATGAAATGGAGCATTACCAAGAAGGATACATAAGTGATCCATATAAGGGTACTTATTTATTATGTATACCCTTATGTGTGCTATTGGTAACAGATATGATTGCAGATTACTTTGTTGCTATAAGAGTAAGGTTTATTAAGACAACGTTGAGCTATATGAACAATTCCATGACGATATTAATACTATTGCTGTTCGGTATCTATATGAATAGGAAACTAAATATTAGCACTATGGCTGTTATTTTTGATAGGTTTTTATTGGCTTTTTTCTGTTATGATAAAGCGTCCATTATAAGAAGCATTTTATCTGTTTATAAAGTATCTGACAAGGAAGTAAATTCCTTAACAAAAATTATGTTACAAATACTACTTTTTGAAACCTTCATTAGCTTGGTTGAAGTATGGTTTTATTTTTCTTTTAATAAGAATAGAACGTGGATATTGCTTCTTTATGTTCCAATTTATATTTTACTTATGAAGCTTTCTGATATGGAAATGAATAAAAGATACAATGAGATATTAGGAAGTAAAAAGAGCAGCTTCTGTTTAAGAGAAGAGGAAAATGATAGATGGCTGTTATTTATTGGGGATTTTGCTAGATTTAATTTGTTTGTGGGATTGACGAATACCTTCTTATTTTTGGACTTGGATCATCAATATGTATCGCTGATGAGCATAGTATTATTTTCCAGCAGATGTTTAAAGAGAACCATGAGTTTGTCTACATTTCTATTTATGATAGATGATATTAGGAAAGTAAATAATTAATGTCTTTGTATTATTAAAAACAAAAGTGAGAATTAAAGAAATAGTCTGCATTTTATTCATGAATTCCACTTTTTTATCATTGTTTCTAGTCTTTATTCAAAGACTAAAGCATAACTTTTGGTAGTATTGGATTTTGTAGAAGTGAGAAATTGTAGACTACTTATTGATAATATGATCATAGGCTGCAACTCAGTAAATATCGAGACTTGAAATCCCATTATTAGGTGTCATATTTCTAACTTTAATCTCAAGTAAGAATGAGACAGCACACCTTATATTCCTGGATAATTCTATTTTCAAGATTTATTAATTGTCCTACTCTAGCTCATGAGTTTGGGAATGTAACTTCTTTGTAGTATTGTTTTAATGCAGAAGTATATTTAGAGTTCTAATATACAGTCCCAAATCTAAAATGACTAAATTGATAATTAGTTACTTGAGACAATCTAATCAAAATATCAACTGTATAACTGGAGAAATTAATATCTTTCATACGATGGACCTTGTATATTTATCTTTTAAGTTACTCTTTGTAGCTGATAATGAGGGGGGGGATAATAGATATGAACCTGTGGAAGATATTGAATGAATAAATGAATTAAATGAACCTGGACAATATATATAAGAAATATTAACTAGCCGTGTTCTTTTTATAATAGCTTAACGTTCATTAAGATTTAGAGGATATTCATATCAAATGAATGTTATATTGTAAGACTCTTTACGTATATCGTATAAAAATAGTAAAAAACTTTTATTGTATTTATGTTTTGTTCTTATAACCCCGTTATATGAGTTTAGTTAATAAGCTTCAGGATATTTTGACTAACACCTAAGTAACAAGATTGAAAAAAGCTAACAGTTAAGCATTTCAAATACTTATCTGTCAAATAATTTCAGCGTCTTCTGATATATTTCATTTAATCGAGCCATCTTCTCTGTTTTGCTGCAGTAGATAAAGAAGCCGTGGTAGCTCGGGCACTAGGGTTGTACCAAGTTGTAGGTGGTTCCTGAATAGTAGCATAGTTATAAAGAGAGGTAACTGTGTAATTCCAAGGTGGTGTATAAGTAGAATCAACATTTGGTGATGGAGAAGCCGATGTGTATGGAGTATAAGCACTTGTAGGATGCCTTAGAGACCACTTAGTATAAGAAATGGATGAGCCTGGTTGTGTTTGTATTGGTGCAAGACGAGTTTTATCAGTCTGCGCGGTATAAGCTACACCAATTAGAGATGAAAGACTATCTCCATCCCCTGAGTCAACGTAGTCTGTATTAGCACTAGGTCCAGAGCCTGTTTGGGTAGGTTCGATGGTTAATGATGCCGTGGTACCTGACATTCCTGTCAATTTAAATCTGTTTGTATAATGCATTGTTGCATCCCCATCTTTAAACATCGCGTAAACTTGGAGAAAATAATACCCATCACCAGTGACATCACTATCAAAAGTAGCTGTATATTTGTTGGAGGATATAGTTTTCTTTGTGGTGATGGTATGGAAACATTCGATACTTGTACCAGGACCAGTACATAAAACAATAGAGTACCAATCAACCTTAGATAACGAATAATCTCCAGACGAATCATCATCAACCCAGGACACATCTACCGAAGCAGTTCCCGAAGATCCTGAGAATGTCTTACCAGAGCCGGGACTAACTAACGAAACATCCCCTAGAATACCAGATATCAAACCAAATAGAAACAATATAACTATTTTCATAATTTAGAAATCAATACTATTAGCTATATTCAACAAGCAAAGATACTAAGACTAGAAAAAAAATACAACTAATTAAGTTCTAAATTTTTATCAAGTTGGCTATGTAAAAAGTAAATAAATACAACTGGTTGGCAGTAAAAAATTGACATAAAAAAAGAAGACCAGGAGCACTTATGTCAGTTCCAATATACAGGTTCCACTAAAACGGACTAAATTTAGTGGAGGCTCGGCTAAGAATTCTACAAAAAATAATTAGAAATTAGATAGAAAATGGAATATTATCAGCCTTCTGGGATAGAAAATTTGTACGATGGTTCTTATTTATTAATATTACCTTTATTTATGTTACTTTTAACTAATATAGTAGCAGAATTATTAGTTGGTAAGAAGATAGAATGTACAAAGTTGAGGTTAATAGGTTTTAACATTTACACTAGTATTTTGCCTCTATTTATCGCGTTGATACTTGCATTTTTTAAGTATAATATTAGTATCATGACAGTAATATTTGATAGGTTTATACTTGCTTTTTTTATATATGATAAAATTTCTCTTATAAGGAAATTTTTGTCTTTTTTTTATATGCCACAGAGTACTATATGTGCCTTGCGCAGAACTATTAACTATAAACTTAATTTTGATATGGTTGTAAGCTTAATTGAATATTGGAGTTATAAGTCGCTTACATTATACAGAGGAAAAATCTTGCTTGTTTATGTCCTTATTAATCTTTTTGTTTTCGGATATTTTGATGGAGGATTAAACATATTAGAAGAAACAAAAACTTTAAACTCCAAAAACCTTATTGAAGAGAGATCGTGGATAGAGAATGGTTACTTAAGAATAACTCTTACATCTTTATTTCAATACGTGATTGGATTTGGGTTCTTCGATGAAGAATGCCAAGTCCATGAACAATTCTTGACCTTAATGTGTATCATGCTTATTTCAATAAGATCTATTTTAATGGGAATGTCTTGGAGTGTTATATTGATTACAGTTGATAGCAATACTGTGAAAGAAAAGGATTATCTTTCGGGCCCGTCAGAAAGTATAGAAGTTGATGAAAAAAGAGCCTATACTCTGGAAAATATTACCTGTGATTAAAAAATGACCTTATAAATATTCGAAGAGAATAATATATCTAAGATGGTCTCGAATCCAGATCTTTGTAACTTAAAATAAAGGAGGAACGGTTTATAATGTGTGAGATTATATTCATATTATGGAATATTATATCTGTTATGCTTTAAAGTGAACTTCACATTCATATAAAAAAGAAATGACATTACTATCGCTCATTTTGCTTTGATACTGGAAGTCAATGATAGAGAATATTGATGTAGTGATAATAATTACAACTGTAGAATACAAAAACCCAAATGCTATATTTTGAGATTAAATTCAGAGATGCTTAAAAAATATTTCCAGTAATCAGATACCAATTAAATAGTACTATTACCTTAAATTGTCCCCTCATATTATTCTTAGTAATTACATGGTACCTGAAAAAACTCCACTAGCAAAATGTATTAGTCCAGTGATTTTAAAATTCACTCATCCTCCATATCAAATGCTATAAATGGCAAAATGTTCATATTACCGACAAAACCTATCATGCTAACCTGCAAAAATATTCATACTAAACCGCATCTTATGGTTCTTTTATTGAATATATTGATAAAATTATCTTCGAAGATGGTCTATACCAACTATTTGACAGTAAGGTAGGAAACTGGTGACGTTATATATATATAATGTAGGTGTCTTTGGAACCTGGTATGAGTTTAAATTCACAAAAGATTGTAAAGAAAAATTTAATAGAGATAAAGAATCCCAAGGAAAGGCCTATTATGGAAATCGATCCAATTCAAACAAACCGAAAAGATTCATAGGATATTCTTTTTAAATTAAAAAATAATTTTTATGAAATGATAGTCATTGAGGGCTTTTTTGTTTATCTGGTTGCAAATATCCCAGAATTCCTAAGCAAATGGCTTATACCTGAAAAATATGGCAAATGAGCTGCAAAATTATGATCTAAACGTTATGCTGATTAGCTCTAAAATGCTTGGTATAAATACTCTATTGATTAATTACTTAAAGATCATTTACTCTGTCTTATGAGGGAAAACCTGAATCTTTCGAGATGGTAAAGATAGTCCAGAGAATATGGATTTAAAAGTTTATACTTCTACTATTTATAAATTTATGTAGGTTAAATTTAAAAAGAATTTCACTGATTCCATCTGAATTACTAAACAAGACAACTAATAATTTTTTTTTAATGATTTGAATAGGTCTGATACTTGGGATCCGGTTCTTGAGCTTAAAAAAAAAAAATATTTTCATTAATGAAATTGAATTCAATATAGACATGGGAAAGGGATGCTTGGTCAATGGGAGTCAAAAGTGAAATCAATGTTGTCCCTGTGTTACACTTTGTTGATGGTATAGGTAGTTTTCCATTTTGGTTTAAAAATTCAATTCCGAGCCGGTCGTTGGAGTAGAAAATATGAAGCTATATAACCGATTTTTTTCAAAAAATCGGGTTTCTAATAACGTGTTAAGTTAACGCAATTCGGTCGGGTTCCTATCCGGACAATATATTTTCGGATCTCGACATAATCATCATACAACCTATACTCTAAGAATCTTATCGAATTCTTTATGATAGCAACAAATTCCCTGATACATGTACTATGAGGTTACTTACCCCAAACGTAGCTCCCCTCTCGATTCCCGATTTATAAAAAATAAATGATAATTCGAATTAACTAGTTTCATAAAGATAGATAAGCTGTAACCTTATGATATGACAGTTGTCTGTCTATAGTATCCATATATACATATTGCGAGTTATTAGAGAAATATCTCATTGTTGTCGCGTAATAGCCTCTCATTTTAACGATATACTCTTAGAAGGTAGATCCGTGTGCTTACTAATAGTCAATTAAGGTAGTAGTGTAGTTGCCCCGCATAAAATTGCTATATCAAGTCCATTATTAAAAATGTTTCAAGCAGGAAGAAAATTCGGAACTGGATAATTTTTCAGTTTATAAGGGTGACAAATGCTCCACAATTCTCAATTTGTTAATTCTTTTTACAATAAATATTAATAAAGTAATAGAGATAAAATGTCAGTTAAGTTAAATTCAGGTTATGAGATGCCATTAGTTGGTTTTGGATGCTGGAAAGTAGACAATGCAACTGCATCAGACACCATCTACAATGCTATCAAAACTGGTTACAGATTATTTGATGCTGCCGCTGATTACGGTAACTGTAAGGAAATTGGTCAAGGTATTAAGAGAGCTATTGATGAAGGTTTAGTATCTCGTCAAGAATTGTTCATTACTAGTAAGTTATGGAACAACTTCCATGCTCCAGAAAACGTTCCAAAGGCCTTAGAAAAGATCTTATCTGATATGCAATTAGAATACTTAGATTTATTCTTAATTCACTTCCCAATTGCATTCAAGTTTGTTCCATTTGAAGAAAAGTACCCACCTGGTTTCTACTGTGGTGATGGTGACAACTTCCACTACGAAAACGTCCCATTAGCTGATACCTGGAAGGCTATGGAAGGATGTGCTAAGTCTGGAAAGGCCAGATCTATTGGTGTTTCCAACTTCTCTTCTGCTTTGATCTATGATTTGTTAAGAAGTGCTGAAATTAAGCCAGCTGCTTTACAAATTGAACACCATCCATACTTACAACAACCAAAATTACTTGAATACGTCAAATCTCAAGGTATTGCTGTAACTGCATACTCTTCATTTGGCCCACAATCTTTCTTGGAATTAAAGAGTGCTAAGGCATTGAACACCCCAACTCTTTTCCAACACGATACTATTAAGTCCATTGCTGATAAGCATAAGAGAACCCCAGCTCAAGTTTTGTTAAGATGGGCTTCTCAAAGAGACATTGCTATTATTCCAAAGTCTAACAACGAAGATAGATTGTACCAAAACTTACAAGTTAACGACTTTAACTTAACCAAGGAAGATTTTGATGCTATTTCTAAGTTAGACCAAGGTTTAAGATTCAACGATCCATGGGATTGGGACCCTAAGAACATTAATCCAATCTTCTACTGAGTAGCTGGCATATTTAGATTGGGTTAAAATGTAATTCTATATTTAGATTCATATATACAGAAATATACATTTTTTTTTAGGGAAATCAAACAATTTAAAACTTTTTTAGATGGAATTTAAAACTGCTTCTCTACCCAAGTTCATTAACTTGAGTCTAGAAACAAAATCATCTCTATTGATGTAGGCTCCACACATTCTTCTTTTACCTGTAAATTCAGTTCTTGAGTGGAAACATCTCCAGTTGTCAAAAATTAAACATTGACCTGGCTTTAATTGGTAGAAAAATTCGTTTTTCTCGTCACTAATGATTTTATACCAATGTCTAATTGCTCTATAGAATTTTGGAACATCGTCAGGATTTTTCCAGTTATCCATGGTGGATCTATCAGATTGGTTCCAGCGAACTTGGATGAGATTTCCCTCATTATCAAGTTTGAATACTGGTTGGGGAATATCTGGTTGAATACAAACCTTTTCTTCCCCCGCAGAATGGGCAGGGATTGGTATTTTGGTTAAGATCTCGAAATCTTCAGGATGTTGCTCCTTCAATATTGAAGCACAGTAGAACGCATCTACCAAAGAAGAAGTACCACCAGTTCCCTCGTGACTAAGCAAGTGGAATAATTGTAAACCTGGGGTGTCGGACCAGTAAGTACCGTCTGTATGTGACGAAATATCAATGTTCGTATAAGCAGTATCATTTTTAGATAAGTCACTCGTAAAGTCCCAGAAACCTCCATAATGGGTTGGTCTAATGTAAGTGATCTTTTCGCATAAGGCCTCTGTAGCCTCCGGCTCGACGGGAACATTGTCAATCAAACAGAACCCGTATTTCCATATCTTCAAGCACCAGTCTCTAATGGCATCTTCCTTGTCTGTTTCGTCATTTGACTTCATAACTACATTGTAATCGACCTTGGGTAAGTTGTCTTTGATATCCTTGACGGTCCAGTGTTGAAGCTTCAACTTTTCCTTTTCCCCAGCAATTTTCATGTCGAGGGGAATAAGTCTGGGGTTGTAAGAGTGCAATCTCAACCACTCATTCTGGTACACACTAACGTGATCATTTTGGCTCCAAACAACCGTGACCTTGTTGTCTTCTACAGTAATACTTGTAGGAGTGATATTTTCGTCAATACTACAAGAATTTAACAATCTCTGCTTTGTTATTTCATAGTAGCATTCCAGACAGTGACAATTATCACGCAACCAAATATTGTGGAATGTTGAAGTTTTTTCATCACTCCATTGGGCGCTAACTTCAGATTGGTTAATAGACTTGAATTCTTTGATAGTAACTGGCATTTTGTTTTTATTTATGTGTTTTCTTTAATGAGAGATCTCCAAAGATTACTATTGGGCTCTTTATCTTATCGAGCGGATCGAGGAATTGTGCGTACTGCACATAGTCTGGCCCATTTATTCGACTATTTCACTTAAATGACCATGTATAATGATAGTTGTTTTCGTTTTATATTGGATAAGTAGCGATATATTCAAAGAAATCCAATACGTAAACATCAATTTAGGCTACTCTTAATACGAATTTGTATCTTCGGCATACAATATAGGTGAAATGTCCGTTCTCTCGTCTGAAAATGCCCAATCTATCAACATCACGGAACTGCATCCTGATTGGGTTTCGATGGACATCGGAGAGCTTGGAAAGTCATTTTATAACGGTGATGGGATGCCTCTCAATGACATAGTTAAGGGGTTGAAGGCTAAAACTTTAAAACAAGCGATTGCTGGAAAGTGCTATAGTCAATTGGTAGAGTATCTGCGAACTACAGAGGGTTTGATAAATGACGAACTCAGAGCTGAAATATGGCCGCTTTTATTGCACATCACGCAAAACGGTACACTGGAGAGTGAAAGGCAAAGCTTAGAATCTTCTGAATCGTCTTTGAATAAGACACTGAAGCTAGGACTCAATACATCAGCTTCTACTACATTCATTCTTGATGATTTGAACGCCAACGATCTACCTGCTCATAGAGATGAAGAGCAGGTCAAGTTAGATATACAAAGATCATTCACTATTGTTTCACATTTACAGGCACTTCAAAGTCAACTGCAGAACGAGTCTTATGCTAATATTTACTCTAAAGAAGATTTAGATGAGTTGAAGAAGAAGCTTCTTAAATTGATTGTGAAGATGCTTAGAAAATATCCTTCGTTGAATTACTATCAGGGATACCATGACGTTGCCAGTATTGTAATGATTATATACTGCAAACAGGGTCCTGATGGAATTACTGTCAATGAGGAAATGGCATTCAAGGTTCTTGAAAAGCTCACACTTTTCCATTTAAGAGACTACATGATTAAAGATATTAGTCTTTCAACAAATCATCTTAAGTTAATACCTTCAATTCTCGAGGATGTTGATTCGGATTTATTTGAACTATTGAAGCAGACTAGTCATTCTTATATTCTTTCAAATGGTTCATTTTATGACTACAATTTCTACCAGGGAATTTCTTCGATTTTGACAATATTCAGTCATGACTTATTGAGTATTCAGTATTTGTTGATTGTATGGGATTTTTTCTTAAGTTATGAATCTGTCTTGGTTAATATGTATATTTATGTGGCTGCCTTAATGGTTTATAAAGATGATATTTTTAACAAGCTTAACATAAGTCGTGACCAAGATATTTCGTATCTTGATGTTGATCAGGATATTGTTCATACTTTACTTTCACCCAGTAAACTTTTCGGGTCTTTAAATGAAATTGATTTAATTAAAATTCTAAACCAAGCAAGGATATTGATTGAGACTCATCTGGATTGTTTTATGTCCGATCCTAATTCGAAGTTCCATGAGTTATTTTCTGAATTCAATCCAAATTCTGTGTTGGTAACTTCTTCTAGCTTGTCTGAGCTGGCAAGTATTAACGACTATAATTATTTATTGACAAGTTCGAATAGTATTACTAGTGATACATTGGCTGATATTATCAAGTTGCAAGATGCCGAAATTAAAGACTACAATGCACATAATGCATTACTAGAAGCCAGAATCCTTGAAAAACAAGATACATTTTCTAATTCAAGTCTGACAGAGTATGAAAACAGTCATGCTAACCTGCTTTCATCTTCAGTTAGCAGTCTTACTTCCGCATCCTCAACAATAAATCTTAAAATAATGAATACTTCATCGTACTTATTTAAAAAGATATTTGAAACACCAAGCTCAATATCCCCTGATCCTGAAGATCGCAATAGAAAAGCAACTAATAACCATAATTATGTTATGAATATCTATAAAACCAGTTTTACCATAGGTTTTGTTGGGTTCATGATACATTTTTTACTTGTGAAGAATAATCTGTATCTCAATCAGTATGGCTTGGTTGGATTTGGAAGGGCTTTGTTGAGTCCTGTCAAGGACCTATGTTCTTCTATATTAAGTAATAACTCAATGGCAGTAATAGCTAGTGAGATAAGTACATTCACTGAAGATGCATTATCAGCCACTGGAGACACTATCCATGTGATAGTTGATCTGGTTCGAAATTCAGACTTTGTTCACGGAGGAATGGGGATATATAATATTGGTTTAGGGACTCTAAGGGAGTCTATATTTGGGTTTTCAAACTGACATTTTGCTGTACTTTCAGTTCTAATAAAATTATTTCTTGTATTTAACTTCTATTCTATAGACTAAGTTTCAAATTCTATTTCATATATTAATACAGCATCAGTATACACTGAATGACCCCAACCTCTATTTCCGCTTGCACTAACCATGAACCTACCAGTATCATCAACATAAAGGGAACTTAAAATTCCCCCATGGTGACCAGGTATAATCGTGAAGGGTGTAGCAGGCTTCCTAGTATTAGATGTGGATCCATAGGATAAATCTTTGTAAAGCTTTAAGTTGTACAATCTAATGTTATCATTAGAACCACAAAGAAGATAGTCACTATTGGGCATGGTTGAAATAGCACTAACAGGACCAGATATTTTTGGAAACTGTAATACTTTGGCCACATTAGGAACTATCGTATTTTTTGTTCCAGAATATGATTTTTTATGTGGCATTTTTAATGAGAATTGTTCGACAGTACTATTTCTTCTACCGGCAAATATATAATCACCGCAATTAGACCACATAGAAGACATACACCATGGAGGTGTATCTTCCGGTACGCCAAACTTTATTACTGGATTACTTGTTCTAGCATCCCAGACATTTATAGTTCCATCCATATTGGAATTCATAAAAATTTTGTCATTACTGTAGGTTTTGTTTACTATTTTTGAATTGTTTACAGAGATTTTTGATGGGGCTTTATCTTCAGCTTCTAACATTTTCTGTTCTGCGTCGTATTCAGCTTCATTCTCACTATCTCCAAATAAAGAGTCTACATCACTCTTATTTTCTTCCGTGGCAGTCACATTTGGTTTGGTTTCTGTATCTGTTGATTCATCTTCGAAAGATAAACTGAGATCTGTTAATCCTGATGGTCTGTACTGGATACTGGAGACTTGACCTGAACTACCACTATATGTTTGTATTATATTCCCAGTATTTAAATCCCACTCTTTTATTGACTTATCCCATGAACCTGATAAAAACTTGTTTTGTTCTGTGTTTAACTTAATAACAGAAACTGCATCGGAGTGACCTCCATTTGGTTTTCCATTTCTCTTCTGATGCATAAAATAATGATTGATATTTCCTTCATTATGTCTCATAGTGTACAATGAAATTCCACCTGACAATAACCCCGATAAGCACCAATAACCATTTCTCTCTACATCTAAAGAATATACTGGATTTACCTTAGGTTCATAATTAGCAGATCCACTGCTAAAATCACTAAGTTTCAACTTAGGATTTGCTTTCATGGCTTCCTTTTTAGTAAGAGGCTGTTCATTTTCCCAGTATGACGATATTACACCTGCTTTTGTAACCGTATCAACTAAACTGTGTCTTTGGGCCATTGTTAAAGGAGATTTACCCTCTACTGATGCTATGAAGTCGTATTTTCGTATAAATCCATCTTGACCTCCAGTAAGAATCCATTTAGGACCATCAGAAAATGCTATTGTATGACACTCTGAAGTATATGGGATTGCAACAGATGGAATAATATCAAGGTCTGTAGCAATCGCTGCCTTTTCTCTTATTTTTTCACGTAATATAGTTGGTGAAATACTCTCATGCTCATCTTCTGGTGTGTCTTCATTGTCAGCATCTTGTTTTCTCTTTTGATCATTCTCATCATCTTCTTTATCATCAGTCAAGATTGGTTTCGAATTCTCTTTGTTTCCTTCTGGCTCACCTGATACATTACTATCACTCAAATGTTCTTTTGAATCAACAAACTTCTCTTCATCTTCCATATCTTCGTCACCTTCACCATTTTCTCCGTTGTCTTCCTCTTCATTATCTTCTTCTTCGTCATCATCTTCTTCTTCTTCTTCTATACCATTCTCTTCTTGGTCATCTTCGTCTTCATTATCGTCTTCTTCCTCCATTTCATCATCTTCACCCTGATCTTCATTATCAGACATGTCAAATTGATCGTTATTATTTTCATCTTCTATCTCTTCATCTTCATTTCCATCGAGCATTTCTTCATCGTTATCGGGAACGTTGAATAGGTCATCATCCATTGTCATTATCGACCTCCTTATGCGGCAAATAGTATTGGGGTAATATCTCTTAGAAGATGTAATTCACTAATAAATTTAATTCAATATCAATATCAGATTTGGTGAATTTCTTATATGCACTACCCTTATACTGAAAAAAATATGGAACTACAATTTATAAATTACAAGAGTAGAATATATTAACTAAATTGAATATTTAACTATGTAGATACTATTATTTAATCGTAATTAAATAATTTATTCGTAGATCCAGGATAATAAAGCGTGCTTGTAGTCAACTAATTCTTCCTTCTTGAACCATAAGCCAATTTCCTTCTTAGCAGATTCAACAGAGTCAGAACCGTGACAGACGTTTCTACCCATGTCAATGGCGAAGTCACCTCTGATGGTACCTGGAGCAGATTGCAATGGGTTGGTAGCACCTAAGATAGCTCTACCAGTCTTGACAACATCCTTACCTTCCCAGACAGTAGCTAAGACTGGACCAGATAACATGTAAGATAATAAAGATGGGAAGAATGGCTTAGATTGTAAGTCTTCGTAGTGTTCTCTTAATAAACCTTCGGTTGGTTGGACTAACTTAATACCAACTAACTTGAAACCTCTGTTTTCAAATCTGGATAAGATAGAGGAAACTAAACCTCTTTGGACACCATCTGGCTTAATAGCAATAAAAGTTCTTTCTTCGTTAGACATTTTGATATTTATAAAGTAAACAACAATTTAGAAAATATTTTAGAAAATCAAAGTATTTATATGAAAAAAATTGTCAACGCTGGCCAATTGGAATACTCTTCTAAATTTGGTATTCGGACGACCATACATTTAAGGAACCATACCCCAGATTTCGAAGTTCTCCTTGTCGATCTCTACCTCCTGAACTCGGTCCAGAATATGGTCAATTGCTAGTTGGAAGTTATCTAATGGGCTGGAAATTGAACGGTGATACTCGTGTTTTAATTTGTAAGAATATTCTAGCAGGGCTGAATTGAGGCTAGTTACCATTGTGCCTGTATTGAAGTGTGTTCCCACATGGCAGTAGCCATTTGCGGAAGAATTTCCCAATGTCATTGCAGGCGAATTATTGGTATATTTAAAATAGGGGCTGTATAGAAATGGGAGTTCGGACTTAATCTCTTCTCCATAAATGTAAAAATGTCTTTGAATAGGTCTAGCAATGTTACTCCATGATGGCTTAGGGATGAGATTGTTGAAAAAATCAAATGCAGGGGTGACGTAAATTATGTTACCAGTCAGTTCCAAAGTGGTTCCTATATCATAACAAGGATCAGTATCTTTTTCGAAAATCACTTCCATGAGTTAATATTAAATACTAAATAGAATGTAATTAAGTAATGAAAAATTGTTTTATATATCCTCTACTTTAAATTAAGATTTCCAAATAATATATATATATATATATATATATATATATTATTTGTATATTATTTGTAGTCCATACAATTTATATATTACATAAATCCACAGTTATTGCACCCAATTATTATGCGTACATGTATTTTTAGCAGTAATTGCAAGTGGTGAGAAAATACCATACATATACAATCAATAATTGCCATAGATAAAAAGTATTTTCTATAAAGTTTCATATATAATAAAATTCCTTAAAATCAAGGAAGAATTAAGTCATTCATCCTTTTTTGTTAAAATGTTTTTACATAAATATATGAAAAAAAAAATAATAATAAAAATTTTAAAAACTTTGGGAAACTTTCTTTTCTTTCAATTCAAAACATTAAATAAATGTAACTCCTATATATTCAACACTTCTATGTATTTTAGAGAAATATCTAGTTAAATAAGAAATGGCCCAATTGAATCATTCTGTATTAAAATAATTTATACAACCTGCATATAAAAAATTCAAAATATAAACAGAGTATAATGCTTGATTAGAACTGTTCTATTTATTTCTAGAATAAGAAAAAAGAGTTGAAATATGAGTCAAGAAATAGAGAATATAGCACCTTATGATGAATATACTAAAGATGACATTGATATAAGCATGAATACTTCGTTGCAAGCCAACAATAAGCGTGGTCCATCAACACCACTAGCCGCTTCGAAGACGAATAATAGAAGAAAATTAGTTCAAAATAAAAATGACATTAATATAATGAAGTTTAACAATATTGATAAGATAGACTACATTGAAATGTGCTACCAGAATTGGTTGATGAAGCAGAACTTGGAAAGAAATCAAGAATTATTGAAATTCTTGGAGTTGGAAAGAAAATTCAACATGGAAAATCATTAAAAACTTGTACATTATATAAACTATTTGCATTTGATTGAATAACGGTCTATAATTAGCGATCAATCATCACCTTTAATTTTACTTTATCATATACGTTCCATAAACTCTAATAGAAGTATTAATTATTATAGCTTCTTGTAGCTTTGAAGTAACTTGATAGTTTATCATCTGAAGCATCAAAAAACTTTCCATCTCTTGCATTATCCCAATCAAGAGATCTTTTTTGTTTCTCATCTTCTCTCGATCCTCTTTCAGCTAAATCACTTGACAACCAGTGTAAAGCAAGTGGATGAAGAGATTCTATACGATTAACTGAGATACGGTTATTTGGACCGACTGTGACCGCTGGGCCAGTGGTATTAGAAGTGAAATTAATATCTGACATCTTGAGATCATCCTCCTTAATACCGTTTTTTAAATGAATCACTCTATCACTCCAGCCTATTCCCAAACCATCAAAAATGTGAGTGGCATAGATCACACAACAATTCCTCTCCACACACTCCTCCTTCAAATAATTCAAGAGCCTCTGTCTTACAATTACGTCTAAATCTATAGTGACCTCATCGAGGAGCAATAATCGCCATGGCTTTATTAATCCCATACAAATTTGAACTCTTCTACGTTCACCATCTGATGTATTAAGCATACTCCAATCAGGATCAATGTCAAGAATATCCATTAACTTATTCCTTCTTTCAGTGTATGTTTGACCACCAATTGATGCAATTAGCACTTTCACTGGAATATCTCTCTTTACAACAGAATTTGCCGCCCATTCGGTTCCCAAATACGTGATATAATTATTTATATCTGAGTTAAATCTTTGATTTCTATCTATAGAGAAGTCAAAAGGATCAAATCCACCGATTTTTAATGATCCCTTCTTAATTAATGTTTTACCTGCCAATATTCTAAGTAAAGTTGATTTACCAGCTCCATTAGGTCCTATAATTAAATTAGTTGATCCCCACTTGATTTCTAAGTTTATATCATTCAATCCTATTCTATTATTCAGGAAATTGTAAGTTAGGTTCTTCGTCTCTATAGCTAGAGATGATATCTCATGATCTGTGCTAGTCATAACTAATAAGAAATATAAATATTGTAAGATCTCGATCACGCAATTAAACTTCGCAATTAAATTCATCTACTTTATTATATTTATATATACTATACGAACCAGATTAGATAAGACTTTTAATAATTATTCTAAATTAATTCTTCTATCCAGTTAGAGATCTCTTCCTTAATTGGCTCATTAGTAGCTTTTTTGAAAATTTCCTTAATATCATCTAAGTAGTCAGCATGTTGATGCAAAACATAGTTTCTCAAATATGTTTTCAACAAGCCTTTGTATTCGTAAAGTAACCAAGATTGATCTATTTTGGTCATCAATTCTGTATTTTCACTATCTTCCACTCCGAAATCTTTGATTATTTCAACCTTGTTAGAATCCTCAATATCCAAAGATTCAACAATCTTATTCATATTGCCAATAATGGCATTTAACAAATTTAAAAATAAAGTTCTGAAGTTATCAGTTTTGGAGGATGTATTTAGGATTCTGTTGATAGATTCCATACACGAAACATTTGTAATAATTAAGTTATTATCTAAATCCGTCACTTTCATGATTAAATATTCAGGCTTTAAAATTTCGGCTTCAATCAAATACTCTAATATTAAGAACACAACTTGAGGTTGATGAACCCAAATTCTAAATATGGATTCGATGATCCAATTTTGTCTTTTAGCAATTTGCTCCTCTGTGAGTGGCTCAGCTGTGAATTTTGGTTCATCTGGTTTATAATTAATTTCTGATCCAACCAAGAACCTTAGTTTATTAATATCACGAGATAAAACACTGATAACTGAGTAGATAGATCTTGATCCAACATAAGCATAAGATTGGAAAATCAAGTTGATTAAGAATCTTTCGGCATCAATATCTTCAAAAGATTTACATGCTTCCAAGATTTCATCACATAATTGTTCGAATGCGTCGTTAGGTTTCCAATTAGCAGTTATAAATTCATAGACCTTTGTTGAGATTTCATGTAATGGAAGCTCTGTGTTAGCAAAATTGTATATTAAATCTTCTTGTGGAGCAATCGAAGGCTTCAAAGCTTGGGCTTTCTCTTGGGCTTCTTTTCTTTCATAAGTTATTTTTGCTAATATCTCCTTTATCGAGTCACTACCACCATAGAGTTCATTATCATAATCACATACAAACTTAGAATCATCTTCAAATAATGAAATGTTTAAGTATTTATGAAATTCATCCAATGCTACCACTTCATTTGTTTCAGGATTCACTGTAACAAAACTCTCCTTTATCCTATTCTTATTTGAAAGCCTAATCTCTTTGGCAATTAAATTCTTAATAAAGTTCTTTTTAGGATGGAATTTTAAGCTCTTCAATTTTTTTGAATCTTCTACCCACTCATCCCATTTCCAACTAAATTCAAAGTTGGAAATTTGCGTAGTCATCCAATCCAAAAATCTTATCTTTAATTCATAATCCAATGTTTCCAAATTATTATAAAAATAACGAATAGCTCTACCAAACACCGGAGCAATTGATTCCGGACTCTCTCTGCAACATGAAATTAAAACTGTGTAGTAATAAATCTCATAGTGAATAGTATGAGGTAATTGAAAAATCATAGTCAAAATACTTTCAACTGCAATATCTTCAATTTTCCAAGTAGATAAAGGTGGGTTATTTTCACCAGAAATGTTGTCTTGATTGATCAAAGAAAGCTGATCAATTGAAGACCCTGGAGGAGCAAATAAATCTTTGTTGAAAAATAGATCTAAGATTGACAATTGAATCGAAGCTTCATTTTTATTGAATGAGAGATTAGTCAAAATATCAAATGACAAGTCTTTGAAAAATAAACCATAATAAGAATCAATTTTTGGAACGGTCTCAAATTCAGTAGAGTTGTAAACTTGAAATAATAAACGAGAATTTTCTTTCCATAATTTATCAATTGAGCCTACAGGTTTATATGAATTGATAGCTTCAATCGAAGGTAAAGAAAATTGAGGAAGCTGATGTTTAACCATATCATTAGAAATAGAATTTCTCTTCAAACAATCTTCAATTATCGGTGTTATTATTTCTTTGCAATCTAAGAACAATGAACTCTTTATTTCTTTCCAGTCTTTGTCATCTCCTTGCAATTTGATTATTGAATTGTAGATTAAATCTATAACCTTCTTAGGAGTATACGGTAACTCATAATTTTGAAGTTTTGAATCAAATGGTAATAACAATTCACAAGATGCTTCTCTAATCTTAAAACCGCTAGATAATTCAACTAATTCATTTACACGATTGACCATATCATCAGATTTATCATTACTGAATAAGTAAGGCAAAGATATTAAAACATTATAATAAATTTCCTCAGCTATCCCGTTCCTTTTTTCATCAGCATTTTGTAATTCAATTGAAAAATTAAGCAATTGCTTGAAAATATCAACAATTGTATAATTATCAATAATTGGCGATAAAGTAGCCAAAAATTTAGTAATGGACTTTAAATCATTAAATGCGCCGGCCTCTTCAGCTTTTTTACTTTTATTTTTCTGATCATCATCTTCTTCAGAAGATTTACTAACAGTATCTAATAACAGCTGTGCCTTAGAATGAAAGAATTCGATAACATACTTGGCTACCACGAAATTTTTAGAGTTACAAATCAATATTAAGTTACTCAATGGATTAATTTTTTGTGGTTGTTCGATAACTAAAGCATACAAAGTATTTAAGATAGCATATCTTAAGTCATCTATCTTTTCAAACTCGGCAACAATAGGATTGGAAATGTAAGATATATCGTCAATTTGATTAGCTAAATTGGAGTTTTCACCTATCTTCCTTATATCTTTACAAACATTTGAAATCAACTCTGTAGTTGGGTCCATGTGCTGCTTTTTGTTATCATCTTCATAACCTTGTGAAGCACCGGCTTCAAACTCATCTCTAGATCTCTTAGATGGATTGAATGTGTCCATTTTAGTTAAGTGTATTTTAAAGCTTTTTTTGAAGCTATTTCAAAATTGAAAAATTAAATTAGTGCGAGCATTTCATCAAAATAATTCAGTAAGAGTAGACAGAAATAAGTATACATGAAGAATATTAAAAAATAGAACATTAAACATTATACAACTAAGTCTAGGTATTATATAGTTGTGTGATTAGAAGTTATAAATAAATTAAGATGCAAAAAGTTTTATTAGCAATAATTAGAAGCAAGTTTGATGATGAATTTGTGCAAGCCAAATAATGCAAGAAACCACTCTCCTTTTCTCATCTTCTTTTAATAAGATAGTCTTTAAAAGCAAAAACAGTCATGATCCAACCCATGATAAGAGCTGAAAAACCCAAGGAAGCATTTAAAGTTAACATAGATGTGTAACCGTGGTATTCGAAAGCATATATCACAGGATCAGTAGATTCCATGAAGATCATACCACCACAAATTAAAGCAAAACTTACCAAGATCTCAGTCAATGGTCTTGATGGACGGGTTAAATTCTTATTTTGAGGAATTATCAACATTAAAATGTATGTCAACAACCTAAAAGCACAACCTAAAGCAAACATGTTTCCCCATTGTATATGTATATTAGTAGACAAATCAGATGCTTGTTGATGTTTAGACATTAATACACCTGTCCAGTAAATAGTAATAATTGGGAATGGATTTGGAGAGAATCCTGGAGTAGCTTTCGATATTTTCTGGGAGTTTGAAGATTGAACTTCATAATTACCAACGGCTTTTTCTAATCTCCATGAGCTTAATTTGGCTTCAGTGATAACTCCACATAAACCACAGCCTATATATATAAATGCAATTGAAGCGTGTTGTAAATCCTTAGAAGAATAAGGCTTTCCTGCATTCGATAAATGCTCTAAGAAGATATTAGTGGAGCCGTAGAATAAAATTAGTGAACATTCAATCATTTCCATAGTACATAAACCACTAGATTGAATTCTGTACCATAATTTTTGTGTCACCTCTTGGTTGGATATGAATTTGTGATTCCATGCCCATCCTTTGTTAGTCCAAGCACCACAATATCTAGCCAATGTTAACAAACCGTACAGTAAAAAGACACCTCCTTTGATGAAATGTGCTAATAAGTTGAAGAAAGCTATATCTTTACCAAATAATAAAAATACGGCGATACCAGTTGGTAAATAAATTAAGAAAAAGAAAAATTGGATCCAGTTTAATGTCCTGAAACAGTAAACAGAAATTCTTCCAAAATGATCAATTGCATAAGAAAACCATTTAAGATTATACAACTTTCTTAAAGGATTATTATATGGCGTAAACATGGCACTATTAGAAGTTTTTGAACTGTAATCTTCATTAAGAGGAGTGCCAAATTCTTCAGATGTTTCATTAGAGTTTCTTGAAAAATCAGTCATGCTAAAAGTTGGAGAGGCACAAGTCTCTTCATCAGAGACAGCAAAATAATTGGAATAATCATTTGTCATATACTTGTATCCCGAACTGATTAAAGCAAAAACCAAATGTGCAGCGTTCATGAAGAATAATATCCACGACATTGGTGTGTATGCATTTCCCGGATAGAGGTTATATTTTTCAATCAGGCCCATAAAAATCAGGTAACATAACAATCCAACACTTACTAAACCACAATGTAACACTAAAATTGGTAAATGCCAGAATGATCCAACATTGTGCAACACTAAATAGATCGGATACAAGAAGACAAATGAAATGAACAACAAACCTATATGACCATAGAGCGCACCTCTATGGTTAGATTCTACATTAAAATAGGTAGTAGTATTATAGTTTTCCCAAAATAAACGCTCTTCTGGTCTCAAATCTTGTTCCAAAATTGGAGCTCCATGCTTATGTTTCATCACATGTGGAATTGGTGACATTTCAGCCTGAGGTATCATTGACTGAGTAGCCTCAATGCTCTTTTCAGAATCCATATCCATATCCATGTCCATATCCATGTCCATATTCAGTTCCATTCTTTCAGATATTTCCCCAGAAGTCACGGCTTCTTTACATGATCCGCAACCAATTACAGTTGCTAGTATTAATGCTGTTGATAAGCTTGTGAGTCTCATATGCGATTAGTTTAATTGACTAAAAAATGACTCAGAAGTGATACTGCTGCCTTTAAATAAACTGGTAACGCCGCTATCTCATTAATAATCCATTCTAGGCAAATTAGACAATTTTTTGCTGTATTTACCATCATGTGACCGGAAGAGTCGGTATAGTAGTCATTTCTTCATTTGTAATGTCTAACAAACGGTATCAACAATGTTGTGGATGCATCTAGCTGCAGAGAGCTTGCACCAGCCGTGAGGTTTTTTCTAATGGATATACCGGCATTAAGATTAATAGTTAATCCCGATGCCATTTTAAGCAACTATACAGGGTGAAATAGGGTACAGTTCCATAGATTTCCATGGAACTGAATGTACATGCCGTACATGCCATGAAAGGATGACCTGATCAAGCACATTGCTTCATAGAATAGGTATATTGGGGGGATAACTATATAGGATTGAAATGACTACTTGACAGGGGTAAATTGAAGGTATGGGACTGGTAACCGGCAGATGGTGAATTCTTTACACCGGCGTACCAAACCGATAAATATGTATTTCGAATTAGACCTCATCGATTTTTAATTGATTGGCTCAGATGCGAATTCTTGAACCATTTCTTAAATTGCTAAGAAATGCTACGATATCATGTATTACATTACCCTAATATAGATTTTAGCAATATTCAAGTTATTCAACTATGTAACTTGCTTGCTCTGCTAAATGCTGCCGTTAGGAAGTGTGTAACAAATGGATGAACTATAATGATCTGGACTCTTCTACTACGACATTAGTTTGGTTATGCTTTGAATAATGAAAAAAACGATGCAAATTTAACAATCTACTGGTAAATTGAGCGATTTTCGGATCGGATATAACACAATACTTTTGCCGCGCCGAGCCGTAATCTTTTGCGTTTCTATGTGATTAATTAAACTGGATATGGAATAAATAGAACTAAAAAAAACGCTCAGAAAACATAATATGCGCAAGCTACCATTGGTTGTATAGGATTTATTGATAATAAGGGGTTCAACGTCATTTTGGTAACATAAGTTGCTACAGGTTAGCCTAAGAGTACGAAAAAAAGAGATCGGGTGATAAATTAAAGCATTGTTATTGTTTTTTAGGAGAAATCACAATACAAGAGATTTAAAAATAGAATCTAGTTACGATAAGGAATATTGTATAATGCAGTAATTTTAAAAAGAGCTATCTAAATCAATTGGCAATCACATTAAAACCAAACTCTAATTTTCTTAGTAGGTATACTATATGTGTATACATGTAATTAGAATATAAGATCTATCTAATCTGTAACACGATTATAAGGCGTTCTTTCTCGTAAGATAATCGAAACGAGAATATGTGTATCCAATAAATGGCAAATCTTCCTTTGTTGCATTTGAGGCTGCTTCCTTAGGATCGACTGGCTTTGCCATTGCAGGAGAATCTGGTACATTTTCGAGTTCATCAGTAGGGAAGAATCTGGTATCAGTAATTGACCGTAATTTTGGTATAAATGGCGCATCAACTTGACGTATAGTTTCCCAATCAACTCCTCTAAAAAATGGATGTTGCTTGATTTCTTCAGCACCTCCATAACGACCTAACCTATTCTCAGATGACGTCAAAAGTCTCCTGATCAAATCCTCACTCTCAGGAGAAAGATGAATGTCCTCTGGAATTTGTAAGGTTTCTTGCCAATTAAGAATTTTACGGTAAGTTTCGTGTGGTGTTTCAGAACAGAAAGGTGGCCATCCAATAAGACACTCAAACATGATAGCACCCAATGACCACCAATCACATTCTTGACCATATCCTTGATGTATAAAAATTTCTGGAGCAATATAATCAGGTGTACCTACCGTAGAATATGCCATTAACCTTCTTGATTTCCTCCACGTTTGCATTTGTTGACGATTTGACATAGTAAGATGGATAGCATCAACCATCATTGAATTTCTTGTATTGCCAGGACCATTTGGATGTAAGCTATTCCCACTAGGCTCCTTTTCTAACATCTTCTTGTAATAATTAGAATCGTGTGTCTTATGAAAACCAGTTGATAAACCAAAATCAGAAAGTTTAATATGTCCTCTAATATCGATCAAAATATTATCGGGTTTGATATCTCTATGGATGAACCCTAACTTATGAATCGCTTCAATAGCAAGAACACATTCTGCCATATAAAATCTTGTTATATCTTCCGTAAATATCTGCCATCTAATCAACATTGTCATCAAATCACCCCCAGGTAAAAATTCCATAATAAGGTACAAATATTGTGCATCTTGGAAAGAATAATATAAAGAAACAACCCAAGGGGAATCACTTCCAGCTAATACATCTCTTTCCGCCTTAACATGAGCTAATTGGTCTTTTTTAAACATTTCTGATTTCAATAAAGTTTTCATTGCATAAATTTTTCCCGTGTCCTTCTTTTGTACCAATCTCACTTCACCAAAGGCACCCTTTCCAATTACCTTGACTTTTATAAAATCTTCCAAGGAAAGCTTAGTTCTACGAAGTCTTAAGAATTGAGATTCCTTCTTACCTAGATTTTGGAGCAGACGATTCTTTCTTTCGTCACTAGCATTAGCTTCTTCATTTACAAGTCTGTGTTCTAAATCCAACCTTCTTTGGTTCCTCTCTATCGCATGGCTAACAGACATTTGGTAAAAGTTTTCTAACTTTAACTTCATTCCTGCTGCCTTATCCCTCGTTCCTTTATTTAAAAAGTTAGGCTGTCTATTGAAATATCTATAATTTGAATGATTTTCAATGCCATTTGAATTGTTTCCAAATCCTCCACGAGTTGGACTCTCGTGTGCTTGTCCATATCCATTTCCAACTTGCCTGTTGTGATTATCTTGTCCTTGTTGCTGTATCTGCTGGGTATCTACTTCATTCTCCTGTACTTTATGAGGTGACAATAATGGCTGCGGTGAAGATGGATGTAATTCAGCATTCAATCCATTACTAGATGTAACAGAATTGCTAATGGAGTTAGAGTTACTAATCTCTGATAAGTTTGTATTACTATTGTTGTTGAGTTGAGTGAATTTAGATGTAGGTGGCTTAAAGTTCAACGAGTCTATAGATTGAAAATTATCTCTTCTATTAATGTTTTCAAATTGAGATGATGAGGCAAATGTTGGAGATGGACCAAGAATATTTGAGTTACCTCCAAAATCTCTTAATGTATCATCCACCATTTGAGTAGTATCGTCATACATATAACTTTCGTTCATGTCATTTTCCTGATATTGTAGGTTAGGCACTTCATGCTTTATATTTTGCTCCAAATTACTATTTTGATTTAGATTTGCCAGTGAATTATTAACAAATCCATAAATTTGATGAGGTTGTGGTTGTTGTGGTTGTTGCAGATGTTGCAGTTGCTGCTGCTGCTGTTGTTGATACATAAGGAATTGATGTTGTTGTTGTTGCTGTTGTTGCAGCTGTTGCTGTTGCTGTTGTTGTTGTTGTTGTTGCTGATAGTGGTGTTGATTGGATAGTGCCACGTTGTAATGATTTTCATCATTTGAAGCATAATTATACTCCATGCTATCGATTCTTTTATTTATTTATCCCTTGTATAGATATAGATCACAAGATAACCTTTAATACAAAATTTTAGTTAAACACGAGATCAAATCAGCTTGTTTAAGGATTGTTTTTTTTGTGAGATGTTTCAAATATAGACGGTAATAATAATAATAAAGCTAGTAGCAACAATAGAAACTCTTGCTCTTATACACCCTTAATTAGTAATATAGTCTAAGAACCGAAGTCTCTATCTACTTTAAATGCTTATTTTTGATGAAATTAAAGAAAAATTGTAGGTAGTGGCAGTAAAGTGAAAACAAAATTTAAAACTTCGCGATTTAAGTGATCTCCCAATTAAGTAAAACCGTGTACATAGTAGTTCAGGATTTCTTCTAATCGTCTCTTTCCTCTAATAAACAACGAAAATAAAACTACATCATATATTACTGTCATATAGGTTACAAATAATACACTCATTAAAATTATTAAATTTTTCAATGTTTATTTAAAAAGTCGTACAATAAGACTAAGCTATAAGATATATTAACAATTTGTAACTATACTAACCTCAACCTTAAGGCCATATACGTAATGAAATAATTTGATAAGTATGTTATAGACTTAGAATTGTAAAGCTTGACCCTTTTGCTTCTTGTCACCACCTAATTCGAAGTGCTTACATCTCTTTAATGGTAATTGATGCTTGGTCTTACAAACAACACATTCTAACTTTAAGACAACCTTCTTAGTGGTCTTAGCTTTCTTGTGGAAAATTTGCTTAGTTTGACCACCGTAACCACTTTGCTTACGGTCATATCTTCTCTTACCTTGAGCGAATAAGGAAGCCTTACCAGCCTTGTATTGGGTAACTCTGTGTTGGGTGTGCTTACGACATTCCTTACCCTTACAGTAGGTCTTTCTAGTCTTTGGAACGTTAACTGTTAACTGTTAGTATAGTGTCACTTGAAAATTAGAGAATAATCATAAACTTTAACTTTGCCATGTATAATAATCATAAACTACTTTTCTCTTGAATACAGTTATACTGCTTAAAAATAAACCGATTGTTATTTATTCGAATCTTTTAAACTATTTGTTCCTATCCATCCCAATATACCACAAATAATTCAATACTCATAGTAGTAGCCTATTATTCTCTAATTATTATATTATAATAGCTTGGTTAAACATATTTTAATTCCCTCTAACATATAGTCTTATTGAACATACCCATTATGTATAATTAATGTAGCTGATGAGAAGTTAAACAGGACTTCAAAAGATATACCTTTTTTCCACTAGTATCACCAGAATCGGAAACGCAACTAGGTGGAAAATTTTCCTAGAACGAATTCCTTACCCGCACAATTATGTTACACAAAAAATAAAAAACAAGGTGTCACATATCATGTGATAATCTCAAAATAGGGCCTGTGCCCTGACATGGTTTTTTACCTCTTGTTGTATCCGATAGATATATTGGAAACTTTCATGCATAAGAAGATTTCGATTGAACAAAACATCCTATAAATAGATCAGATATAGTGGTTATAGAATTATGTATATTTATCTGTAAGTAAATCTCTCTATTTGCTGTAGATATTATCTGCTTCTATTTAAATTACAGTAAGGAATTGATTACTAAAATTTAAAAGTTTATTAAAGAACTAAATATCTAAAGGATTTTTTGGAACTAAAAATCAATTTAGGGCGAACAAAGCTATGAATAAGATTTTAAGAAACGTCAATAATGTGTATCCCAGTGATAGAGAGAAAGAGTTTTTTCCATTATTAATTCTCTTGCTAATTCCATTAATTCCTTTGATTTACTAATATACATCTTATTTTACTATAATACAGAAGTCATGACCACAAACATAGGAAAGTGAACTGAATACCTATGCAAGAGTGACAGTTGTATATATAGTGGAAGTTGATGTAACTGTCTCATCATAAGAATCTGTCTCTGAAGCGTAATAATAATCGTAGGAAACCACACAAACACCGTTAGAAGTTGTGGTTGTAACACCTTCAACAATCCAATCAGATGAGCTTGAAGGACTTGAAGTTATTTCTGGAGCAGCTGAAGATTCGTAATCGATTTGAGTAGTTGTTGCTGCAACTGTCGAATCTGGGGTTGGTGTAGGATTTGGAGTTGAAGTCGTTGTAACTGCATTGTTGGTGTTTGCTGTAGTTTCAGTGTTTTCATTATCAGCAGAAGTAGATGTTTGAGGATTAGCAGTAGTCTCTGCATCAGGAGATGAGGCAGGTGAAGAATTGATTACGACTTCTTTTTGATTGATAGGTGTTGTTGCCACGGTAGTGTAAGTATGAGGTGTTCCAAAAATTGTAGAAGTAATAGTAGCTGTGTAGCTAGTGAAAGTGGTGGTAGAAGTATCAATATTAGTGTTAGTGATAGTTGTTGTTGGAGCATCGACGACATGTACATTAGTAGTGATTTGATGGAGTGTGGTAGTCAACTTAACAGTAACAGCACGCTTTTCTAATTCAGTGATATCGGCGTCAATTGGAGCAGGAGCAGCTAAGACATTTGAAGCTAAGGAAATGGAAGCAAGGGATAATAATAACTTGGAAATTTGCATTTTTGCTAAAGGAGTGTAAGTAGTTAATGAAAGACTGTAGTTAAGATAATTCTAAGAGAATGACTGTAGTTGGAAAGATTTATAAGAGAATGAATGAGCACTTGGGATACTTGTCTAAAGAAGTTTCTGTGGGTATAGTTGTTGTTTTCAGTGTAGAATAAGGAATAAAAATCTAAGGCTGAAAGAGGAGATTAAATATATATTTATATTGGACATTTTACTAAGATAGATTACTGGTAATTACCCTTTTAGATAATTGTGACGTATTCTGTTGAAAGTGTCTATATTTTATAGTAGGAACCTGCCAGAATAGTCCAACTTCGAAGGATTGCTGGCTGCGAAACTTCCATTTTTGGATTAGAATCTTCTCACGTGATATAATTTTGCTGGTAATTAAATAAGTTTAGGTAAGAGTAATACAGGCTACGAGGGCAATATTTGCTTTATTTTATCTTATTGGCTTATATTGAAGGTCAGAATTTTTGCTTAATTTCTCTCGACAGCTTATTTTAACTAAATTTCATCTCCTGAGAGTTCTCTTCTATTGTTCCAAGAATTTAATGTCTCTCAGTAATTAATTGCTCTAGAAACAGAGCAACTCTAAGATATTGATATGCTGGTATAATATATTGCTGAACCGAGTTTAATATATCATGATCATAGTTGTTATTTAATCGATGTAACTTGGATTTATTATTGACTACATTGTATACAGTATAGACGAATTTATTTATCACCTCATTGATTATTTCGCAGTCAATTATAAGGTGATGGCCTAAATACAGGTTAGTTAATCTAAAGTTGATGATATTAATTAATACATCCACTAGGATGCATAAATGAAGTTACTTCTCAATCTTGGTGTCTATTAAATCCACTGTCTAAGATATATATAGTACTCTTATGTGTATCATATTGGAGTCTTCATTAAATTACCATTTCCTATTTGCTTATTGGCTTTCACCGAAAAGTAATAGCGCGTTAACGCGACTACGGACCGGCATTGGACAACCGCAAAGTTCACTCACAATAACTAAAATTACAGATAAAAAGCTATAATACAGATAAATATTAATAGTTTACTTCATATTATTGTTACGGAAATGATATATGTTGTAACACATATTTTTCATTCTTACTTGAGAATACTTAAATTTACTTACTTTTATACTCGCTTAGCAATGTCCGGATAGGGTTGAGCCGGGACCGAGCATTCATTCGATTTTTCGACACCTCGGGGATGTTGTAAATGAAGGATTCCGGTCACTATTATTTGTTTGTTTTGAAGTATTCTTTTCACTATAAGAGAATTTATTAGGATATCCAGGTACAAGGGAAGAAAGAGAGGTAGAAAGAGATGAGTTACTTCGGCAATAATAACAATCTGTTGTCTTTTTCATCATATAATCAAAATCCACTTCCCCAAAGGTCATTGAATGAGTTAAGTAATTTACAACAGCCCCAGCAGTTGACCCATATAACTCACTCTAACCAAAGTGATCCTAATGCAGCAGCAGTTGCTGCACAGCAGCAACAACAGCGTGCTGTTCAACATGCCCAACAATCCGCTAGCGGAGCTGCTAATCAGATAATCTCACAACCTCATGGTGCTCAGCATACAGCACAACAAGCTCAGGCACAACAAGTCGCGGGCCAGCAGATGAAGAAAGAAAGGAAGAATCGTCCTGGTCAAAAGTTCGGAGCTAAGAAGAAATCTTGGGTATGGTCATGGTTTGTTCAAGATTCTCAAGATCCAAATATTGCTGCTTGTGATTATTGTGGGAAGATTATTACTAGACTACCATCTGACAAAGGCTCTCCAAAGAAATTAAGCGAGCATTTAAAGACTCATAAATTAACAAAAGATTCTATTAATAATTCAAGGCCTATTCCAATTGATGGCAATGGAATCACATATGCTCCAAACGGCATGCCTTTAAGTTATCCACCAAATTTCCCATCTCAACCGCCACCAGCATCTAATACAACCCAAATTCCTGAAGATAACGACGAAATGAACCCAAGGAAGAAGGCCACGTTAAACAAATTTAAGCAAAGAAACCAATTAAATAATATAGATACATCGTTGACATCTTTCGGTATGAATTCTAATAGAAGATTCTTATCAGCTGAATTTGATAACTCCCCATATTCTTCTATGAAATTCCACAAGCATTTGATGAAGTTTTTAACAGAGAACAAATTATCAATAAATGTTATTAAGTCACATTCATTTCAGCAGTTGATTTATGACTTGAGGTCCGATTCTGTTACTGAGCTTCTTGAACTTACTGGCTTATACAGCTCCCTTTTAGAAGTCAGCAGGTTTGATGGTAACGGTGGTCAACCTGGTGGAGATGAACATCTGGATCATAACTCGTCTATCCCATCTGTCAATGAAGTTAATGTTGTGAATACTTTAGCCCAAGCTGTAGAACAAAAGGTTAATGCTGCAACAAATCCTAACTAACGTTTACTTATTTATTTATTTCGTATCGTTTACTTCTGTTAAATCTGTATATTATGTTGTATTATCTATTAGTACTAATCTTGTTAAATTAATTAAAGTAGAGTAGCTTTAACCCTCACAATTTCAATTCATGTACCCTATCCAACTCTATAAGGTTGTCTATGCTAATAGTATTGGATTCAGGCCGTCTTCCGATTAATGGGGTATCTCCAATGCCATAAAGTACGTTTGGAGTTGGCCTGTTGGAACCATTTGAATGTAAAGAGATTAGACTTGGTGTTGTAACCGGCGTTGAATGCGAAGATTCTATATATGTAGGAGGACTCAATGAGCTAACATCCTCATATGTTGGAGGTACCTCATCATCCCAAGCAATACCCAAACCAGATCTTTCAGTTAACTGGAGTTTAAACTGCATCCTAAGAACTCTTGCGGCACCTGTTGGCGTACCCATTTGGGGAGGAGGTGTGGCTGGGTGATTATCTTTAGAAGATACCGAAGAGGAAGAATTAATTGGTGTTAATGACTCAGAAGCTTTAGAAAACAGCTTTCTCTCTGTGCTATGTATCAATTCTTCAGCTACAACAACTTCAACTAAAAGTAAATGTGATACGTGCACACCGAGAGTTGGATCATCAAGGTCACAAGAAACATTTGCTCCATTTCTCAAGCCTTCTTGATTGTCATCCACCCATAAATCATTACTTGTTCTCTTCGTCTGATGTTTATTGATACCAGTGGAAAAATTTGTGATATTTAGATCAACTACCATTTCGATCTTACCCGGGAAAGAGTAATCAGATTTCCATCCAGACTTTAAATCACCATGACTAACAGTTCTAGTTTCCACCAAATATAACAGTTCTTCCGTTGGTGTTGGGGTAGATGGTTGACTCAGGTAAATATTATTTGAAGAAATACTAGGAGATGGGTGAAACGAGTTAGGAGAACCGCTCGCATTAGACATAGTTGGTAGTAAAAAATCTTCTACAAAAGAATCAGTTGGGTTAGGTGTTTGAGGATATGGCTCGTTATTATCTTCATCCAGTTCATCGCCTCCTGCGGCTTGTGGGTCTAATATTGGGCCCTCAATAGAATTATTGGTAACAACCATATTTGTTTGTATAGTGCTGTGATGTAAATGAGAAGATGATTTATTAGAGGCATGGCCAGTCTTCAATTCTCTATTCAATTGAGTCCTCTTTTGCTGTCCATAAATAAGTTTTAATTTTCCTTCATGCGCTGGACAAGTGTGTGCTTTAACTTTCGTATGTTCTTCAATTCTCCAAGACAATTTTCTCATTCTCCATCTTCTATCACCCTTCTTGCTAACGACATTATTCATTCTCAACTCAATAGGAAATGAGGATTTAGGATAAATTACGTTAGGCAAAACTGAGCTTACTGTAACATCAGTAGGAGGGAATACTCTCAATGAATTGCGATCAGGACCACGGAGTATCAGACGAGATATATTCACTGGCAATTTAACTTTATTCTCTTTACCATCTGGTGTCTTCGATACGGCAATAAGTCCATATTTAATGTAAGCTCCGGAATTACTTGAGCCTAACTTAGTAGATGCTGGTAAACTACCAGGCACTAAATGACTGAATGGATAAGCATGTCTACCTGGAGCAAATGATGCTCTTGAAGTTAATACGTCCCATCTGGCTAATTCTGTCGTCTTAGTAGTGCAGTTCTTACAACATGCAACAGTGTTCAGTGGAATGATAAATGGCTTTGTATAGTGTATGGTTTGAACTAAAGATAATGTCACCGAGTCCACTTCCTTTTCGAAATATCCAGATTCCGTAGTTCTTGAACTATACGAGCCGTTACTAGTAATGGGTCTTATGCTATTATTATCTACATTTCTGTCCTGTATCTCTAATGTGAGTAGCCCAGATATAATTGAGCCAGTGGACTCATTAGCATTACCATATAATATAATTGGAGGAGACTCGATAGTAATTCCTAATGCGTATGTACTATCCTTCTGATCTAAATGAAGCGCTTTTATTTCCCTCGTTCTAATCTTGGGACTAGATTCCCTGCTATCTGTTGTATTATGGAATACACGAGAGAGTAACGCCATGATATAGATGTGAAATAGATATTCTCTTTCTTATGCTTTAAAAAAAAACTTAAACGTCCAAGAAGCAACACTCTTTCCTTAGAGCGATCAGATGCCTATATTGATTAACTATCTTATTTATAAGCTCAAATTTTACCACCCAGATATTATTTTGGCGGGGCCGGATATTTAAAATTTTTTTTTTTTTTGGATCTCCTATCGGTTCGCCGATTCCTCCACCATAACCACACTTAGCTGTATACACGTTTTGTTAGCGAGTTAGCACACTGTGGAGAAACAACCTGCTTAGCGCCAAAGGCATCAGGTGCTACTATTTGTAGACTCGTAAATGCATATTTGCGTAACAGAAGTATTCGAAGCTTCTAGCGGAGCCCCTCGGAAACAGCCGCTTGTTGTATATTGTGTGGGAAGAATTGAAAAATAAGCGCCTTTTTTAGTTGATTCTGTTATATAGTCTAGAATGTCAAAGCAACACTTAGTACTAGACAATGGATGTTATAATATAAAGGCTGGCCTTAGTAACGCTGAAGAACCATTACGTATACAAAACACTCTTACAAAGACAAAAGATGGACACATTCATATAGGTAATGATTACTTATCACATACAAATCATTATTCAGGCATTATCTTTAGAAGACCCCACGACCAAGGACATCTCATATCATGGGAAACAGAGAAGCCTATTTGGGATTACACGATAGATCGTGTTTCACCAAACCAAGAGATAGATGTAAACAATACTCATTTAACGCTAACAGAGACTCCATTTCTGCTCCCACAGTTATCCATGAATACTGATCAGATTGTGTTTGAAGAATATGGATTTAATGAATATTACAGATGTATTGCACCATCTTTGGTACCGTGGGTAGATGAAAACCCAAACGATTTCTCACTCGTGATAGACTCTGGGTATAATGCCACTTGGATTGTTCCTATGATTTATCAAAAAGTATATTGGAAAGGTGTCAAAAAGCTCCCAATTGGCGGGAAGCTATTAAATGGGCTTTTACGTGAAATTATATCATTTAGACATTACGATATTGCTGAGGAGCCACTTCTTATAAATACAATTAAGGAATCTACATGTTTTATTGCAGAAGACTATAATAAAACATTAAAGTCTAGGTTAAAATATAAAAGCGAGTTTGTTTTGCCTGATTTTAAGACAACAACGACTGGGTTTGTCAAAACCAAAGATACACCATGTCCGTCAGATTATCAATCTTTGCTGCTCACTGATGAAAGATTTTCAGTACCCGAATCATTCTATCATCCAGAGATATTGTTTGATAACATGCCGACTACTAATGCGATTGTCCAATCAGCCCCTGTAAAGAGCTTGACGGATTTAGTCGTTGAATCAATATATGCATGTCCTGAAGTAGCAAGACCATTACTTCTGGAAAACTTAAATATTGTGGGGGGTACTAGTAAATTGGCCAACTTCACTAGTCGTTTGGAAGGTGAATTAAGGAAGGAGCTTCCTCTGGATTGGAAAGTGAAAATTAACAACCATGCTTTAGATGCGGAGATTACTAGTTGGGTAGGTGGAGCTAAATTGGCTAATCAAGATATTCTTAATGATGTGAGTGTTTCTAAAGCTGATTATTACGAGCATGGATCTAATTGGTGCCAAACCCAATTTGGGTTCAAAAACTTATAGTTATGTATTATATAGTCTAATTAATTTCTATTAAGTGATTGAAGGTAAGATATCTGCTGAATAATAACCAGCCATAACGGAACCACACCATCTGGCTAAAATGACCGTAAGACATAGCAGCGTATCCTACACTAAGCATGTTTAAATCAGAATAAAATTTGATAGATGAATGATCTAAGTCCTTGTTGAAAAAGCTTATGTTTATCTTTATTCCCAATATGTTACTAATAAGAAGCTTAGATAAATGATCGACAAATAATTCCACGTTATTCAACAAAGTGAATGAATATTTCTCCCAGAAATTTAAACTCTTAAGAACAAACAATTTGTATTTTTCAGTATTTTTGCTGTAATGTGTTCTGAAAAACCTCAATGTACCATAATACAAGGATATATGGTTGGGGTGGTGAGAAACACCCTTTTCATCAAATGTTATAAGTACAAGAGATTCTTTCTGCGACCCTATCAATTTTTCCAATGATTCTTGCAATTCAATTGCATCCCAAGTCTCGTTCATTCCATCTTTAAATTTGTCTAAAACAATGACGTTTTCTTTATTCAATCCTAATATTCTAGCACTTTCATAAAGCTCTTCTTCCCGTATTTTCCCAATAGATTTGTCTACGGAATCTCCGTTGGAAAAGCATAATAAATGTACATCATTATTATTCTTCTTTTTAGATATCTCTATCAAAGATGGAGAAAAAAACATCACTTCATCATCTGGATGCCCTATAATAAAATAAACTGTGCTATTCTGTATTGGCAATGGTGTCGGTGAAGTAAGTGAATTATATGGATATATACTTTTCTCAAAGTTATTTGATTGAATCTGTTCTTCAGCATAGTTCATTAGTACCTGTGGAACCACAGTCGATAAAACAATCCATAATATAGTTGACGAAATGAATAATTTCAAAAGCAATGAAGGAATCCTGAATATCATTGTCTTATCGCAATTGATATTCTTCAGACACCATATATAGAAACGATTATAGTCGTAGGATCCACTATCAGTAGTGAACAGCAGATCGCTACAGACCCAACTATAATTTTATCAAACAATATGCAGGATGTTGAGTTCTTTATGTTGGGGCTGTTACAAAGATTGAGAAATATCACGATTTATATCACTACCAATAAATATCCATGGCCATGGAAAGAACTAATTACGTAGAGTGAAAATTATATTACTGAACATTTAATTGTATTGATTTGCACTGATGTTTTTTCTGACAACATTCTTTAATAGTGAGAATTAATGAGTTAATGAGTTAATAGATTGAGTGTAACTGATGTACTCATCGTATTTGAAACTTAATTTGTAATGTTTGATAATAAATGAAACTTTATATATATATATATATCTTTCTTTCATAATGGTACATTTTGTAAAGGGTTACTTATTTTCACTAGGAATTAACCTAGAGTCTGTCAACTATCTAATCTATAGCTAGAGGTAATATCCTTAAGGCTCTTAATATTAGCACCATTTTCTTCCATTAAATATATATTCCTCTTAATAAGGATCATTGGATCAAGAATTCCTTGATTTTTTTAGAGAGCGTCTCAGAATGAAGTCAAATATGAAAGTTTGAAATCTTAGCATCAAAAATTAATATAGTCAGTGTATTAATTTAATAACCATGGGTTTTTTTTAATTCAATCTCTAAATTAGAGGATATTGATGAGCGTGAAAATGGCATTTACGTGATGTTGTATTATCTGAGACTCAGCTGGTCTACAATTCTATTTATGTACTAATTTCTAAACTCAATAGATACTCAGCAGATCATATATCGGTTCAAGCGTGAACACCTTGAAGATTTCTCAAAATTAACTTTCCCCAACTTAGTCACATCGTAGATATAACTAAGCATATTATAAACATAGTCTTATAAAAGATGGTACAACGTCTCTAGTTTCGTATCCAATATTCATTTAAATTTAAATTTATTCTCATACATGAGAACCTACATTACAAAAATATCATTGAGATGCATGTTAAATAAACTTTCTATAAGAATATTACCGATTACTTGGTTATCAAATATAAATTTGTGGATTTATTATATAATCCTATTCATAGCCTGTAAAGGGGAATACCACAAAAAGATCACAAATCCATGTACATCATTGGGATAGATTATTTCAAAAGACTTCAGTGTCAAATTCTTGTTTGTCACAGCATGGTTTCCTAGGATATACTTTAGGGGAACAAGATAATCGTCTTTGTTGAATATATATTTTAAAAGTTTTTTTGGAAAGCTTATTTTCTTCCATCATGATTATATTATTTGCTAAGCATCTGTTTATTGTATAATTATGAATGTTTTGCTCAACTTTAATAACCTCTGCCCGCAGATTGCAAAATATATGATGCATAGTTGACGTTATATATACAGGTTGTCATGTTTGGGGACATGTTCCCGGTCATATCATTCCGAATTGACTTAGGAATGTATATCTTATTGCCCGGAAATCTCCCTAATTAATACGTAAAGTATGAGATGTTTGATTTAGAAATCCAATACCGGTAACATGAACAATTCCGAGCCGAAACTCAGTAGACTATCCTATAATGTAAGGGGAAACTTTTCATATTTTTCTACTTTTTGATGAGATGTATTTTGCATGTATTAAAAGGTATGTAAGTTTCTTATTAAACCTCAAGATTGAAAGTAGCAATCTTAAAAGGTAATATGTGGCTCAAATGAAACCATTAGAAATAAACTAATCTTGAAGTAATTGTAATATTGTATTCTATAGTCTCTAAATCTAATAGTGGTTCCTATTACGACATGACATATTTTTATGAGGTAATAAGTGGAACTATAACATATTCAGTACAAAAATTGAAACTTATGGCACCATGAAGGTAACTAAATACTTATAAGGTATAAATTTTATCCTTATCGTTGAATAATATATAAAATAAATTATGGTGCCGTATATCCTCCATCGATAATTAAATCTGCGCCAGTAGTAAATGTTGACGCATCAGATGCAAAATAAAGATAAGCTCCAACTAATTCTTTTGTGCTACCTTCTCTACCCATTGGAATTCTTGGCCACCACTTGCATTTTTCTTCAAAAGGAATATGTTCTGCTATTTCTGTCAAAATGTAGCCTGGAGAAATGGTGTTAACTCTTGCAAAGCGAATCCACTCGATAGAAAGGGATCTCCCAATCTGAATCAAAGCAGCTTTTGTTGCATTATAGGCTGTTTGTAGTGTTGGAAGAGTAACAATGTGGCCAGCTTGAGAAGCTGTGATGATAAAAGACCCTTTTCCTTGTTTCTCAAATATTGGACCAATACACTTTGCTGCGTAGTATACACTGTCTAAGTTTACCTGCATTAATTTGTGATAATCATCTATTGATGCCTGTGCAACTGGACAATTCTTCGAACCTATACCGGCATTAGCTACAAATATATCAATTCTGCCAAAATCTTCATGGATCTTTGCTATAGTACTTTCTACTTCGTAAAAATTCTGAACAGAGCATTTGTATGCCTTGCATTTGACTTGGTACTTATTAGAAATATCAGTAGCAAGTTGTTCTGCTGGGGTGCTATTATACCAAAGTGCTATATCGGCTCCTGCTTGAGCATAAGCTTCAGCAACTGCCAAACCAATTCCTTGTGACGATCCAGTGATGGAGGCAACTTTCCCCTTTAAAGAGAATAAATCTAGTACGTTTTCGGAGAGTCTGGGCGCATTTGTAGGCAATGGGCCGAGCTTAGGGTCAATATAACTTGTAACATCAGACATAATTTTCTAGCTTTCTAATTTCTATGCTTTTTAATTTAATTATCACTAATCAATATGAAAAAGAAAAACCAATAATAATATTTGTTAAGTTTACTCCTCTTAAATAATGGATAGCCATTAAATGGATTCCTGTACGCGAGAAATTACCCCATATTTTTTCAGATATTTTTTTCCCGCCATTATAGCAATTATAGCTAATATAGTCGCAATTTAGTTACTGTATATAAAAATATGAGAGCAGTATTGGCCTGAGAGTTATTGTTAGTGTGGGGAAGGAGGTTGACTGTTTCCCGTTATAATCAATATCTTCGACGGACATCACTAGTATTTCTAGTCTTTTCAATAAAATAGCTATGTATATAAAGCGAGATATCCGGAATGTAGTTTAGAGTAGGATTTTTAGGGTTAACTATGTTTGCTATGTTTGATCAGATTGTACTGAAGATACAAGTATATTTGGATAGGTTTCCTAATACTTATAATGTATGGATAATGGGTTTACTTGCAACAGTAGGCGGTACTATGTTTGGTTTTGATATCTCATCCATGTCTGCATTCTTGTCGCAAAAATACTATCTAGAATTTTTTAATAGTCCGGGTTCAGTGCAACAAGGACTTATTACATCATCCATGGCTGCAGGGAGCTTTCTCGGAGCAATAATATCTTCTTATATATCTGATAGGATTGGAAGAAGAGTTACATTATTTTTTTCCTCACTCTTGTGGATAATTGGTGCAATTATCCAATGCTCTTGTAGAAATTTGGGACAACTTATTGTTGGCAGAATTATTGCAGGAACCGGAATTGGTTTCAGTTCTTCTGTTGCACCAATGTATTGTTCAGAAGTTTCTCCTGTTAGTTATAGAGGTATAATTGGTGGTGGATATCAGCTCGCTATTACTTTTGGTATAATGGTTATGTTTTATATAAGTTTCGGTTGTAGTTACATCAATGGAGTGGGATCATTTAGATTAGCCTGGGGTTTACAAATGATCCCGGGAATTGTCTTGTTTGTTGGTGTACATTTTCTCCCTGAATCTCCAAGATGGTTGGCAAATCACGGGAAACTTGAAGAAGCCGTAGAAATACTTGAGAAAATCAATAAGAAAGAAGATAAAGAATCTTTTGTTAAAGAGGTGGAGGAATTAAAAATAAGTTTAGAAATATTTGAAACCTCTGAGCAGGTAACATACTTCGATATATTTAGAAAAAAAAATATCAAGAGTACTATGGTATGTCTTTCTGCCCAAATATGGAATCAACTAACTGGTTTCAATGCAATGATGTACTATATAGTTTACATTTTTAAAATGGTTGGTAATTCTCTGAATTCAGAGTTGGTAAGTTCTAGTATCGAATATGTGATTTTCTTTGTTGTTACGTTATTTTCGTTACCCTTAACTGAAAAAGTAGGTAGAAGAAGACTTATGCTCATCGGTGGATCTCTTATGATGAGCTGGCTATTTATTGTAGGTGCTTTGTTTGCGGTCTATTCAGTTCCTATTGAATCTCTGTCATCGGAAACGGTTAATATCACAATACCACCAAATCATAAAACCATTGGAAAAGTTATAATGGCATGTATATATCTTTTCGTTGCTACTTTTGCATCTACTTGGGCTGTCGTAAGTTGGGTATACTGTTCTGAAGTAGTCCCCTCTAGAACAAGAAGTAAGGTAGCGCTGTTAGGCACGGCATGTAATTGGGCGATGAATTTCGCATTAGCTTTGTATACCCCATCGGCTTTCAAGAATATTTCTTGGAAGACCTATTTTATTTTTGGAACATTTTGTGGTGCAATGACTATTAATTGCTTCCTTACATATCCAGAAACTAAAGGAAGAACCTTAGAAGAAATTGACATAATTTTTCAAAAGGGAATACCAGCCTGGAAAACATCCCTGGTTGTACTACATGATATTGACTCATTTAAGGATGGAATTGAAGAGACTGACGTTGAAAAACTTGAAATCATTCACATTGAAAAAATGCCTTAATCTCAATTATTCGTAGGTCATCCTTAGAATGAATCCATGTTAAATACGACATTAATAATGTGGCTGAGTGGACTATAAAGAGTGTAGAAACGTTGGTCTTATATCCTAGATATAGAGTAGATAAATGGAATATTGTATAAAATAGTATGCTCTTTGTATTATTATAGCTAACTTTCAGTAAACTAGGAGTTCAATATCAAGAAAAGTCCTAGGTCTTACCCCAAGAAATGGTATAATAAGGAAAAGAGTGTAATGGAGAAGTAATAATATGAATTAATAAAATTAAGTCTGGAGAGAAGTTTGACCAAACAAAGAATCATGTAGACCTATATATTCAATATGTCTCTAATTAAAATATTTTAGCGACTTCTCTTCATATTTAGCTAAATTTTATTTTTTTCTGAAGATGCAAAATTATGCATGGAACGGAGTTAATTTATTGACTGAGTTGAATTAATATATAGACAGATCGTAACACTAGACTAAGATTTTACTTCTTCAAAATACATAAGTGGTAGAACATCTCATCTCACCTAAAAAATCTTATTAATTAAAAAAGTTATCGAATTTCTTACCACTTTCTAATTTATTACAAAAAATTTGTGAAAATTGATAAATTGTATATTTGATACTAAATACTTTAAACCGCCAGTAGTATACAAAAAGAAAATATAATTATACTACTTTTACATCTTCCACATGCTCGGTTATACCCTTTTCCATAATATAGCTATCTTCACTTTCTACTGATACTTTCGAAACATATGTTTTCCATTTTCTTGCGGGGATATTATTATTGAACATTTCGTCAATCTCCTCAAATGATCTATTTGCAGATTCAGGTAACCAGACCCAGAAAACAAATACAGAGATAAATGAGCAAGCAGTGAAGATAAAGTTTATCTTGGAGCCCATGTTTGCTTGATCAGGATTGAACATATAAGGTAAAACAAATGACCACATTGTTTGTAATCCTGAATTTGCAATCGAACCAAAAGCAATAGTTTTAACTCTTAAGAAAACAGTGGGTAACTCTGCAGCATAAATATAGGCTAATGGTCCAAGAGCCAGGTTATAAAAAAAATTGTACATACATAAAAATGCTGTAGATACCTTCATTGCGGTGACATTATCAGTTTTGAGACCAGTACAAGCTACAATAAGATTCAAGATCGACAAGTTGATCATTCCCATTATTAATAATGGTCTACGACCAATTCTATCAATAAGAAACCAAGATGCAACAACTCCAGTCATAGAAAGTACTTGGGCACCAATACTGATTTTATAGGCTTCTGAAGTGGTAGCTCCACTGAGCTCGAAGTAATACGTTGAATAGCCACCAACATAAGCAACCCCAGATAATGGCTGCATCAAAAATGGACCACAAGCTAAAATAGTTCTCTTGAGGTTCTTCAATTTGAAACAATCAAGGTAACTTCCTGCTTGCTGCGATATAATACTTTCCTCTTCTACTGTTACCTTCATGATAGCATATTGCTGTTGTACTTCAAGGTCTCCAGTGTATAACTTCTTGAGTGATTTCATAGCCTTCTCATCTTTATTTTTACCAATTAAGAAGTAGGGTGATTCAGGAAGAAAAGGCATGAATAGTAATGCAATCACCCCAAAGATCCATTGAGGAATAAAAATACCTCTGTAAGCCATACGTGTGGTATACGACTGCGTAGTGTTATTAATCAAGACACACACAAAGGGACCAATACAGAGAGAAAGTGAGAGACAAGCAATAGAGAGACCTCTTAATGCTAAAGGTGCTACTTCTGAAACATATGCCGTACCAACTGAGGTCAATACACCTAAACAAAATCCATTGAGAAACTTACCAACAAAGAAAACCTGAATCTTTGTTGAAATATATTCAATAGTGACAAAGGGAATAGTAAGCAATATCGCTATATTTAATACCCATTTTCTACCGAATTTGTCAGCAAGCCAAGATCCAATAAATGATCCAACACATAAAGCACCATTAGGACCTCCACTGATAGCTGATTGCCATTTAGCATCTAAAACATAAGATCCTCCGAATTCAAAACCAAAATCTTTTCTAAATTGAGGTATTGAAATAACCATTCCACCTGCTTGATTTTCATATCCTGTCAATATTAAAACCCATACCATACCAATAATCCACAAGCAGACTTTTGGGTAGGCTTTAACAGCTTGCCACTTAGTGAGACTATGCTCTATTTTTTGCTGTACCCTTGCAGTTTCTTTTATTTCTGGTTCTATATCAAGTATAGATGATTCGATACACTTCAAGTTCTTTATACTCATATTGACAATGTTTACTAAAAATTAATATTAAGGAACACATAAGGGTATTTAAATAATAGAGACAATTTTAAATACGATTATTGTTCATAGTAAGTTTCCAGTTTACGAATATAATTCCTAATAAAGTGGAGAATCTCCAGTGTAGAAATTAAAATTTTGCACGCATATGTGGGATTAATCCCGGAAGATCATTAAAAGACGTTTTGGTTATCCATAAAAGATCATAGTCGAGGATACAGGTTTTAGTCGCGGATAGCCAAAAACCAATAGATTGTCTAGAAGTCAAACTGTAATCACCAATACGGTTCATGTTCTTATTGCTTATATCTTATTGCTTTATACTATCAGATTTGTTTTCTATGTTACATAAATGATCTTACTCACTAATCAACGTATATTAGTCCTGTGGTACTTTGTGAGGCTGGAATTAACATGGTAAACAAATATCCAGTATCAACAATGAGAGATTGATATGAAACCGAACATATGCTATTAGCAGCCAAATATATGTTGAGACTGGGAGTTAAGTTAGAGGTGTACTCTTCATTGCTGCAAATTTTTTGGCCAAGGAAAAAAGTGGATGCAAAATGCATATCAAATTAGAGAGTAATGCTAAAAGTATCCAAAAAAGCACAAAAACAACTGTGGAGTTTAAGTTAGAGATCATTCTTTGATCACGGAAAATTATCTTTGCCAGGGTAAATAATGTTCCTGGAAAAATAGATCAATACTGATATCGCAAAATTGAGGGACTATGAAGGCAAATTCAATGGTGAACTTGAAACCAATAGTGACTTTAAATGTAACTTTGGAACTCTAGAGTATATATGCTTCATTAGACTAGAAATAATAAAAGAGAATTTCTGAATTAACCTCATTGATAAATTTGGGGCAAAGAGGTAGCCAAACGAAGGATGAACCTCCAAAATTGTCAGAACAATTACTAAAGCTGAGTTCTCTTATTCATTAGGTTCTTAATAATTTACTTGCAAGTAATATTCACAAATACACTAACTATTTTCATATGACTATCAATACTCTATCATATTTTCGTTCTTATAATATAGATTATTTACTAAAGTGTCAAGAAAGATTTCTTTGGAAATCTTCCCTAAGGTAATTCTGAATTTATGCCTGCATATCTTTGTCCAAACAAGAAACATTTAGAGTGTGCTATGTTCTCCATTGGTTTGCATATCCGTTCTTTAATAAGTGATAAACTTATTTTAAAAAAGAAATCATAAAATCATGCTGTCAAGATCTCATGTACCTTCAGAAATAGAATCATTAAAATCCAATTTTCAGTTTCTAACTTTAGCAGAAATAAGTAGAAATGCTGGTCTTTCTTTTTCAATCGCCCATTCAGGGTTACCTTCCAAGTCTTTCTTTGAAGGCACCCATTCTACTAAATTCACTAACGTAAATCCATTTTTGTGAAGAAGAGAAATATAAGTTTCTATAGTCCTGTGATATTTTTGAACACCATCTATGAACCAATTAGTTTCCCGAAGACCTTCATTAGAATATGAATTTAAGGGCCAAATATCATGCCCATCAGTACCCTTTTGCCAAAATGGACTTGAAGGTGCAGTATAGATAGGGTGTTCCACTGAAAATACCAATCTGCCAGAATAACTCAAAGATTTTTGAATTTCTGCAAAGACCTGATCTAAGTTTTTGATATAATGGAATGTTAACGAGCTATATACCAATTGATACACTGACTCTTTTAAATCAATTTTTTCGAGATCAGCATTTTCATACGTTATCAAGAGATCAGATTCAAATTCAGAAGCTCTTGTTAACATATTTTGTGAAACGTCAATACCATGGACATTAGCTGCTCCATTTTTACTTGCCCATCTACAAAACCACCCGTAACCACAACCAAGATCCAAAACATTGAGCAGATTTACGTCTTGAACCATATCTCTTAGAATTGGCCATTCAGGAGCTCCATCTAATCCTTCTTGTGAACGCTTGAGTTTCAGATATGCGTTATAGAACTCACGATTATCGTATATGTTTTGTGCCATTGTGATGTTGATCAAAATTTAGAAAGCTGAAAAATATTTTTTTAAAGAACACAAATTAATCTTTCCCCACAAAGAATTTTCTTCATTATTTTATTTTATCAGTGGATAAAATATTTGATTTAAGAAATCTTTTTTAGCATTAATAAATTATACGTCTCTTGCCCAGTAGATCCAGCTAGGAATAGTTTAAAAAAAATCTAAGTTGACTAAATCTTTATTTCTCCTGAAGTTGTTATACAATACACCTTAGATCATCTATTTTCTGTTATCTTCTTAACTAGTCACTTCAGACTTTTTACGAGTTCTTCCTTTGATTCAAGATGCAGACATTTGAATTTTACTTCCTAGACGATCTGTTGATACCATTCGTATGCTTTTTGTAGAGATTTTCATATTTGGATACGAACCAAATACGATAACAGAATGCTTACCGCGATTTCTTAGAAGCGATTTCTTCGAAGACGAATACGGAAGAATTATAAAATCTTGTTACTCAAAAGCTTCCGGAAGTAAATATTATAGCTAATAGATACTTGAACGAAAATTGTAAATGAAACTAATCTAGTGAAGACCTTCTGATGAGGAATTAAATTGCATGGGCCTTTATAGGTTGAATTATGAAAATATGACTTATAATGAGTTTTAAGCCAATGTAGAATATAGAGATTTAGCTATACTTTCATTTTCAGAACTATGTAGTAATACCTTTTATTTCGTTAAGTGACTAGGAATGTTAACTTTTACTTACGAGAGCCAAGAATTTGTAGTTCCTGTCCTTTCCTGATAGTAGAGGTAATAATTTTCCTGAAAAATGCTATAACTACCCCAGTAAATCATTCCAATTAAAATTATACTAATTGATATAGAATGTTTCCATTTATGAACTATGTAACTTGTAAGTATGAACTATTCACCGATTGGAATTTAGTATATAAAGTCTCAGATGATTACTTATTAATTTTATGAGCAAAACCAACCATGATCTTAACGATTTTTGCATTCTTTTGCATTCAAAATGTTTTAGCTCATATCCCATTTTTGGATGATGGCAGCCATATTTCATTTGATAGTGCTTTCACCTTTTCCGATGAAATAGTAGCTAGAACCCTCAATATTGACTTTAACAGTACTTCTCCACCATCTTACTCAAAAGTTGAAGTGAATAATTCTACCTCCTTCCATGTTGGTGTTGGAATCCCTGATATCCCAAGTTTGTACGACGTAAAGCCTGACCTTTGGGTTATAGGCAAATCCGTTGTCCCATCTGAGAAATATACTGACACGATCTCTGATTCACAATTGATCATACCTCCGGGCTACACAGGTTATAAGGTAAAATCACAGGATTCTGGGTTATTCATTAAGTTTGGTGAAGAAAGTGTCCATATTGAAGGAGTGATTCTTCTTGGGGTCACAGTAAATGTTACACAGAGTGGACCAGTCTATTTAGTTATAGAAAATCCTGGGGTTGCTTCTAGGGTATGGCTTGCCGTAGGTACCAAAGAAGAGCCAAATGAACTGGAAGTTGGCGAAGCTTCTACCGCAGAAGTAGAATATTGGTATGAGTCGGATACTTTTTCTCCATCTTCTTGCGATAGTAGCAATATTTCAACTTCTAGTTCCACATACGATTCTATGTCTAGCTCATCAAATACTTATTATTCGGTTGATACTGAAGCAGCAGCTGCGAGTAAAGTTATTAGTGCTACTAGCATAATATTTGCAGTTTTAATGCTATTATTTTAGAAGTTAAATTCTAACTCTATTATTCGTATAAATTAGATTTAAGATAAATAGAAAATATACTCAAGTTCTTTTTATTTTTTACATTTTCCCAAAAATAGAATTTTGTGTGCTTATTGACTGATTGTATAATGTATTTGAATTTGAATTTGGCTTAAAAAAAAGTATTGTCTCGGAGTGTAGGATATTAGAAATAAAAAAATTACAAGTTAATAAAATATTTCATAAACTTTTTTCTGAAGCTTGATTACTTAGTAAACTCTGTCCATTTGTCCACATTCTTAGTTAAATAATTTTAGAAATAGTATATCGCCTAAATAAGAATAAGACTTCTTTATGTTTTTGATCTAATGAACATCTGCACCCACCTGCGCAAAATCAGGTTCCTGCATATACATGCATTTGACCATAGAAATAGTAATTTCAAATTCATGAGTTTAGACAAATTAGAACATTTCGCATTTATAATTATATTTTGATGTATTTAGCGTGCATATAATAGTTCCTTACATAATTTATATATCCATATACTTGCTGCTATTCATGGGATAGCATGAGAGTAGCAAGTAAATTATAAAAAGTATGCAATCATGAATACCGTCTTATCTAAACTTTTTAGTATAAAGAATATGATTCCAGGCAATATTACTTTTTAGTAAGAAACGTATAACCAGTGTTCCAGACAAGGTCAATTTTCGTGGTAGTCCTATCCCATCCTAAATATTTTTCGAGATCTGAGAGGAATAACTCAATCATGTTAACCGAGTCCCCAGTTTCATTCTTAAATTTATGGTATGAACTATAAGTCCTCAAGTAATTGATATAATCATCAAGAGGTATAGATCTCTTTTCTAAGTTAAGATCCAACTCATCAGGTGGTGTATAAGACTCGTAAGCAGGCTCGTAATTCTTTATTGTAATATCCTCAAAGAGATTCTTTGGAATTGAATCATTTACCGTTCTAAGATTATTTTTGAGAATACCTCTTCCTGGTTGTTCCCAGTATGGACCTAAAAAGTTCAGATCTTCATACACATATTTGAGATAGATATCTTTCGCTCTTTTTAATTTTTGAGTTTTTAAAGGATCGCTTTCACATCCAGAATATCCAACAACAATTGGATCAGAATAGTACCAGTATGCTAATGTTCCTCCAGACTTTAATAAATTTGCAGCACTATTAAAAAATAAATTATAATCTCCAAACCAATGAATACATTGTGCGGCAGTGATCAAATCTATTCCATTAGCCAAATCTTTGTGCGATTCAAGGAATTCACTTGCTGAACCTTGTTCAAATTTGATCCTAGTGTGATCTTCTACACCCAATTCGGCACATCTTTGTGCGAGAAGGGAATTTGCACCATCAATCATCTTCTGAGATAAATCTAATCCAATTACATTTTCAGATAAGGAAAGAAGTGGGTATGTAGTGATACCGGTTGCACATCCAAGATCAACAGAATTCTTCACTAATTGCTGAGAAGGTACTCCCTTGTGCACATAATCGTTGAGGATTTTATAAAAGCTGGCAGGATAATGTGGGCGGAACGAATTGTAATTGAGCGCATTGTAATTGAACTTTGAAAAGGTAGTCATTATTAAACCTGAACTTTTCAAAATAGCCAAGCAGTGATTTCTTTCTACGGCGTAAAGAATGCGTCAAATACACGGCTCTTTATATCTGGGGATTATTATGTTCGGAGCCGAGCGCATATCCGGGTAACATTGTCAAATTTTTGTGTCATATAGTTATTTTGCGCTGACCTAATAGAGGAAGGACTTATTTGTTTTTGTAAGCATAGAGGAACACGTTTATTATCAGCTATATATCATACCATACAGTGATAGATTTTTTCTCTTTACAATAGTTTAATAATTCATATTAATATTGTTTTGTTTTTTTTGATTTATTGAGCAGAATAAAGGCGAATAATAAGTATTTTCACTTTACGTTCTCTCAACTTCAGTAGAGAAAGTTATTAGTGATCTATCTGCCTAGGAGAGTAAAGAGTACAAGACTTATAGCTCCTAAGAATTAGCAAGATCTTTACAGGCATTGTTTCATAGCATTTAGCAATACACAAAACTTAGTTTACATATTTACGAGGGAAGCCTTTTATGATTACCATAGAAGCGATCATTAGCTAGATAAGAATCAACCCACTATGGAAAGTACATTAGTGTCAATGGGTAGACTCCATGAACAAGAAAATGAAAAAGATTTTATAGCAATTCCACACAAAGACAATTCAAATGGGGCCTCAAACAGTTCATCTTCAACTGATTTACCTACTGCAAATGTTGTCAGTGGTAGAAAAGCTGCAAGGTCATTAAGACTATTTAGAGGAGATACAAATATAAATAAATTTGAGACCCTTATAGATGATATTGATATTAACAAAGAGCAAGAAAATGATAGGACGCAAGTACCTAACAGAAAGCCATCCGTTTCTTCAACTCCAAACTTAAAACTGACTTTGAACCCTATTAAGGAAAATATTATCAATTTGGAACCTGTATCATCAGCAACTTATTTCCCTCATACACCAGCTGATAAAGTAGGTATAGAGTATCCATCTAAAATAGAAGAAGCACATATTGTTTCTAAGACCCAGCATTTGACTGCAGATGTAGAGTTTGACCACTCACAGTCAGGAGACATAACTAAAATACACAAGCATAATAAAGACTCTATCGATGAGCTCAAACGTAGTTTATCAATTGCACATGAGCAGAAAAAAGAAGTGAAATTTGGTGAGAACGAAATTCGCTCCTATGATGAAGATATTAATCTGTCCGAAAGTTATCCACTAGCAGTTGAATTAAGACCTTTTAAGAATAAGGTTGGTGGACATACAGCGATCTTCAGTTTTTCCAAGAGGGCAGTTTGTAAAGCATTGATGAATAGGGAAAATTTATGGTACGAGAAGGTGGAATTGAGCGTTCCTAAGCTTTTAAAGTTTATGCCGAAGTATATTGGGGTTTTAAATGTCAGATATTCTAGTATAGTAACAGAGGACTCTGTAGGATCTTCTAATAGTTCATTGAAAGACGATAAAAAAACAACTAATGGATTGACTCGTAAGTTAAATAATGACGATGAACAATTTCCACCAGAAGTTGTTCTTGACGACAACAAACATATCATTCCGGATCAGTTATGGAGTCATTTTTCAAGGTCATTACCTTCTCCTAAAGATTCATATATCCAGAAGCTCAAGTCGTCATCTCCAGATTCTATTCATAATGAGCCTGGCCTAGAGAATGACTATGATCCTAACCTCGCCGTGGGAACAACTTCAAAGAATACAGATTTGCAGGTTCAAGTTTTACAGGAAGTATTCCAACCAAAATCGATTTCCAAGGAAATTTCCGAGGAAGAGGATGAAAATGACGAAATATTTTCCATGGAAGATGAAGGTAGTATCTCAACTGGGGACGAAAGAAGAAATTCGACAGCATCAATTTCTTCTCATTCACACGAATCTCCCGTAAGGTTGAGGAAGCATACTAGATTTGAAAGATTTATTTTATTAGAAGACCTCACTTCAAATATGCATAAGCCTTGTGTGCTTGATCTCAAAATGGGTACAAGGCAATACGGTGTTGAAGCTACTATAAAGAAACAAAAATCACAGATCAATAAGTGCTTTAATACAACTTCCAGGAAATTAGGAGTAAGAATTTGTGGTCTTCAAGTTTTCAATAATAAAACAGAGAATTTTTTCATTCAAGATAAGTACTTTGGTAGAAAAGTTAAAATAGGAGAACAATTTTGTAAAACTCTTGCAAAATTTTTATATGACGGTCTTACTATTTATTCTATTTTGACAAAAATTCCAAAATTAATAAGCCAGCTTGAAGAGTTGTATAATATCTTCAAAGGTTTGACAGGCTACAGAATGTATGGATCATCAATATTATTAATGTATGATGCTGCGAATCAGAAGTTTGATGCTAAAGTTAGAATTATCGACTTTGCTCAATCTGTTATAGCTGAAGATCTACTTCCTAAAACGACAACTATTCCACCACAACATCCTAATTTAGCTGATCTTGGATATTTAAGAGGCTTGACTTCGATTGTAACTTATTTCAAGTTAATATACAGAATTTACACTGGGGAAACATATACCAATAATTCTGATGCTTTAAATTATATCATTCTGCATAAAGATGAATTTCAGAAGCCAAGTAGCTGGATTGATAACTATGGCGAAGAGACCGATATTGTAACTTCTGCCGGCGACCCATTTTTAATAGACTATCCAGAATATTCTAATTCAGACGAAGTAGGCATTTCTGAGTAAGTAAACTGCACTAGCAGTGTATATATAATCTATAATCTTAATTGTAAACTAGCAAATGAAAAAAAAAAAAGAAAAAAAGAAAAATTGTGACCTGGTTTAAAATCAAGATTAAAAACTACCAATAGCAGAAAAAGATTTAAGCATTTTTAATCTTTCAAACATACTAATTTGCGTCTATGTTGACGTATTGGCAAAATATTTACGATTTCTTAAGTAGCTATGCTTAATATTTTGTATTGTATATATCAGTTTAATCGACGATTTTTACATTATTCAACTTGTAGAGTCCAATCCCAATTAACATTCGGAATCCAAAAAACACAATTTAAACCATAGCTAAGCTACATTATATACTAAAGATTACATAGTAAAGAAAATCGAACTGGAGTACTTTTCATTCCGATTATTCTGAATCGGAATAAGTAAGCGAGAATTGAAAAAGTGAGAACTGCGATCAAAAATATCGTTATCGAATAGGCTAAAGACTAATATACTGCATTCTAAGAGTAACTATAGAATTATCATATTTGAAATATATATTGATAGTTGAAGTGGATTATCAAACATTGTACCCGAATTTTCCTGGTTTACGTAGATAGTAGATTCCACAATCTACCGAATAAGATATCCAAAGAAGAAGCTGAAGGGATATGGGCAGAAAAGAGGAGACTATAAATCAAGATCACCATTCAAGATGGTCGAGGGACTTCTCTGATGTGGTGCATGGTGAAGATTTAGAATTTCGAGAGTCCCAAGATAATACTTTTGAGATTAAGCATCTTGGGGTATTGGAAGAATTGCTGCCTCCAAGACTTTTATCCAAATTATCTGCTGCACAAATAATCACATTATCAGGGGCGGCATCAGGATTCCTAGCAGGTGTGATTGTATGCCCTTTGGATGTGGTGAAGACCAGAATCCAAGCAAAAGGAGCATTTGCTGATCCCAAATTAAAAGTAAAGAAAATAGGAATTATCCAAGAATTCAAAAATATATTATTAAATGAAGGAGTAAGAGGTCTATATAGAGGTTTGGTACCTATTACATTTGGATACTTGCCAACTTGGACCATTTACTTTACAATATATGAAAGATCAAAACAATTTTATCCAGCATTTTTACGTCAGAAATTCAACACTCAAAATGACACGCTTGAGCACTTTCTTTCTGCAATAACTGCAGGTTCTGTATCATCAATAGCAGTTAGTCCTGTCTGGGTTGTTAAAACAAGACTAATGGTCCAGTCAGCGAAAAGAAAAAGTGGCTCTCTAGATAGAGCTGCAGAATTGAAAAATAGAACTATTTATAAGGGGACATTTGATGCATTTAGGCGTATGTACAAAGAAGAAGGTATAAAGGTCTTCTACAGTGGATTAATTCCATCTTTATTTGGCCTCTTGCATGTTGGTATTCATTTCCCAGTTTATGAGGAATTAAAAGAGATACTAGGATGTAATGCCCAACGAGGTGTAAACGAACCTGTTTCTCAAAAGAAAAAAGGATTATTATGGCGCTTGACCTTAGCTTCATCTTTATCAAAAATGATTGCCAGTACAGTCACATATCCGCATGAAATCTTAAGAACAAGAATGCAAATACGAGATTCTAACTTACCACAAGGGAAAGATAGTAGAAGACTATTAAAATCAATATCAAACATTTACAAACTAGAGGGCTTTAAAGGGTTTTACGCAGGCTATGCTGTTAACTTGGCAAGAACCATTCCTGCTAGTGCTGTTACCCTAGTTAGCTTCGAATACTTCAAAACTTACCTATTAGATATCAGTCATAAGCTATAGATTTACTTCTACTATGCTCCATCAAACTATATACATTCATACACTAGACTTTAAATTGTTGTACTATATTAGCATTTCTACAATTAGGTATGGTAATACAAGAAATATCACTACTAAATTGATGATGAAATTAACTGTGATTTTAACGAAAAAATGCGCCTAAACCTTTAAATTTTAATCGCGCCAGAAAATTTCATGATTTATAATCTCGTTAACTGACAAGTATTCAGGGTCCCTAATGAAGCTGGTTTGGAAACATATATTACTTCTAACGTATATATTGATTACAGTAGTAGGATCACCTGCTGCTGTTGATAGGGAAGTGGCCAAAAAGGAAGTTGAACAAGCTGGATCGAATGAGGATGGGGGCGCTGGTGATACATCAGATCAGGTAAACAAAGACGTTCAAGAACAGAAAGATAACACTGAAAAGAAAGTTGAGATTCCAGAATCATTAACTTTGAGTACGTTTTATGATGTTACTAGCAAACAATTGACTTTGGTAGAATTTTTTTCCCCATATTGTAGTCATTGTAAACAATTTGCTCCAACTTGGGAAGAAACATACAAAGAGTTTTATTCCAATTTCAAAGATTTGAATGTTGATATGAGACAAGTAAACTGTGTAGAAAATGGTGATTTATGCTCCAAGGAAGATATTTTTGCCTATCCAATGTTGAAAGTATACGTCCCAGAAAGAAACGACAAAGGCGAAGTCATTCCCGGCAAGACAAAGTTTGTTGGTAGCTTTCCAAGATCTCTAATGAGAACAAAGGAAAATATCAAGAAGTTTTTGAAAAATGCTGCTTCAGAATACAACGAGGGTATTATTGATGTTCCGAGTAGTTCAGAAGAATTAGATAATGATAAGCTAATGAAATTAATAGCTGGAGAGAACGAGGTTCCTTATTTTGTGGCTTTTTTCCCATCTACTGATGAGCAATGGAGAAATACTGAATTGACAGGAAAGGATCATTTTGTCAAGACTTGCTACGATTGTCAGGAATATAAACAATTGTGGGATAAACTTTCCAACCAAATTTTGACTAAGGCTGGTCATTTCAACTGCTTTTCAAATCCTGCTCTCTGTGAAGAATTAGGCTACACCAATATTGTTACGCAAAGAAGCTTTTATAAACCCCGTTTTGCTATGTTTCTTCCTAAATCAGCTGAAATAATCAGGTTGAAGTATAATGGCGAAATCAGTTTACCAGAAATGAAGAAGTATGCGAATAAGTTGTTTGATAATTATCAATATTCAAAAATTACTGTTAAAGGGTTAATGGATGAAATGATGTTGGTAGACAAATTACCACATAAGTCATTGGATTTATATTATCCTCTCAATAATGCTATATCAGTGATCTATTATTATGAAGAAGACATATTACTGGATGAAGATAGAGCCATTTTACCTTATTTATTAGAAGAAATTACAAATTCCCCATTTAATATAAAACTTTTTACTGGAAGAAGCAAGAAATTTGATGAAGTGATACAATCTCAGGGTGAGAACATTATTGATTTTATAAATTATGAAGGCAATTCTGATCCTAAAACATATAATAAGGGTCTTCAACTTTTAACGACAATAACGTCCAAACCTACACTTTTTGTGTTTAAAGATAACAGTATATGTCCTACTCTATTCCAAAATTTTGCTATTGATGACATGAGAAACAATAATAAAATCAAGAAGTTTATAAAGCAAAATCAATATCCATTATATAATGAATTGACAGCTAGCTTGTTATCGACATATTTTGATTCTAATGAAGAGTCCATTACTGATAAAATTGTCGTTACGTTGATTGATTCTGATAATGCTGCACTTACTAATCAAGCTCTTTACAATATTTCTTTGGCAGCACATGAGTATTTCTACCTTAAGAATGAGTACTATTATAATGAAATAATATCAGCTAGAGAAAACAAAAATGAAAAAGTCGAGGAATTGAAAGGAAATAATGCAGATAAGGTTGCTATAATTCAAGAAATGAGGAAAGAAGTTCCTCATAATTTTGATCTTAATAATGTGCAATTTACATTTATTGATATTGCCAACGATGAAGATTTAAAATTTGCAAAAGCGTGGAAGATTAATCATAAGAATTACAGGGTTGGCGATTCGTTTATTATAAGCAAAGATAACAGATACTATTGGGATAACATCTCTGGAGTTCAAATAAAGAATGAACCTACTATAATAAAAACAGTTCTTCTTTCATTATTAGATCCTGTCAAATTTGGTGGTCACTTGTCTAAAAAATTAGTTGGAAGTCCGTATCCTCGCTATTTAAGCTATATGGATTACATTCATGATAGAGGGTTCTTTGGATATGTTTTCTTCTTTATTTTTTTGTATTTTGCCAAGAAGGCGTTCAACTTTGGAATGAAGAAACGGAGAACCTCAACCAGATATGAAAGTACCGGTATAATTGGAAATATCCCTAAGAAAGATTAGGTATATATAATAACGACTTTAATACTTCAATATACTGCTAATTTTACTTCTTTGCCTTTTATAACACTGTAGTTTATGTTACTCCAATAATTGTAGTTGTTTTGCTTCATGTTCAATTAGTTTCTTGTATGAATTACTCAAATCAGTTATTTCAAAATCAACTCCTGGAACACCCCGAACCTCACTATACGGAGGAATCACCATTTTTGGGGGTATAATAGTTCCCTCTCGTATCCAACAACAATCGTAGACAACAGACTGTTCATTTAGTTTACAATTCCTTTCAATTAGAACTCGGTTTCCAATGTTCATCAGCCGAATTACACTATTTTTTCCAATTATGGTATAGGATCCTATAACTACTGGATTACGAATACCATTACTCATGGTAGGTGGCTCTACCTGGCAGTCGCTGTCTAAATAGCAATACTTACCTATCTGAATGGAACATTTTGATTTTTCATCTAACGCCTCCACATCTCCATGAAGTTCTACATTACATTTTATAGTGGTATTCCCACTGATTAAGATTCGGTCAGGTCCATAGATTTTAGCTTGCTTCAGAATTCTATTGCCACTGCTGGTTTCAATGTATTCTTCCATACTAATATAGTCCAACCATATTTCTATTAGTGTTGATTATTCGAAATGTAAATAATCTTACATAATCAGGAACTCGAAATACGTCTCAAACGTGTCGCCAGTACTTCACAATATACAAATATATTATAAAAATATTCCGTGTTTTCTTTCGCTATTATTCAATAACACGTTAGTATAATGTCAAATAAGTTATTCAGATTAGATTGTGGTTACCAAAACTACGACTGGGGTAAACTTGGTTCAAGTTCAGCCGTTGCACAATTTGCATCAAAGTCAAACTCCGAAACTAAGATAGATGAGGCTAAGCCATATGCTGAGTTATGGATGGGTACCCACCCATCAGTCCCATCTTATGCTGTCGACTCACCAGAGTTACAAGGGAAGTCTTTAAGAGATTTAGTTACTGCAGACCCAGAAACTATGTTACATAAGTCCATCATTGAAAAATTTGGTTCAGACGTTGAGTTACCATTTTTATTCAAGGTTTTATCTATCAGAAAGGTCTTGTCCATCCAAGCTCACCCAGACAAGGCATTAGGTGCCCAGTTACATGCAGCTGATCCAAAGAACTACCCTGATGCCAACCATAAGCCAGAGATGGCCGTCGCAATCACAGACTTTGAAGGTTTCTGTGGATTTAAACCATTACAAGAAATCGCCAAGACCTTAGAAACTATTAAAGAATTCAGAGATGTTATTGGTGAAGAAATTTCCCAAGAATTTATTAACGGAATTGTTGCAGATGCTAAAGTAGGTTCTCCAGAAGATGTCAACAACAGAAAATTGTTACAAAAGGTTTTCGGAAAGTTAATGAACACTGATGAAAAAATCATTGCTGAAAGAGCCAAGAGCTTAATTGAGAGCACCAAGACTAATCCAGAATTATTCACTGCTATCGATAAAAGTTTACCTCAATTGATGCAAGACTTAAATGAGCAATTTCCTCAAGATGTTGGTTTATTCTGTGGTTGTTTAATGTTGAACCATGTTACTTTGAAAGCTGGTGAAGCCATTTTCTTACAAGCTAAGGACCCACATGCTTACATTAAAGGTGATATCATGGAATGTATGGCTGCTTCCGATAACGTTGTCAGAGTAGGATTTACTCCAAAATTCAAAGATGTCAAGAACTTAGTTGAAATGTTAACTTACGCCTACGGTTCTGTTGAGAACCAAAAGATGGAGCTTTTACCATTTGACAAATCCTCCGGTGATGCCAAAAAGTCTATATTATACAACCCTCCAATTGCGGAATTTGCTGTGTTACAAACTCTCTTCTCCAAGAAAGCTGGCCAAGTCCAACAATTCGAAGCTTTTGAGGGTCCTTCTATTATCATCTGTACTACCGGAAGTGGTAAGATCCAAATCAAGGGCTCATCTGAAGCCTACGATTTCAATACTGGTTATGTCTACTTCGTTGCTCCAGATGTTGAAATTACTTTGACTTCTGTATCTGAAGACGAAGAATTCACTACTTTCAGAGCTTTTGTCGAATCTCAATAGATTTTTATCTAATTATATACTATTTAATACCATACCACTTTCATCATGTAAAGGACCGTATTAGATGTTCCTCGTGACGAGTGGACAGGAAGTCTCGATTCCCGAAATTCAAAAATATCCTCACTCAGAATCTGTTGCGTGAATGTTATTCCTCAGAATTGATTGTGCTGTGAATTTAATCTATCTTATTTGGTTTTAATTGGTGGCTGAGACTCAATTGAAATAAGAGAACATAGTAATAAGAAAATGAGTGAAGTTAGTGAAAACCAACCACCTGTAACACAAGTTCCAGAAACTACCGAATCCCATCCTCAACCCCAAGAAACCCCAGCCGATGACGGTAAAAAGTTTGAAGAAACTGAAGAGGAGCGTGCTAAGAGATTGGCTGCCCAAGAAGAAATTGATTCTCGTTCTGTATACGTAGGCAATGTCGATTATAGAACTACCCCAGAGCAATTAGAGGAATTCTTTAATGTTGTGGGTGTCATTGAAAGAATTACCATTCTTTTTGATAAATTCACTGGTCTTCCTAAGGGTTATGCATACATTGAGTTTGTTGATGTTCCTAGCGTCGAGAAAGCCATTGCTGACTTACACGGCAAGACATTCAGAGGCAGGGAATTGAGAGTTACTTCTAAGAGAACCAATGTTCCTGGATTTTCCAAGAGAGGCTCATTCAGAGGAAGAGGCCGTGGTGGATTTAACGGCAGGGGCCGTGGAAGAGGCTCATTCAGAGGTAGGGGCCGTGGAAAGAGTTTTGTTCCAAGAGATAACGAAAAATCGAAGGAACTGGCTGATGAATCAAAAGAAACAAAAGAACCAAAGGAAAATGGCAATGATGCTTGAATGCTATTTAACTTTTTGGTAAATATGTATATATTATTATTCTAGTCTTTTTTTTTTTCCCATTCTAGTTATTGGGAAATACAAATATACATATGTTCATTTCTTGCCTTATATGCCACAATTAGTGGCTTCAACTTGTATGATGAAAGTGAAAAAAATGGTGCAGTCTTTGGAGCCAATCTTTGTACCTACGATTAGATAATGATTAAAGGGAACGTACTGCATACAACTCACACACACAAAAAAAGTATCAAAAAAAAATTGCTGTACTCATCTCAAAAGACTATATATAATATATATTCTCTTTGCTTTATATATTTCCTCTATTTGAAAATATCAAGCAATAAATACCAGTTATGACTTCAGTTAGAAAGAGAAAGATGAACCGCTCTTCCATAAGGAAGAGCTCCAGAAGACTTAAAGACAAATTAAGAAACGTTAATATTCACTCAAATCCTATTATAGCTGCTAATTGGGACAAATCCTTAACATTACAACAGAATTATAAGAAATTAGGACTTAGAGCTAAATTAGGAAGTTTAGCTGGTGGTCAAGAACAAAAGGTTGAAACATTATCTGAAATAAGAGCCAAAAAATCAACTGCCAATATCACTCCTAGCGATATCGAAGAAACCGAAGATCCTGCTAAGATCCCAGAAGGTGAAGCACGCTTGATCAGAGACCCAGAAACTAATGAAGTTGTCAAGGTTATCTATGGTACTATGAAGGTTGGCCAACCAGAAGAAACTGAAACCACAAGTGAAGTTGTCAAGCAGTTAGAAGAATATGCAAAGAAGAACTCTCAAAACAGAAGAGAAAGGAAAGTCTCTGAAAGAGAAGCTGAATGGTGTAAAAGCCTTTATGAAAAATACGGTGATGATTATGAGAAAATGAAATGGGACAAAAAGTTGAATATATATCAACAAAGTGCTGGTGATTTAAGAAGAAGAATTACCAAGTGGAAGAAGGCAAGCAACATTCAATAATTACTCATATATTTGTACTGTCCAAAATTCATTTCATGTATCGAATTTGTAAGTGTATATTATCATCATGCTCATAGGCAATTATTATATAATAGAATTCATTTCATATCTAAATTCTCGATGGCTTATTTTTCTCTAGCACTTTATTGACAATGTCGACCATCAATGGCTTAAGCAGACATTGGTCATATAGGTCAATTAGTTTCATACCATCGCCTTTATCGTTATCTTGCAGTTCGATCATTTCAACAAATAAAGGATCGATTGGGACATTACCAAGAAATGTCAAGTCAAGTTGTTCACTGAGGGCCTTTCCACCACCACTCAGGAAGATATTTGTGCACTCATCACAATGGGGGCATATAAACCCACTCATATTCTCCACAACTCCAAGCACTTCAAAATTAACCTTTTTGCAGAAATTTATTTCCTTCCTAACATCTGCAGTAGCTACTTGTTGAGGTGTTGTAACTATTATTGCGCCATCTATAGGTTGTGCCCATCTTAATTCTTCTGCGATTGCTATATGTTCGTCAGATGTTCCTGGTGGAGTATCTATTAAAAGATAGTCTAGTGGAGCTCCACTTTCATCACCAGACCACACTACATCCTTTAAAAATTGTCTTATCATTGCAGTTTTTTTTGGTCCTCTCCACACTACTGAATTATTTCTATTCCCAAGAAGAAACCCCAATGACATCAATGAAAGATTACCTCTTTTCTTCTCTGCATCAACTCTACTTTGAGAATTGTTATACACTGATACTGGAACCCACCCCATGGTAGACTGGTGTACTTGCTTATTTTCCACTCCGAACATACGAGGGAGAGAAGGGCCCGTTAAATCTATATCTAACACTCCAACATTGTAACCTTTATTAACCAATGTAAGAGCAGTTTGAGTAGTCACAGACGACTTTCCAACACCACCTTTTCCAGAAAGAATTAATATTATATGTTTAACATTTTGAAGAGACCTTGGTACTTCTTGTGCTTCTGTTGAATCCATTATGGGCATGCTGAAGATGAAATATAACCTATGGCAAAATCTTTGACTTCTTACTAATGAAAATCTGATAATAAATATTTTGATTGATACTGCATATAAACAACCAAAGATGACACCAGGTTTTGGAGAAAAACATACACGTTAAGGCTTTGAAATCATTATAATAATAACTTTATCATGAGCTCAAGATATTCTAATGGAGGTGGGGCACATCAGAGAGACTTAAGAACACAATTATTTAGTACACCGCAAAGATCACAAACCCCACCACTGAGGACAGCATCGCCATATGAATCAGTAAAATCGCAAACGGCTAAACACACAGAATCTATGTTGCTGACATTAGAATCTCAGAACGATGAAGAATTAGACTCGATGGGTCAAAAGGTTGCTATGCTAAAAAATTTAGGTGTCAGGATGGGAACTGAAATAAATAAGTCGATAAAACTTAATGATGAAATAACGGATAGTTTTGAGAAAGGTACAGTTATGTTGAAGAAAACGTTCAATAGAATGATAGTAATGAGTCAAAGGGCAGGTATCACCTGGAGAATGTGGTTAACTGTATTTTTAATTGTGGGTTTATGGTTTTTCTGGGTCTGGTTATTTTGAGAATTGCATATATTGGTCATATAAATACTTTCCATTTAATTGCATATATGAGTTACAAGGTTAATCCTTCAATCTAGCAATAGACATTTAATTTTAAAATATATGTTAGGTCCATATTGGCTAAATTTAATTTATTAAAGCTGTAATGTACTTCAGGATTAATCTTACTTTTCAAGACAAATACTCGAAGATAGACTGTCGATGTTGAATAACTGCTTAATATCTTAAGATGATATGATATCATATTTGAGAATATATTATTTGGGCATATGTAGCATAGTGTGTAAGTACATGAAAATATTAAAATAGTTGTTAGACTAATTCTCGTTAGGTACTCCTAGATGTTATTATATGTAGAACTATGTAAATACTGAAAGATGAACCGCATAGAAATAACCACATTGATTTTTCTAAAGAAACCAATCTGGCTACCATAGTAGGAATTGTTGAAAGCTTAGTTCCAATGAATAAACCTCCAACAATTGAAGAAGAAAATGAAGAGTTTCTGGCAGAATCCACATGCAAATTCAAATTAAGGATCAAAAGTAATAATAAATGAATATGAAAGTTGTAGGATCTTAAAGAACCGAGTACTAAATCCAACTTGCAAAATAAATGTCACAATAGAACCTTGATATGAGCTATTTTCAAAGAAATTGTAAAGTTAGGTAAACTACACGAGATGAGTATATAAAAAAAATTCTTTTGATTAAAAAGAAACTAAGTAACCAAAAGTCAGCATATCTTAACATTCAGATCAATAAGAAATTGAATCTTATAATTCAGTGACGGGGTACAGTGGAGCAACTGCTAAAGTTGTAAGATCTGCAACTATAATTGCATGAGCCCTTTTTGCCCAACTATAATTCATATCAATTACATTTTGCATTCCTATTGAACTCTATTCCACCATCAACTAAAGCACTTTTTTCAATCTACTATTGACTAACAAAAGATAATGCTGCCATGGATACAAAAAAAAAAAAAAGAAAACCAAACGATTTCAATGAAGCTTGATTTAGGTATGATTTCTAACGACTAATTGAATAATTAGACATAATTAAACTTTAAATTAAAAATAAATTTCCTATCATAATTGTACATCTTGTTCCAGTATTCCAATAAATCCCTGTATATAGTTTTACTAAAGGACACATACTATTCATATCCCAAGAGTCATACCATCAATAATCAAGCCTGTCACGTCCTTGAAGCACTAAATTTAAGGCAAAATGAAAGTAAATCACCAAGGCTGAATTTAAACTTATAGGAGAAAACATATGTAAAAATGCAGCGAAAACAATCACCAAACTACGCTACATTCTTTCGTAATTAATTTTTGGTGTCCTTTCCAACTATAGAGGAACTCAAATGTTCGCTCAAAGTATTACTTCCTATTTTAATTATATACTTCTAAGAAAATAATTCCTGGATGTAATAACCTACATGATGCAAGAGAATAATGTTTTTGCAGCTAAAGTCGACATCAAAAAGTGGCTGATTCCGATATATTTCTAAGTGACAGAAATGTTCGATTATTAGGTTAAAGAAATCTATCTGACATATAATGAATGATAATGCTGAACAGATTGAAATTTAGGTGTTGTTGAAACTTGGAAATCTAATATTTTATGACTATAATTTATTTTATTTATTCGCCTTTATTTTTTTATGATCTAGCTATTAAGATGGAAACTTTTAGTTTTCAACTATATATGACAAGATTACCCTAAAATTATTCCTGGAATCTAACCACTACTTTCTAAGTGACAAATATTTTACAAGGTTATGTTATATATTATAAAAACATTGAGATAAGCATACTTATAAACCAAGTGATCTTATCACTTTGCTTAAACAATAATCTTTGTATTCTTCTACAAATAAATCACTATTAATCTCAACTTGGCCATTGAATTCACTAATAAGATCACCATTTCCAGTAACAAGTACCATGCTCTTAAAGGAAAAGTACTCTTTGGGTAAAACACTTGATACATTCTCATTGTTTAATAGTTTAAAAATATTAGAAGCTGATACTTCACCCATTCCATTTGCCCACCCTGCTGTTTTTATAACAGGCAACTCGACAATGTCACCAATACAGAAAATATTATCGATAGTCATTTCTTCATTGGAAAGCTGCAAGTATTCATTCACTAATAAATTACCTCCTTTTGATACAAACATGTCTTTTATGTCCTTAGATATCATTCCAATATTATTCCTCTTCCCATTGCTCCAATAATTGAATTCCGATTCAATAGTCTTACCATCAGTAGTCAATAAGTTACCATTAGGCAATTCTTGGGAAATCCTTGTCTCAAGAAAAATGTTAATTCCAGCATCTTTTAAAGATTTATAAACCAAACTTTTAAATTCATCCGTGAGAGGCTCTGGAGGAAACAGCGAATATGGATGGATCAAGTTAACTATTTTTTTAGGATAAAACTGTTTAATATCTGCGGCAATCTCAATCCCAACAGCCCCTGCTCCAATGATTGTTATTCTGTCAAATCTCTTTACCTTGTTGAGGAATTCTGCCATTTCATTGATGTATGAATTCTCGTCACAAGCATTTGGTGAAATTGGTGGTCCTCTATGTCTACCGGTAGCTAAAACTGCATAATCAAATTCAAGGGAATACAGTTTATCCAGTTCATTCATTTTATATTTAATACTGTTTAAGTCCATACTGGTAACTTTGCCTTGAATATGGTTCAATTCAAAGCCAAGATTCTTATTTTCTTCAATTTGACATGATATCACTTCATTACATTTGTAGATATTATCAAACTTAATGCTTTTTAATCTATCATATGGAAGATATTGAGTAGCTGCAAATTTAGGATCTACTATTGCCCTAGGTAAACCAATAAAATTTAAAAAGCCTGATCTTGGTTCTATCATGGTAATTGAAAATCGTTTTTCATTCAGTTGATTTAAAAACTTGTTGTTATTTTGTGCCATTGAAATCTGTCCAATAAAGTTTTTAATAAATGATAATCCGCCATAGGATCCACCAATTACCAATATATTAGTTACATTTCCAGGAATTTGAGTAAGTTTTGTATTCATTGTTTTGTTTGCTTACATAGCAACAGGAATTTTTCCCATAAACAAAAGAGAGATTATTTATACCCCAGAAGTATTTAAGCCGAATCGCTAATGCTATAGTTATAGTTCCGTCATTTCGGGTCAAAATATCTAGCATTAATATAAAGGCTCGTAGAAAGGGCCAGAATGGGAATTAACTCCTTATCTGATCGGCTGCTTGGCGTCTCGGATGAAAAAATTAAAAACCACTTCGCAGTTAGTGCCAAAATAGGTATTATCTCCTTGATCTTATCCGCTTTTTATCAGTAAAAAATGAAGAGTTTCCGAACTAAAAAAACTAAACTAAAACTAGTAAGGTTTAGTATCCACATGAATAACTATAACAGAATAATTCTTGGAGGAGGGGCTACGTCTAATATACTATATAGTTACAACGTATTCGATTTGCTATCAATTCAAATACTCCTCCTTAAGTAACTCTCTTGATATCCATAATATAAAGATTACTAATTCTCATTTATATGAAGATTACTAATTCTCATTTATATAAAGATTACTAATTCTCATTTATGTTCTAATAGTAAGGAGGATTCAAGAATAAATCTCATAGGTAGTATCCCAATAAAAATCAACCAAATGAAAAATAAGAGTTGCTAAGTATGTGATATAATAGATTGAGAGTTCTGGTACACTGCCTTGTAGTTCTGTATCAAAAATCTACATATTCTACTCTTGTAGAGAATAATAATATCAAGAAAATAACAAGAAGACAAGTCAAAATAGAAATTAGAAATGGAAAGTACAGTCGATAATTTGAGCCTCTAGACTGACTGAGAATGGAAAAGGTGAATGTATTGCAACAAGGGAAGCTAGGATAGAAAAGTAGAATCACTGCAATGTCTCAAGTTAAAATTCCTTCATACAATCAGTATGAATCAAGTATTATATGAATGAACCAGATAATTTTGTAACTAGGACGGGTTAACGATGAAAGTGATACTGACAAAGAGTCTACTCTGGGCTCTTAGAGCAGAAATGTGTTACCACCAGTTAAAAGAATAGCCTAGAAGGCAATACATTGCCTAGTTCGCAAATACTTACACTATTCCTATAAATCCTTAAGAATTTAAATTTGATTTGTTAGATTAAACTATAAATGAATAATGAACACAAGATGGTTTGATCTATTGTTAAATTTTGTTAACATTACTGAAGATTCTAATTTCCTCTTTCATAATGAGTATGAAACCAACTAAAGAATAGAGTTTGAATCACAAATTATACCGTCGAATTTCTCTACATGGTAGTCTAGCACCACTGGAACCATGGATATCTAATTTGATCTACCCTCATGCTACGTACCAAAAATAACTAAACTGTGATATCGTGCTCAATATTAAACTTTTGTATCGAGGTGCTCTTTCAAAAAGAGAAATGCTTGTAATAATTCAAATTTAGTAAGAATCGTTTGAAACCCTAATTACTCTACCAGTAGAGTGCGACGTTCTTCGTTCTTATATATCCTCAATTTCAAAATTTAAATGTGAATCATTGCTGGCCTGATTAGCCGGACCTTTCTTAGTATTATTTTTCAATATAGATCGCATCGGCTTTAGTTTATGATGGGAAGGCTGATGTTTTAATAAAGGCGAGCCAGGTCTACGAAGATCTGCCTCTAAATTCTTTCTATCTTTTTTAGTATGATTCTTACGAAGACCAAAATAGTATTTATTCATAGCATTGGATAAGCTACTAGGATCCGGATCCAGGTTATCAGAATCAGATGATTCACTACTCAGAATAGAATCATGATAATCTTCCTCACTATCTAGAAGAACCTCTTCTAGACGTTCTTGTAATGATCTTTCATGATGAGTATCATCTTTGTCTCGATTTTCTTGCTTTTTATTGCCAGATCCATTTATACGAAGTTTCTTAGAATGTGAGATCTCTAAAGTTTTAGTTACTGTAGCAGCAGATTTTATTCCGATTTTATTTAAATTATGGTTAGTGCTTAATATATTACTAGTTATTGGAGAATATAGTAAACTGATAGGGTTGTCGACAGTATTAATGATAGGATGCTCTTCACTTTCGTCGATCTCTATAATATTACTTGAGTGCGTCTCCCCATTAACTTCGTCTGTTATACTAAGCTTACCGGAAATTTTCAGTGAGTTATATTTTCCTTCTTGTTGTTGTCGGTACTTATTAATACTTGAATTAATGAAATTTTCAAATTCTTCAGGATCCATTTCACTTTCATCTTCGATTGGTTGTAAGTGTCCTTTTGTATTTCTTTCTTCTATGTTCAGTTGAACTGACTTATTTGAAGAGTGGGTGGAGGAATCATCCAATTTGGTTCCCTTATTATTATTTAACAACTTAGGGTTATCTACAGTTATAGAGTCATGTGTATCTTCAGGATTACCTTCAGTTATAGAGTCATTTTTATCTTTAGAGATATTTTGAACATCATGAGCATTATATTCGGTCCTTTTTAAAGAGCCTTCTGTGTTGTGACCATTGTCATTGTAGGGCTGGGTAGTTGAGATTTTGTGGTTTTTATTACCTATACTCGTAGCCTTTGTTCCTTCAACTTTAGGGACCAACTTTGCTAATAAAGGATATTTTATTTTCCCCACACTGCTATCAAGTACAGAGTTACCGTTGTTTATTTTCGAATCAAGATCAGCTAATCGTACTGTTAGCGACTTTACCGAGGAAGATAACTTTGCAGACAATTCAAGGAGAGAATCTATATCCTGATCCAATTTAGTTTCATTAACGTTTTTTCCCTTTTTGTTGATAACTTTATCCAATTTATCTGTACTACGCTCTAATTTAGAATTAGTATAGTGTGCAAGTTTAGCTACTTCAATGTTCTTAAATTGAATTCTTTGCTCAATTGAAAGCTTATTTTTAATACATAACCGTAAATCATTCTGGTAATCGCCTGCAACTTGTAATAATGATGATATAACTTGGTCAGATTCCTCCTTTAATTCTGTTGCCAATACTTTCTCAAGATCGAATTGTTCCAAGGAAGGGAGCGGAGTATTGCATTTTAAAAAGTCTAGCTTTTGCTTATATATACCATTAGAACCATTAGGAATGGTACTATGTTTTTTAGATTGATCATTTTGAATCATGCCACAATCTCAGACCACATTCACCGTGATTCCATTAGCGTATTGTTTTAGGCGCTCATAAAATCTCAAAATAATTTCTCAATTGTTTCACTTAATAGAAAATAACTAAACACTACCCTAACAATTATGAAAAGCTCCCTAAGCTTGTTGGCACTTTCTGAATGGGTTTGGTTGCTATCACAGACCTTCTGTGGTTGCTGCACTAATGTTTATGTTCTAGAAACAATTTTGAAGAATAATAAACTGGAACACTCTTTAGGTATTATTATCACATTTGCACATTTCTTGGCTGTATCAATTGTTGGATTTTGTATCAATTTTAGCATTAATGAATCAAGCTGGAAAAGGTTATATCTTAAACAAAATAGGATTCCTCTAAATAAACTATTATTATATGTGGTCCTTTATTTCTCTATATCATTATGTAATAACCTAGTATGGAGTTATAAAATCAGTATTCCTATTCATATCATTATTCGTTCTAGTGGCATTGTGATAACTATGATTGTTGGGTATTTATTTGCTAACAAGTCTTATACACGATCTCAGGTGTTTGCATGCATTATGGTAGCGATGGGTGCAATTATTGGAACAATTCCTAAAGATAACAATAGTGTAGGCACTCGAATTGATCTTACGTTTGCTATTGGGCTATCGATTCTATTATTTGCCACTATTCTTTCTGCTTTTTTGGGTCTTCTTAATGAATCTATTGCAAAAGCTTATGGGAATCCATGGCAAGAATTGTTATTTTATTCCCATTTCTTAGCACTACCATTATTTTCCATTGTGTTACCAGACTTGATAAGCGAATTTAAAGTTATATTTTACGATGATTGCAAACTGCTTATCCTAAATGTTATTGAGATACCGAGCCAAGTTAAACATTTGGCAATTAATATAATTACTCAATATATTTGCATCAGAAGTGTTAACATCTTATCTGGAAAAGCAAGTTCATTAACCGTGGCAGTAATACTAATGATTAGAAAGTTTGTTAGTTTGTTCTTAAGTATATTTCTATTTGGAAATGAGCTAAGCTTGTCTATAATATTCGGTGCATCACTTGTTTTCCTGGGAGCATTGCTCTACAGCGTAAGTGGGAAAACCCCTACAGAAAAGAAGGTTAAAGAAGATTAATTAGAGCATAATAAACTATACACATTGATATTAGTAATTAGTTAACTGTAAACTGAATTGCTATGCGAGTTTAATGCATTTCCATCGCCAAAAGGATCACTAGCGACAGTATCATTAGAACGTGTTTTCGAAAGAATCTTAGCAGGAGCTTTTAATGCCTCTGGCTTCGTTGGAGCTTTAGGAGGTGGTGATTTGACACGAGGAGGAGGTGGTGATCTTACGCTAGCTTGGAGATTATCAATAGTTGAGCTTCCGACACCTCTTGTGATTTCATCTACTTCATCATTATAAGATTCTTCTTCTGAGCTCTCATCAGTATAATAGCTTTCATCACTATCTTCTTCATCGTCATATTCAGGTACAGGGTTCTCTTCATTATATCCACATGCTGTTTCATATTTCTTGAACACTTCAACCAATTGCTCATTAGCCATAATTAAACTACCAAGGAACTCTTCGTCCATTTGAATTATATCTGGCCTCTTATTACTTTCACTACCTGCGCCCACGAATTGTAAATACCTTAATACTTTTCTTCTTATCTTACGACATTGTTCAAATTCTTGATTGCACTTTTTATTCTCTAATGGAGATTCATTAGTGGCTAGAGTCATCAACAGATTTGTAAGAGCGGTGGTGTGGGTATGACAGTTTGCAATAACTTCCCTAATCTTAGGTGCTTCTCGTTTATAATCAATTTGAGGAATTCTATATTCTTCATCAGCATAACGAGAGTTGAGCTTTCTTTTATTCTTTTTCTTCTTTTTCTTATTGAGATCACCTATTTTTGGTTTGGGAGTATTGGGTCTTGGAGGAGGACCTCTTTTTGAACCTGGTGTATTTGGCGAAGATGGAATTGGTGAAGTAAAACTTTCTTCTAAATCAGCAGCATTACTGGTGCTTCTAGAGCGTGCACTTTTACGCTTCCTAGGGATAAATTGGTGTAATCCAGCCATGTACTTATAACCATCAAGTCCATCTAATTCAGTTCTCCATCCTAAAGCCATTGACACTACTGTATTCTGAATTTTCTTATTATATGCTACTCCAGTTCCAGTTCTACCTTGTCCTGTAATAATTCCTTTCAAGACATCTAACAATTTATCATCCCTGGCTAAAACTGGACCAATTTTAGATCCTGAGTTCAACATCATCATTTCTAATAGATTAAGGGCTCTTATTTGCTCTTCAGTTGATTCTCCATATTTAATCTTCTTTCTTATAGCCCTAGCTGCTTCTTTTGCCCCATGATTTGGTTGAACCTTAATTAATTCCACCAAATCAGATATGTAAAGCTCCATAGATTCATCGATATCCTCATTTCTATTTGGAGTACATAATTGATTCACCTTAACGGTAATTGAGGTCGTCTGGTGATCGCTAAATATAGGCATTATTTCCTATAAAATAAACTATTGCAATTGTTTGATCTCTTAATAGTTTAAAATCTGGTTTTGAAAGATATCCAATTTTACCTCCACCCCTTTCTGGAACTCGGACAGACGATGAATTTTGATCATTCTCGGATGATTGCAAAAATACTCTAACTGAAACTCAAAGGATGTTTAACATTTATGACTGAATGATCGTCGCCACCCCACTTAAATACATATTCTTTAATCATGAAATCTTTTGAAATAAGCGACCCATGCAATGCATCACTACTTTATGGGGTGCGCAGTACCTTTTAACAACCGCAAATGCATAGCAACAATGCCATAAAATAGCCTACATTGACTCTTTATATTTAAATTTACGGGCAATTAACTCATACAAATTAGATTTGTGAATATATTTGTGAATTTATTTATATTTCATTAAGATTGGTATAAATAAGTGAGGTGAAATGAAGTTAAATAATGATTTGATGCACTTCACAAAAGTATGATTTGATGCACTTCACAAAAGTATGATACAAATTTACTTCAGTACCATACGAAACTAGTCAGTAAATATAACATAATACTTATACTAGCCAATTACTACACTGATAATTAATATGACCTAACATAAAATATCAATTCATTCTATATTCGAAACAAGTAATTAATTTGATTTAAAAGAGTAATATGTAATATTCACGTAATAATACCATCCAAACAGGTTACAAAAAGCACCATCTCCAATAGCAACAACCCTAAAGTTTCAATGCTTATTATTACCTCTAATTAGATCCTACTTCATTGCTTGACTTTATCAGTAATTAATTGATGAGATGAGAACCGGTCAGTATCTCACACCTTTCTCAGGTCGGAATGATTCATTACTGTTTGAAAATTTTTTGAGATCCTGGCACCTATAATATATTCATTATTCTTAATATTGATATTGGTTAATAAATAAGAAATGTCTGACAACCAGCAATACACGCCAGAGAAGGCTGCTCAAGACTTGCAAAATGCTTCGATTGGCGGAGGCGATCAACAGCAACAACAGCAACAACAACAGCCTCAAGGATCTTACAACCCTAATAATGTAGCGTCATTCGTTCCACAAGGTGGATACCAAAACTACAACAATTATAACCAATCTCAAGCTAATTACCAAAATTACAATAATTTCAACAACCAAGGTGGATATAACAATTACAACAACCAAGGTGGATACAATAACTATAACCAAGGTGGATACAGCAACAGAGGTGGATACAATACCTATAATAACAGAGGTGGATACAATAATTACAACAGCTACAATAGTTATAATCCACAGCAACAACAACAACAACAGCCTCAACAACAACAAGGTATGTCTTTAGCTGATTTCCAAAAGCAAAAGGCTGCTCAATCTACCTTGAATAAACCAAAGAAGACCTTGAAGTTAGCTACTTCTTCTGGTATTAAGTTGGCTAATGCTACCAAGCCTGCCTCAAAGGAAGCCACTCCAGCATCTGAAGCTGCTTCTAGTGGAAAATCTACCCCAGCCCCATCTGAAGAAAAAGCTGAACAAGCTAAGACTGAGGAAGTTAAATCTGAAGAACCAAAAGCTGTAGATGCTGCTGCAAAGGCTCCAGCAAAGGCTCCTGAAGCAAAGAAGGCTGCATCTAAGCCAACTACCAAAGAAAACACACCAGTTCCATCATCTGATGCCATTGTCAAGGAACAAGAAGACGAAATTGATGAAGAAGTGGTCAATGACTTATTTGGTGGTAAAGATCACGTTTCTATTATTTTCATGGGTCACGTTGATGCTGGTAAGTCTACCATGGGTGGTAACATATTATACTTAACTGGTTCTGTTGATAAGCGTACCGTTGAAAAGTATGAAAGAGAAGCCAAGGATGCTGGTAGACAAGGTTGGTATTTGTCTTGGGTTATGGATACTAACAAGGAAGAAAGAAACGATGGTAAGACTATTGAAGTTGGTAAAGCATATTTCGAAACTGACAAGAGAAGATACACCATTTTGGATGCTCCAGGCCACAAAATGTATGTCTCTGAAATGATTGGTGGTGCTTCTCAAGCAGATGTTGGTATCTTGGTTATCTCAGCAAGAAAGGGTGAATATGAAACTGGTTTCGAGAAAGGTGGACAAACTAGAGAACACGCTTTATTGGCTAAGACTCAAGGTGTTAACAAGATCATTGTTGTTGTTAATAAGATGGACGACCCAACTGTAGACTGGTCTGAAGAACGTTACAAGGATTGTACTACTAAATTAGGCCAATTTTTAAAGGGTATTGGTTACGCTAAGGAAGACATCATTTTCATGCCTGTCTCTGGTTACACTGGTGCTGGTTTGAAAGACAGAGTTGATCCTAAAGTTTGTCCATGGTACAGTGGACCTTCTTTATTAGAATTCTTAGATAACATGAAAACTGTTGATCGTCTTGTCAATGCTCCATTCATGTTACCAATTTCCGGTAAAATGAAGGATATGGGTACTATAGTTGAAGGTAAGATTGAATCAGGTCACATTAAGAAGAACGGTAAGTTAATCATGATGCCTAATAAGGTTCCTATTGATGTCCTTACCATCTACAACGAAACTGAACAAGAATGTGACACTGCTTTATGTGGTGAACAAGTTAGATTAAAGATCAAGGGTGTTGAAGAAGAAGATATTGCTCCAGGTTATGTCTTATCTTCTGTTAAGAATCCTGTTAAAACCGTGTCTAGATTCGAAGCCCAAGTTGCTATTGTCGAATTGAAGTCTATCTTATCCAATGGTTTCTCTTGTGTAATGCATGTACATACTGCTATTGAAGAAGTTAGATTCGTTGAATTGAAGCATAAGTTAGAGAAGGGTACTAATAGAAAGTCCAAGAAACCACCAGCATTTGCAAAGAAGGGTATGAAGGTCATCGCTGTCCTTGAAGCCAGTGCTCCAGTTTGTGCTGAAACCTACCACGATTACCCACAATTAGGTAGATTCACATTGAGAGATCAAGGTACCACCATTGCTATTGGTAAGATTACTAAAATCTTAAATTAATTAACTTCTACATGATATGTAATTATAATAAATGATTTCTGATGCTGCTATTTACACATTATTTGCCAACTTAAGTTCCGAATCTCTTATTAACTCTTCAAAGATGGTTATTAGGTTTTCTACACCAATGATGATGTTCTCGTCATAGCCTTGGCCCTTGACGTATTTAGCATGAGCAAAATCAATGAAACTTAACCTACTTAAATAAGTACTTTCCTTTTCTATATTCTTATCATCGTCGTCGTCACTGTCGTCATCTATATTTAATAATGGGTCTGCTATTATAGGGTCAAGGAGTTCATATTCTTCTTCATTTTCTAGTACTTTTTCCCACCTTTGTGGGTTATTTTCATATATAAATAGTAAAGATCCTGATATTACCCGTACTTCACAATCAAGAAGACAATTATAAAGTAATTGAAGTCGTTTTAAGAAATTATTGAGAAGCTTTAGTATTATAGACTCATCTGATAAGAAAGTGGTGAACATCAATCTTAAGCCATCTTTGATCGTTTCCTTAGTTAAGGAACGGCCATAAAACTTAGAAAACTCCAAATAATTGCCCTCCTTTTCATCCTTGTATAGTTTAATATGCTCATGCATTCCTGGGTATATCTCTTCGGGAAGTTCTTCTTTATCACCGATATACAGCTTCATTCCACAAATCCTGAAATTCAAGCTCCCCGAAGTGGTGGATTCTGACACTTTACGGAGTCTTTCTTTCTTATCTGGCGATGCCGATGAATCTGTGAGTAATGAGCCCAATTTTATGTCCAAAATGCTGGGATTCTTGAGTCCATAGTATAAATTTTCAAGTACCACATATTTCAGCTTATCTTTGGCCCTATCACGTACTATATTTTCATCTGTAGGAAGCACCACTAATTCTTTAGTTTGTTTAGTGATGTTCCCCTCTACTAACGTACCCAAATAAAGGGGCATCCACTCCAACAAACTGGACTCATTGGGGTCATTTTCTTGTAAAAGCTGACTATTCGTGTAGAAGTCTATTTCTTGCTGTGTAGTAAGCTTGAGGAATAACGCCCCGTCCTCGGGAGAAATTAAACAACCGTCATGCCCTGCAGCTTGATGTTTAGATGGCACGTACAGGTGGTCCATTGGTGAGTATAATTTGCCCGTAAGTATCACAGATTCTAATTATACCATATTGATCATGAGGCCTGTATATAGTGCATTGTGTCTTCGCCCGATTTCACAATTTTTCATCTCAGAATTTCATAAACGACACAAACGTAAATCTGATGGTATTCCTTTAAATTTAACAAGATTGGCGTTTATTATTTCATTGAGTAAACAGATTAAAATCGGTTAAAAAGGGACTAATACAGTTACTATTTCCACAAGCATAGTGATAAAAACCCGTTTCTGATAGTATTAGACAAAATGAGTAACCCTTACAACTCCTACGAAATGGGAAACTATAAGAACTCCCCTAGTTCGAATGAGGATGACTTCGTGTCCTACATGAATGAAATTCAGGACATAAACAACTCGTTGGATGAGTACTCGAGCTTGATTAACTTGATTTCTAACAAGCAAAGAAACTACCTCCATGAATTAGATTTGAATGAAGAAGACGCCGACTACAATTCAAAACAAATCGATTCTTTAGTATCAGAAGCCCAATCTTTACAGTTAAACTTGAAGAGCAGAATCAAAAATGCACAAACTCAAGCCGTACAATCTAAGGACCAAACCAAGCTTGACCAGGCTGAAACCTGTAGAAAAAGATTTTTGGACTTAATTCAAGAGTATAGATTAATAGAAGCCAATAACAGAGAGCAAACTAAATCACAAGCTGAAAGACAATACAAGATAATCAAGCCTGAGGCCACTGATGATGAAGTAAGAGCTGTTATTGAAGATGGTAATGGTCAACAATACTTCCAACAAGCGTTGTTACAATCCAATAGAAGAGGTGAAGCTAGATCTGCTTTGAACGAGGTTCAAATTAGACACAAGGAGTTGTTGAAATTAGAAAAGACTATGGCTGAGTTAACCCAATTATTCCATGACATGGAAGAATTGGTTATTGAACAAGAACAAGCTATTCAACAAATTGATGAGCAAGTTGGTAATGCCCAACATGATATCGAACAAGGTGTTGGACATACAAATAAAGCTGTCGTTAGTGCCAAGAAGGCTAGAAAAAAGAAGATCTGGTGTGCTATTATTATCACCATTATTATTCTCTTTATTGCACTTTTCTTCGGTATTTACTTCGGTACGAAATAGATAAGTTTTACTTCAGTTGACTCTCATTTTCCTTATGAGTGTATTAAAAATATTAGCTTCAATTTTCTGCCATATATTACTAGCGCCTTAATAATCGGACTAATAACTAGTTTTTGTTTAAATATAATTAATTTTAATAAATTTTTTAAGATTCTAAAAATTAATGATAAAATTCAAAATAATTCAAAATAATTCTTTATTCAAGATCATTAATGCTTGACTTAATTGGATACTATCTGCTTAATGAAAACTTAAAACAAAATATATAAATCAGTTACTATAAGGCCCAAATTCTATTATTTTAGGTCTAATTAGTTAAAATGTATGGAATATTCCTCTTTTAAATGAGCAAATTTATTTAAAAACTACTACATAAATTACTTGAATTAGGAATTTAAATCACTTTACAATGAAGAACATTATTAGTTATGCATATACAGAGTTGTTTACAAGATATTACTTTAGACGAAGTAAATTTATATAGATCCTTCTATTTTGTGTACTTAAGCATCTTTACCTAACATGCAAAATTTACAGTTTAATTTTGAGAAGGTTTGAATTTTTTTGTAGATGTGATAGAAGGTTGGCTTTCAACTCTAACTGAAAATGGAAGAAGAAACTACTGTAGCAATTCCAGTAAAATTAGGTGTATCCGATGAAATTCCTACAAGTTCTGAAAAGAGAGCTCAAGATGTAGACGAAGAACCTATACAAACAAAGAGACAAAAGCTAGAAATTCCAGATGGTATGTCTAAGAATCAATGGAAAAAGCTACAGAAGCAAAAGAGATGGGAAGAGAGTAAAGAAGAGTATAGAAAAAAGAAAAGGGAAAAAAAGAAGGCCGCAAATGAACGTAGAAAGGAAAAAATACGTGAAATGGGCGAAAATGGAGAGAAAGACGAGGATGTGAATTATCATCAATTGAAGAAAGCAAAGAAACTCCCAGAACAGCAAATTAAAACAGGAGTAAAGATATTAATGGATTGTGAGTTTGATGACTTGATGAATGACAAAGAGATAGTTTCTTTGTCCAATCAAATTGCAAGATCATATTCAGCAATGAGACATAGTGATTATGATGTTAAGTTAAGTATTTCTTCCTTTAACAAAAATCTTAAGAAAAGATTTGATAAATCAGTGTCTCAATATACTAAATGGAATAACATAGAATTTACCGAGAACGAAAAACTATCTGACATATTACCTTCTGATCCAGAAATGTTATCCAAGTACATATATTTGACCGCAGACACAGAGGAAGAGATCCAAAGTCTTGAAGAAGGATATACCTACATAATTGGTGGAATTGTAGATAAAAATAGGTATAAAAAATTATGTTTGAATAAAGCAAAAGATCTTGGATTAAAGGTTGCAAGATTGCCAATTGGGAAATACATTCAGGTGAATGGAAGACACGTTTTAGCAACATCACATGTATACGAGTTGGCTTGCAAATGGTTTGAAAATGGACATGATTGGGAGAGTGCTTTTAATGAAGTTTTACCTCCAAGAAAGATTAAAGGAAAACTTACCAAAGATCAATCACCAGAATCTAAGAGTTCAGATGCTGATGATGAGGAATCTGCTAACGTCACACCTGCTGCATAACAGGGCGATCACATATGAATACCTTAAACCATATAGATATACATGACATATTGCAAAACCTAATGCATAGACAACAATTGTCATTCCTGTTTGGATTATAATTAATTTAGGCGATCTGCATGCAACCCTTCATTTACTGTCAGATGCTTGTAAATAATGATTCAGTCTGTAATATACACCTCTTAATTGTGAAACAGGCGCCACATAGAAATACATAGCCGATTCTCACGTTTCACTAGATACGATAAAAGAATAAAGAAACCTCTAACCTATTCCCTCCAAAACTTTAATATATTTTACGCTGCACGATACATGTAACCCCTTTTTGGATAAAATTATTATTACACGGACGGATACCCGGCTCTCTCTATAAATCGGCTGACTATTTTTCTTCCAAAGTAGTTAAAGTAAATAATGTACCACAATTAATATACATCATCTATAGTCGATATATCAGGCCCGCTACCAAATATACAATATTTTCAAATGCAGTTAATCTTATTATTTTAGTTGTTATAAAATAGTTTGCCTAATCAAAATGACAATAGATACCGGATTAGATTTAATGTCAAACGACATTCTCAACGTCACCAGAGGAGACAATGATTTACCACACATAGACTATTTATACTAATGAAAAGAAGCTACATCAGTGAACCCATACAAGTTTCCTTTACACCTTTATAATACCCAAGCAAGAATTCACCATATGCTTGTTAGAAAAAATTGTAGTTCGATGAGAGACCTGTCATAAATTGGTGTATCCATTTTTAGACGTCGCGACAAACGGAGGGCGCTGCGCCTGGAATTTTGTAGAATTAAGGATCGATCCCAATAATGTTTGGAAACGAAATCTAGTGAGAAATTAGAAATTTTTTTTGCCTTAAGGGCGGCTAGAGCAAGATTGATTTATTTATCTATCAATTTTTTTTTGATTAAAATCAAACCTTTTAATATATTTATATCATATAACACCAAAGGTATATTAATTATAGTGGTACGTACATCTCTATTTGATGGATAGAATTATATCTAGAAAAGGATACCTTACAATTAGTAAAAATAAACACACGTCAAAGAAAGTTTAGAATAAGCTTGAATGGATAAGTTCAGTAGTTACGTGGTCCTAAGGAATATATAGCCTTCAAAAGAGTCATACATTAAATTTCTTTGATTGATTGAGTCCGAAGTGTGTTGATTGGATCAGATCATCCCTTTAACAGAAAAACTCCAAATTTAAAAGGAATTGCAGTGACTATTAGGATGGCTAGATAATAGCACAAATAGAAGAAGTTCTTACATTGATTGAAGTTTCTGATTCGTAAGGATCTTTTCCAAGTTAATTTTATCACAGGAAAATGTGTTGAATAATTGATACTAACCTCTTTTAGTTGCATAATGGTTTCTCATACTACAGCTGAAATTCGTAGAAAATTAGTCATCGTCGGTGATGGTGCTTGTGGTAAGACTTGTTTATTGATTGTTTTCTCTAAGGGTATTTTCCCAGATCTTTATGTTCCAACTGTTTTTGAAAACTACGTTGCTGATGTTGTCGTTGATGGTAGAAAGGTTGAATTAGCTTTATGGGATACTGCTGGTCAAGAAGATTATGATAGATTGAGACCATTATCTTACCCAGATTCCAATGTTATTTTGATCTGTTTCTCTATTGATTCTCCAGATACTTTAGATAACGTCTTAGAAAAATGGATTTCTGAAGTTTTACATTTCTGTCAAGGTGTCCCAATCATCTTAGTTGGTTGTAAGGCTGATTTAAGAAATGACGGTGAAACTATCGAAAGATTAAGACAACAACAACAACAACCAGTTACTACTTCTGAAGGTGAAGCTGTTGCTCAAAAGATTGGTGCTGCCGAATATTTAGAATGCTCTGCTAGAACTGGTCAAGGTGTTCAACAAGTTTTTGAGGCTGCAACCAGAGCTTCATTAAAACCACCAAGCTCTTCCAGACCATCAGGAAGCAAAAAGAAGTGTGTCGTCTTGTAATTTAAGCTGCACTTTTTTTGCATATACAATTGTTATTCAATTGAATATCGGCTTACGAATTATATAAGAGAAGGGAATACCTTGCTAGATTTACCAAGCGTAAAAATATTTTGTGGTGGATCTATTTGAATTGTATCTTATCTATTTCATAATAATTAGATAGTGTTGGAAATCTTTATCTAAGCTCAAAGAGCACGGTATTCAAGCCGCTAGAATGACTTGTCATGATTGTTTAATTTCTCGCTTATTTTTATTTCTAGTTCAGTTTTTATATCACTTGAATACATATTCACAAATTAGTTATTTTAGTAGTATACTGTAGTAGACAGTAGTAGACGAATTGAATTCTGGTCCGGGTAAAATTCTAACTTTTAAGTAAAATTACACAAAAATTTATGGCCAATGGATGATTGGTAAATTTTGATTTTCTAAGTACATTTAGAGCGTTTTGAAATCTGATATCTGAATTTATCATACTAAATAAGGGGAAATGTTATCTACTATTAGAATAAATACCAGTCGTGTAGTTCTTGCTAGACAATTCTATCGTTTTTCATCAACTGGTTTAACTAAGCCAGAATTAAAAGAAAATGCAGCAATTGAACAAGCACCAAACAAAAAAGAAATCTGGTCCCAATCTCAAGAATCAAGAGCAGACGTTGTTTCCAAGTTCCCAGCTAGATTCATCCAAAGGGATTTAGATTTACAACCTAGACCATATGCTGCTATAGATTTAATTGCCAAAGAGCCAATCAAATATTTAGAGCACGATAATATTGCAGTATGCGATGGTAACAGAGGTAGTACTTTACAGGGCCATCCTAAAGTTTTCATTAACTTAGACCAACCAAAGGCTAATACTTGTGGTTACTGTGGTTTAAGATACGCCAAAGAAGAACACAGAGAAATCATCGAAGCTTCTGAAGTCTAAATGTGTTTGTGATTTACCTTGCTAATCAGCCACCAATCTAGTATGATTTGATAAGTTCTACTATTACATAATTTATTTTTGTACATTAAACATATTGGCAAAAATCTAGCTATCATTTCAAAAAATGCATTCTACTTTTTCTAAAGCTTGCAGTCTTTATGGAAAAGTCTACTTTAATTAGAGAGGATTATAACGAAGATATACTCAAAATATCATCATTATTTATTTTCATTTACAAACTGCCTACTTCATATATATGTCCTTTTCATATTATATATTTGTTACATAAATACATTATTTTACGATCAATAATTTGTATGTAAAAAGGCAAAAATACTTTTAGGAGGAACCATAGAAGAGTTAAAGAGCAGTCAGAAACAAGCAGACTTAAATATTTTTAAATGCAATTTCTATATATGACAGTATGATACCTATTGCTTTACTCCATTCATCAATTCAATAAGAGGAGTAATTCTTACGAGTTGAAATTTTTTGACTTACAACTTTATCTTCAGCTACATGCTTAGCATTTTCAATAAAATCCAAGTTCCTTTCCTGCGATAAATAAGAGCAACCATCACTCGAACTTATTTACTTAGATCAATTAAAACGTACTAATATAATCACATGTAACCATTTCCTGCTTATTTATAGCCAGATTGTATAACGAGGATTCAAACTTAGACTAGGCAATCCATGACCTTTCTCTTACAAACGAAATTAAACTAATTATTGTCTCCTTACGATAAAGAACAATTTTCCTTTTATCCACGGCTACTTTTGATGTCAAATAAATCCGGGGTTGAGCAAAAAAAAAAAAACGGATTAGTATATATTTGACACTTTTCTTTGATTAGCAGTAATATTACTACTTTCATGTATAAGAAATTGTTGAAATGGAGAATAATGCCTTACAGAGTTTTTCATTTAAATCGATAAAAACTTTTCTTAATAGCTTTACATTCGATGAAGTATTAAAGGGAATATGGGGTGGCTTCTTTTATTCTAGGAGTCACTTATTTCATTCATATATAATGATACCTATGGGAATTATTATTTTACTTTCGATTCTTTATGGACTTAACCTTCTACTTACTAATGTGTGGCAAATAAAATTTCCTTGTTCTGTATTGGGAATGCTTATCAATCTTGTTTGGCTATGTACTTTGAATCTTTTGTCAAACCTTGGAAGTCAAAACCCTGATTCCAAGGGTATTAAATATAAAATTAGCAATGCTTCTTCTTGGATATTGAATAAGTATTTAAACTTGGTGAAACCAAGTATGAATTTTACATTGAAGTGGATTAATGTATTTTTCATTCCTTCATTCATAATACTTCCTTTATCAGATACAATTACCTTCGTGGAATGTATGAAGATAGTTGGTGTGTTTGTTATTGGGTTTATTCTATTATTTTGCATAGATATTTATTTTATCTTGGCCTTGAAACACATTCTTCATTTTTTTGGGTTATTTAAATTGGATAATGATTTGTACCAAAAGAACGATCCTGAACAGGATGCAGTAGAGTTGGAAACTATTTCTAATAGAAGCGATGAAGTATTCACATCGATGAGAGATGACATCACGACTATCGACATTCTGTCATTAAAGTCATTTAAAACTGGGAATGAAAATAACCGAAATTTAGATATTCAATCGGCTCCACGTATTACCCCAATCCCAATCGAAGGAAGTAGTCATATGAATGAACATAATCATATAAATATTCCTCAAATGCCGGAACCAGTACATCCTAAACAATTCAGTAATCCTATTTACACTCCACATGCATCTATGAAACATAATGAAACTGAAATTGAAGAAAGTGTAAGTGAAAGTGATGCCTCAATCGATGTGACTAATGCTTCATCGTCTAACGATGACGATATTGCAGATAATTTAACAAGCAATGCAAGAGTTATTACATTATTTATCAACAAGTATATTGACTGGATACTATACTTCACATTGTTTATTATATCACTTCCCTTGTATTACGTTTCATCAATTCATTCTTTTTTATTATATCACTTGAGCATTACAATAATTGCATATTACCTTGCATTGTTAATACCTCAGAAATGGCCAAGTACAAAGAAATTTGCACATCCAATTCTTATACTGACAGGGGAAATCTTATTTATTTTATTTATTGGGTCGCTAACATACCATAGAGGAAAGCCAGAAGGATTTATGAACGATTTAAAGTATTATAAGACTGGTAAAACTTATCTTTATTTATTTAATAACAAAATTTGGGCAAATAGTGCAAAAGTTACTTCCACAATTCCATCAGATTTCACCGGTACCCCTAAATGGCCAGGATGTGGGGATGTTTTATCTTCCTTAATGGATGTATCTATTGTATCCTTATCATTACCTATGTTTTCGTTTAGACGTGACTTCATTAGAAACTTTTGGATCTTAGTTCCTCCCATTTTAGCTTCGATCATGTTAACCTTCTTCTTGTATCCTATAGTTTGCTACAATATTGGAATATCACCGGAAAGATCAATAGGTTTCATTGGAAGGTCTGTAACATTAGCTCTTGGAACACCTCTAATTAATGCGCTTGAAGGATCAGTATCATTGATGGCAGTGTGTACAATAATGAGTGGAATCTGTGGAGTGCTAATTGGTGATACCGTTTTCAATATTTTACGAATTGCTAAGAATGACTATGTAACAAGAGGAGTAAGTTTAGGAATAAATTGTGGAGCAATTGCAACAGCCCATTTATTAAATACCGATCCTAGAGCAGCATCAATGAGTTCATTAAGTTTCAGTTTATTCGGTACAATTATGGTTATTTTTGCTAGTATTAGTTCCATAAGAGATTTAATTAGATCATGGGTTGGTTTATGAAAATTATTTTATATATTTTTATACGCGTTTCCTAGTAATATTTAAATTAAATGATCTATTTGTATATGAGATGACAGTTGGATCAGATACTAAAGTTATACTCTTACCTAAGGAGAGTAGCAATCAACTTTCGTTTAAGATCCTAAAGTTACCGTTGGATAGTAAAGGTGTACTGGCAAAATCATTTTTATTAGGTGGAAATGAATTGTTCGAATTGTTAGAAGTAAAAGGTGTGAACAGTTTTTCGAATAAAAATACCGTGTTATTGAAAAATGGGACAAGTGTGAAATCATTTGTGTTTGAAGGGGATGGAAATTCACACTCTCTGATATTGCAATCTCCGAATGTTCTAGTAGCGACCAAATTCAATTTAGTCTTTCTTTTAATATTAATAATGTACAAGAATGATAGTTTTAACAAGAGATTCATAACTCTAGAGGATTTTATTGACTCAATAACTGAAATATATGAGGATAAGACATGGGTTTATGAAATTCCGAAGGAATTATTTGCAACAGCTCTCCGGTTGATATGTGAATTGATAGAAGAGAATGGTGAAGAGTTCTTTAAGTTTTCAATCCAAAAAACCATAGCTTTTCTTACTAGCAAAGTGGAGTCATTAACACAATTTATAAAATCTAAACCAAATTCTATTATTATGAAAATTAGAGCAGAATTAATAGACCCCACTAACACAGAACCAATTATTCCTGAAAATATTCTTGATATTTCAATCTTAAAACATGCATTATACTTGGTTTGTAATTCCTACATAACTGAAGACATCATCGAGGATTTAAAAACATTAAATAATTATCTGTTCAAAGAATTAGATGATTATATGAAAAGCATAAACATAAAAAAAAAGGAAATAGAAACCGTCGAGTCTGGTATGAACGAGATAGCATCAACTAGTTCAAAAGTCAGAAACAAGAAAAAAGTTGAAATTAAGAAAAAAGTTACCAAGAAGACTGTTAAAAAAGTTGCAGTCGGTAAAGGTGCTTTGGATGGGTTTTTCAAAAAGGCTTAGTTTGTATTATTTACAAAGTTATATCTAACACTAATTATAATATATTCAATTCTTCAGAGAATTTATTTCATTTTTATTCAAATTATTGTAAATGGATAATCCGCTTGCCATAAAGCTACCAAGATCCCCCATATTAGCTGGAAGAACAACAGTATTCGTTTCCTTAGCAATTTTACCAAACTCTTTGATGTATTCTTGAGCAACCTGTAAATTGACAGCCTTTTCTCCACCTGGTGTATCTTTTATAGCTTTAGCCACTCTCCTCAAAGCTTCTGCTGTAGCTTCCGATTTTAACTTAATGGATTCAGCTTCACCAATAGCATTGTTGATTTGCTGTTGTTTAGCAGCTTCCGAGGAAAGAATTTGAGATTGCTTTTCACCTTCAGCAATATTAATTTTAGATTGTCTTGAACCTTCAGATTCCAAAATTTCTGCCCTTTTAGATCTCTCTGCACTTACCTGTCTATGCATAGCATCCAAGACGTTCTGAGGAGGATGTATATCTCTTATTTCGTATCTTAAGCATTCGACACCCCAGTTATCTTTAGCAGCCTCATTGATTACTTTGTTAATATTATTATTGAGGAATTGTCTTTCTTTCAATACAGCATCCAATGTCAACGAACCTATTTCAGATCTCATTGTTGTTTGTGCTAATTGACTGATAGCAAATTTGAAATCTTCGACACCGTAACTTGCCTTATATGCGTCAATGACTTTAACATATAATATACCATCTAATTCAAGAGAAACATTATCTGCTGTAATGGCATTTTGGGAAGGAATCTCGATAGCAGATTCCTTTAAGGATTGAACATAGGTAATTTTGTCAAGGAAAGGGATCAAAATAGCTACACCCGGTGGTAATATTCTATTAAATTTTCCCATTCTTTCAACAATCCATGCTGTCTGTTGTGGAACGAACCTTACAATAGTATTTGAAGGTAACCTCTCTCTTTGAAAAAAGTTCAAGCTAGATTGCAATTTGGCCGAATTGCTGGTAAACAATCTGACTTGACTAGCCACGCCATATGTTGGAATAAATCTTGGAGACACTCTTAAAAGCATTCTTCCTGTGTGTTCTTAATTGAACTTCAATAGGTCGTTTGCCACACTTAAATTTTATGGTTAAACCTGCTATGTAACACAAAACGAGTATTTAATGTAAAATTTCACTGATGAGGTATTAGAGAAATCTTACTTCCTTATTATATCATGTCAAAAGGGATTCAGCTTTCCACTAATGAATCGTTATACTTAGTAGAATCACTAAAACAAGGTTATAGATTTGATGGTAGAAAATTGCTAGAAATTCGTGAACCGATCATCAAATTATCTGATACAGAATATGGATATGTTGAAATAGAATGGGGGAAAACAAAGCTCACAGCTAGAGTGTCTGCTGAAATTACAAAGCCATATGAAGATAGGCCCTTTGAAGGCTTGTTCAATATCAATACCGAAATTTCATCTATGGCGTCAATTAGTTTTGAGAACGGAAAGAATTCAGATGAGGAAGTTTTAATTAGTAGGTTAATAGAAAAAGCGATTAAAAGGTCTAATTCTTTAGATTTAGAAAGTCTTTGTTTGATTGCAGGTGAAAAAGTTTGGAATATTAGAGTAGATATTAATATCTTAAATTTTGATGGAAATATTATTGATAGTTCTTGTTTTGGTGTCATGGTAGGCTTAATGCACTTCAAGAAGCCTGATATTAGTATAAACGGTGATGAAATAATAGTACATGACATGAATGAGAGACAGCCAGTTTCATTGAGTATATTGCACGTTCCAATTTGTATTAGCTTTTCTTTCTTTAATCCTGACGATAAGGAAACTAATTTAAAAGGTGATCTCAATAATGAAATTGCCATAATGGATGCCACGCTCAAGGAAGAATTGATACGAGATGGGTCACTTATAATTACTATAAACAAAAATAGGGAATTGATACAATTGAGTAAAAATGGAGGTTTACCAATAGATGCAATGACATTAATGGATTTATCGAAACACGCATACAATATAGCTGAAAGATTTACTGACAAAATTAAAGCTGTACTCAAAGAACATGAGGAACAAAGATATAAAGCTTTAAACTTAAAATTATTAGAGGTTGGAGCTTCAAGATAATTTCATGAATTCGTACATAGAGTTTATAAAGGATATTTGAAATGTAATTTTAATATTTATAAGTACAGTAAACCCATTTCAAGCCGAATATTTTTGACTTAATTAAAGGTAAATATTAGGTAAATTAACAATCCTAAAATAAACTGACAACATAGTAAATGCTTATAATACAAGTATGCTGGAATATGATCTATACAATTTCATTGGTAGAGCCATTTTCGAGTTTCTCATAATGAATTGGAGTTGGAAGATTAGAATCCTTTCTTGCTCTTTTCTTTATGTTTCTATTGAAACAATGTTTGATATAATTGAAGACATTAATCTTATGCAAACTATTTTTCACTCTCTTAGCGAATTTATTGAAATTATTAGATGTCACCCAAGAGTAAAAAATATACTCCAAGAAAAAAACGCATCCAGCAATTATGAAACCAACAAATACTGCCAATCCAATATGATGGGCTAACGACTTAACAAATTTAGCATCATCAAGATGCCATGAAGAACCAGGAGCAATTGAAAAGAATGAATATTCATGACCTTTATAATCTTTAGGCATTAAAACTCTAATTTTTCCAGCTTCTGCTACACCCCATCTCTTGTATTGTTTCCAAATAACAGACAAGAACAATGGCCCCGTACTATACATAATAGTAATATATGGTACAAACCAGTTCTTTTGATATTTATGCAATGAATCTAAAACCTTCAAGAAAAATGGGTGCTTAGGTACAGATCCCATAACATCATTAGAAATACCAGTTGGGATAGTTTTACGAACAAATGCTGGAACAGTCAACAACGGATCTAATTTTCTTTTACAGCCGTCATCTAAATCAATGTAGATACCACCATAATGCACTAAGGCAAAATATCTGATAGCATCTGCTCTTTGGATTGGATATGGATAAGAATCCCAGGTGGACAAAAACCAAGGATATTCTTCACTAATAAACTCTCTAGCCATTTCATCAGTCCATAATATGTATTGGTAATCTGGGTGTAAGTCTACACATGCTTGTTGACCACTTTTCCAAATTTCAGGAATATCAGTGGTTTTATAAGTCTGGTGGATGATCTTAGGAATTATAGGTTTTCCAACTTCTCCTCCACTTGGATTAATCTCCCAGTCCAAGAGAGCATCACTGTAAGTATCATCATGCAAAAGTGTTATCAAATCAAATGTATACCACACTAAGAAGGCAAGCAATAGAGCATGCCCCCATATTATATATTTCAATTCTTTGCGCATAATCAGGATAAAGCGCCAGTTAATTCAAACAACCAACTTGTAATCTCTAGTATAGGATATAAAAAGATCTGTCTTAAAAGATTAGATTGATTTTTATATTTCTTGTAGTTTTGAGTTAGCCTAGAATGAATGTGCAACTAAAATTGGAAGTTTAGTTGTGATGAAGTTCTAGTCTCTAGTAAAGAGAATGAAATATAAGAAATATAAAATCAGTTTTGTATCTATAGTAGATAATACCCCAGGGAAAAACTTTTTGATCACTCGAAGTTAATACTGGCTATGCTTAAAGTATTATATCCTGTATCATGAAAAATTCCTGTATTGATTATGCTTAACATGCCCCTATTTTTCAAGTATTTTGTGTCATGATCATTTGTGCAATTTGATTAAAATTATTTAGGGAAAAATTTCTTTTATTGTTTCCCCTAATGTACTTCCGCACAATACATAATAATTGAAATAATTCTCCCAATTTACGTCAGAGGATGCTCATTTGTGAGAAGTTAATTGGTGGACTATAATAGAAGCGCGTTCTAATGCTATGAGGCAGTATTTTGCGCAGGCACAACCTTTCTATCCACGGCTTGTTGGGCCAATCATAGGGACGTACATATGCTGCTGAAAGCAGTCATTCGGATGCGTAAAAAAAAGGCTACTTTGGGAAATTGCGGTGCGACTACGCCTATTGTCATTAGGCCGATAACTTTGTTAGTAAATAGAACTTGCGGTTTGTCACGTTTGGTACAATTTCTCATCTAACGGCATATATTCTGTAAACAAAAACCGTGGCTAGCGGAGTGAGCTGTTTAATAATATCTATACTTGCGTTTTGACGTTTCACTAAACAAAACAATATCGCTTAGTAAAAAACGGCGACTATATTCCAACTATTTGATCAGGAAATTAGAATGTATATAATTTAAAATTCTTGCACTTATTATTTTGAACTTCATCTTGGCAAGAGAAATACGAGTGATAGTAGTTCTCTCCACAGATTTTAAACTTTTTTAGCCGAGAAGAGTGGATCTAGTATGACTTTTAGACCTTGGATTACATTATCCTAGAAACAGTAATATGAGTTAAAAATTATCTCCCTCTGTGTTTATATGGTTCAATGGTAAAGGAAATTAACAATTATAACTTTTAATTATATACTAAAGGAAAGGAAGTAATATTTTCTTAAATTAAAATTGGCAAGTTTAGAAGTAAATAAAATATATAATTTAATGATCATTTAATGATAGTTAAGTTTCATCGCTACTAAAGTTTGGCTTTTGAAGGAGGTATCCTATCAAAGTTCTTATTTATAATATCGATGACATATGCTAAATTATCATGATTGAGGAAGTTTTGATTCTCACCGATTAAGGAATTCAAGAACTGAGATATAAATGTTAGATCTTTTGGATTTCTCATGGTCACATAAGCCAGAGTTCTTGCCTTATTTTTGAAAATTTTTATCAAACGCAAATTATCTAAGTAGTATAAGCAACTCAACAAATACTGCTTATTCATAGATTCCAAGTGATAACTATCGCCTTTAGTACTTTGAATGGATTTAAGAAGGGCTTTAGTAGTTGGAAAATATTTTGGGAGATCTTCATCGTTCAAGATCATCTCAGGTCTAGGTATTGCAGAATTATTTATTTTCTCAAATACAGAGGCTGTTTCCTGCAAATATTGGATACAAAGTTTGTATGATTTGAAAAAAGGCTCGACCATTACCGCAAACACTTTTAAGTACTCTGTATCAACCGGTTCATAAAATTTGCCTTCAGCTAATTGTATTTTATTATTATTAGTTAAATCATTCAATATTTCTGAAAGATCATTCCGTTTGTTAAAATTATAATCAAACAAAAATTCATTTTTTAAGAACCCAGTAAAAATGTAAAATACATCATGTAATGCTTGGAAAGTTCTTAATTCCTTCAGTTTTAGGTTTAACAAGATATAACTTGCCAAACACTTATGAATTATTAGATGTATAGTTAAGTTTTTATAATAGAGTAACTCAATTGAGGTGTCAATAGTGATGATATTAGTTTTAAAGTTGATCTTAACATATCTTACAAATTGAAAAATTTGCATCCTAAAAAGTTTTATTAATTCTTCATCAGAAAAGTTTATTGACTCATTTAATAACTTCATATTAGGACCCAGCCTATCACCTTCCTCCTGCTTATATGTCTTAGCCAATAATCTAAATAAGGGAAGTACTTCTTTAACATGAAATTGTTTTTTGTTCGTTACGTAATAATAAGCTTGAATTGAACTTCCTACCAATGACATAGGAGGTAAGAATGAAACACGATTAATTTCATGTAATATTTTAAAACCTAGCTTTTTCAAATTAACAGGACAGTCCATATTCAATTCCGAAATATCTGAAACAATTTCATTATCTTGTAGTAAATTTGATTTATCTGCTACAAACTCGGACAACTTAAATGATTCTCCAAGCTTAACAAAAATTTTACCATTTAAGTCTCTTGTAGAATTGTCATACTCTCCATTATTATTCATGATCATTTTTTCATGGCTCTCAAAGGAATCATCAACAGACTTTGAGAAAATGTTCCCAACACCGTTCTTTACAATGGTCGTAAAACTTTCTTGCTTTTTATCTTTTCCCGTCAATTCACGTAAATACCCATCGGCTTCATAAATTCTCTCAAAGGTAATTGAGACTGGCTGAAATAACATATCAAAATCGGTATTTTTGTTCTCCGAGATTTGTTTAAGGTATATATTGACCAAAGTTTTTAATACACCGTATTTAGGAAGTAAAAGTTTACCGTCTCTAGATCTTGTCCCTTCAATGAAAACTTCAAAGGCAATTTTATTGAGAAGTATAAATTCAATAAGATTTGATAAGTTCCTTTCAGTATACAATTCATTGTTAAATGATCTTTTAATATAGATAGCACCTAAATTTCTTAAAAATTGCCCGAAGATAGCTACGTTTAAATTATCACCAGCAATTACGGTAGGTGTAGCTAATTGAAACCTTATCAATATCAAGTGAATTGTAATGTAGTCGATATGGGATTGATGGTTAGGCAAATATATGATAGACATTGGATTTTCCAAATATTTTTTATATAAATTGCTGAGTTCTTCTTTTTTACACCATATTCCCTTTGGAAACATATTCATCATAACAGACATCACAGTAATATAACACACTCTTATAAAACCATGCGATTTAAAAGTGGGCATGTTTTTATCATTTTCTCTTTTGTAATAAGAAACCATGAATTGCTTTACTTCATTAAATCTCTTATTATAATCACTTCCTTTTATTAAGTTTAAACGTAATTCCTTCTCAATCAACTGATTTACTAATTCATCTAACTTTGTATCTGAATTTTCAAGTTTGTCATTCATATACGTTTTCATTTTATTGTTGAACTGAGGAGTGAATTTGTTAATTGAATAACGATATTCATTATTAGAATAAATTTCTCCAAAGTTAAGACCTTTTCGAGTAATAAAGCTCAAAAAGTTATCAATGATTTTGAAAGATCTTGCTGCTTTTTCATTTGCATCTAATTCAACATATGTCTCTCTATCAGTTGGAAGAGGAAAGGTTAGATCTATATTTGGTTGACTAAGGCAGTCTTGCAAAATATTCACGTCAAAATCAGAATTCGTAACTACAGACATAGTAATGTAATAATTTTACAAGAGTTAATATCTATTACTCTGTCTCTTGAATTGACAACTTTATTAAAAAGAGAACGTATTCCCAACACTTCTTCAGTATCCTCTGAAAATTTTGTGTGAAATTTCATCCCCCGCATTACATGCCAACACGAACCGAGCGAATTTTGCATTCCAATAAGAAATAAGAGTATCTTCTAAATATCTTCGATGTGCCTATAGCTCTGTACCTTACCAATTTACGTTCATCTAAGGAAATTTAGTGAAACTACATGCTCAAAATACTTATAAAACTTCCGATGAGGCATTTAAGAGATAAAGTTTAGTTCGAAAATTTTGCTATCTCGGAAGACACCATTTTTCCTTTATCTATCTAATATGAAAGAAACATTATGATCCCGATTATGGCGAGTTGCATACAATAATCAACCACAATACTTCAGGAATTAAGTTTATATCCTTACTTATCCATACTATACAGGTATCTATACTGTAACACCAAATTAAGCCTCGTCCATCACGGCTTTATCCTGGATATAGAGTGATGACGCAGTATCAGTATTGTATATAAATTATATAACAGATTATGGCTATGCTGTTTAATCTACAAATTACTCGGTGTAAGGGCAACAAGAATAAGTAGACTATACATATGTCAAAGTCATTCGTTAGTTATTACAGTCTTACTATCTTAAGTTGATGTAAGAAACATTTCCCCGAAGTAGTAAATGTACTCGTCAGCAATAGCAACGTTAATAGTTGATTACTTTATCTTAGTCATTTAAACTCCTATATAGGGGTAACATGATTGTGTGTACAGCTTACATAATCATGTTAATTATGTGGAGCATCAGCAATGAGAACGGCATTCTTGCCAATTATAATCTGCTGGTGCCTCATCGAGCTTACCACAGGTTCGGTCAATTTACCAGATTTTTCTCGGTAATAATTTAATTCTAATTCCGAACATATTAAGTAATAGCGCATTACCCAAAAATTATGATGTTTAGATCAGTAAGCAGTTACTTATATGGAAGTGGATTTCGAACATCCTTAAATTTTTTAGTAGAAAGAGTTGTTTCGTTAAAAAGCTTAAGAAGACATTAAACGAGGTTAAAACTCTATATTATCTGAGCAAGAAGCAAGAAAGTTCATAGCATATCGCAGCTATATAAAAACTAGCTAATGGATTTGAAGATACGGAATTTATAGACCTATCAACAAATATTAGACTTTAAATGCAAATTGAATAAGTGTAATGTGCTAGAATATGTTAGTGAATCAATCAGCTAGACAAGATAAGTCTTTAGATCCTACTTCAGTTCTTACAAGAAATGGAGTTAACGGAGATGACGATACTGGATCAAGGAAAAAGAGTATCACTAAATTTAACTTTGGAAATTTCTTTAAGAAGATACCTACATACACTGTAAATAATAAACGAAATAGTGAGGATTTTGGTTTATCAAACATTAGAGATGATAAGTTTACAAGTAGCTCTCCAGATATGAGTGAGCCGGAGGATTCATTAGCCAATGAAATGTCCGAATTAACCGTCACAGAACCAAACATAAACAACTATACTCATATACATAATAATCGTGAACAATATTCTTCGTTTACTTGTGAATGCATTTCGTTGCAAAATAGTGAAATGACTTCATTTGATGAAGCTCTGTTGGTACATAACACTGCATCCCACAAGGGCACAAATAATTTGGATCTCATTCTAGATCCACTTCACACAGACCCGATAGGAAGAGATAATAATATACATATACCGAGTAAAGAATTTTCGAATTTGGTAAGAAATTCACAAGACAAATATGAAATATCAATTTCTTCTAAAAACGAGTCTCTTGATTTGATAGCATGTTTATCAGAAACAGAGTCGGATTTAAACTTTGATCCATACCAGGAAGAGAATGCAAATGACTATAAAAGTGGAGGTTATCACCCAGTAAGCAAGGGTGAAATTTACTACTCCAGAGATTTGCCTAATCGTGAATATGTGACACTAAGAAAATTAGGGTGGGGCCATTTTTCTACAGTATGGCTAGCAAAATCAAGATACAATCAAAATTTGAACCAAGAACTGATATCTACTTCTGTAGATCAATCTGATTATTTTGTTGCTTTAAAGTTTGTTAAAGCAAATAAGGTGTATCTGGAAGCTGCCGAAGACGAAATTGAGATATTAAAAATTTTATCAGACCCAATTAAGTATGGTAGACACCTATCGCCATCCAGTAAGGAGTACTTAATGAAATATGCCACTTCTGATAGTATTCCATATAATCATGGAGGCTATAAACATATTTTAAAGTTATTAGATGACTTTGAAGTTATAGGTCCCAATGGAAAGCATATATGTATGGTGTTTGAGATATTAGGTGAATCATTATTAAATATTATACACCATTATAAAAGATCGCGCATGGATTCATTGAAAACTGAAGCAACTACTCCTGAGAAGGTAGAGAAAAGCGAGTCTTTTGATTTTAACATACCTCCTAAGATTTTAAGGTGGGATTCTAAGAGCATAAAAAAGGGTACGAAGTCGGTATTCAATGGGCTCAAGAATGTACCGAGGAAAGCTTCTATTTCAAGTGTAGATAATGAAAATAAAGCCTCACAAAAGTCATTAAGAGATGTGATGAATGATTCTAAAAATCAATATGGTATTCCATTATCACTTGTAAAGAGAATTGCAAAACAAATGTTATTGTCTGTAGATTATATGCATCATTGTGGTATTATACATACTGATTTAAAGCCTGAAAATATACTTGTGGAAATAAAGGACGTGAATGGCCTTTTGAAATCAATAGAAGAAAAAAAGCTTTCAAAGCTTTCTGAAAAGCTTAACATTTGCAACAGGGGCACAGGTAGCTTGGATTCAGGACGTAAATCTCAAAGCCAGAAATGGGCTGGATCAAATCCTTGTGCTGGAGGATATAAAAGATCGAAGAACTCCATTACAAGCAAGCACGATATACCGGTTAAGACTTCGAAGCCATTATCATTTTCCAAAACTGATATTTTTAAGGAAGACTATTCCTTCGGAGAGAATAACAACACTTCTAAATCATTTTTCCCTAAAAGTTTTAGTCCTAAGACTTCATCATTCCACACACGCAAGAAGAGTGTGAAGGACAATTCGAATGAAGAAATTTCTATTAAAATCGCAGACCTTGGAAATGCCACATTATCTAGCTTCCATTTTACTAATCAGATACAGACAAGGCAATATAGATCACCTGAAATCCTTTTAAAATATAAGAGCTGGGGTTCTTCTACCGATTTATGGTCAATTGGCTGTATACTTTTTGAATTGATTACTGGTGACTATTTATTCAACCCTGTTGATGGAAAGACTTTCGAAAAAGATGATGATCACATCGCTCAGATTATTGAGCTTTTAGAGGAGTATCCCTCAATTGATTATTTATCAGATTGTAAATTGGCATCAAAAATTTTTGAAGTTGACCCTATTGGAAATGATTTGAGAATGAGGAATATAAGTAATTTGAAATTTTGGGGCTTAGAAGAAGTATTTGTTGAAAAATATAAGTTTAAGAGGGAGGATATAGAGATAAAATTGATATCTGATTTGATATTAAAGTGTTTACGTTATAATTTAGATGAAAGATATGATTGTGGGTCGTTATTAAATCATCCATGGCTTAAAGAAGATGATCTGGGGTACAATGAAGATGATTTGATAAGTATGAACAACTTAAAAAATTATAACTATGAAGTTCCAGGTTTCACTTGTTTAGCTGCAAGGGAGGATCATGACTAGAATTAATGCATTAAGATTTATTTTGTGGGTATTTGGATTATTATATTATTCTTATTATTATTAATATTATTAGTATTGTTTATGTATGTTTTGTGGGTTTACTTAATAAAAGTTCTATATAAACTTATGGTCTTTCATATGTATAAAATCTATATCAATATCAGATAAATCTAAATTGGAATCATATTCTGAATCGACATCACAATTAGAGTCCATTTTATATCTTTTATTTGAGGAGTTAGAACCTACTAACTCATTATTATTCTTTGAGATTTCTTTTTCTTTCTCAATTATTAGATCATTATTCGAAGTGTTTAAGGAATCATTACTATTATTTTCAACATTTGTTTTTTCTGTATTTATTTCGTCGATATCAGTATTAGTTTTATTTAAAATAGAATTATTAGATAATTTCTTATCATCCAAAAGATCATGTGCAGATTTCATCTTGAACTTTGCCTTTGATTCTGGAATATCAGTGCCATCGTCTTCCATTTCATAGACCATCTTAATTCGTCTTTTCTTATCATTTGTCTTTATTTTTTTGGAAAGTTGGGATTGGTTTTCAAGCTGCTGCTCAGGAACTCTAAGGTTACTAAAATATGAGACTGTAACTTTAGTATCAATTATCTTAGCCGGATATATAGGCTCACTGTTGGAATTTAACGTAGAATCATTGATTTTCATTAGATTGTAAAGCGAATCACCAACCACTTTACCAAATACCACGTAAACATTTGCAAACTCGGGCATTTCTTTCATTGTTATGAAAAATGAATCAACAGAATTTCCATGCTTTCTTTTAATATCTTTTTTTAATGCACATAACAATCCTCTCCTATTATACCGAATTCTAGAGTGAAATTCGTCTTCCATATTAAAATTCGGTTCTGATTCAGAAGACTTTGTTTGAACAATATAATCTTTGATGACTTTGCCAAAGATATTATCAACATATTTTTTATCTATGCAATTCTCTAGAAAGGTTCGGCTTATATTGGGTACTTCTTTAGCCCATATTTCAATATCTAATTCTCCTTTGGTAGTTTCTATTAAAACCTTTGCAGAAGTCGGTGGCTCTAAAGAACTCATTAATAGCTCTCTTCTCAATCAGCTATAAAATAAATTCTATACCGTATAATCCTCTCCATATAAACCTTCCTGAGCTCGCTCTATGGGTTCTGAAGTATTCGTAATAATTTTTAATTTCGATTACATCTTTGCTATCTAATTAAATTTAACATCGAGTCGTGTACACTACAGGAATACAACAGAATCGAACAAAATAAACAACACCTGTAATACAGGGTATTTATAGATACTTATTCGACTACAATGGGATCGCTAAAATCATTTATCAAGTCTGTACGGAAAGCAAAGACTATTGCTGATGAGCGTGCCGTGATAAGAAAGGAATCTGCGTCGATTAGAACATCATTTAGAGATTCCAATTTGGATCAAAACTCTAGAAGAGTTAACATTTCCAAACTATTATATTTATATATAATGGGCGAAAAGACACACTTTGGTCAAGTTGAATGTATAAAGTTATTGGCATCACCTCGATTTGTCGATAAAAGGTTGGGATACTTGGCTACTATGCTTTTATTGGATGAAAATCAAGAAGTATTAACACTTTTAACTAATTCATTAGATAATGACATGCAACACCCAAATACATTTATCGTTGGTTTAGCATTATGTTGTTTGGGTAACATTGCTTCACCTGAGCTAGCTAGAGATTTGTATGCTAACGTCGAAAAAATTATTGGATCTAATAATTTATATTTGAGGAAAAAGGCATGCATTGTAGCTGCAAAGTTAATTCAAAAAGAACCTGATTTAGCAGAAGTGTTTTCGTCAAAAGCAACTCAATTACTTGATGAAAAAGCAGCGGGTCCATTATTGGGAACTTTAAGATTAATCCAATCCTTATATTACAATAGCCCTGAATACAGATCAAATTTAGTGAAGCTAATCCCAAAAATTGTTAGTCACTTAAGAAGAGTTGCTACGAGTGGATACATGCCAGAATATGACGTTATGGGATCAAATGACCCGTTTTTGCAAGTTTCACTTCTTTCAACGCTAAGAGTTTTAGCCATGGATGAAAATTGTACTTCCAGCCATTTGGAAGAAATCAATGATATATTGACTCAAGTTGCCTCTAATATTGACAGTGGGAAAAACGCCGCTCATGCAATATTATATGAATGTGTTAAAACAATTTTTGCAATTAATTCTGATCAGTCTTTAAAAATTTTAGGTGTCAATTCATTGGGAAAGTTTCTTTCTACGAAAGATAACAACACAAGATATGTTGCTCTTGATTCGTTATTAAAGGTGATTTATATAGAACCTCTTGCTGTTCAAAGACATAGGGCTACAATTGTAAGCTGTCTATCTGATAGTGATATTTCGATTAGAAGAAGAGCATTGGAGCTAACATTTGCAATATTAAATGAGCAAAATATTAGGGTTTTAGTCAGAGAAATTTTGGTATTTTTAGAGAAATGTAACGATGATGAATTAAAACCTTACATCACCTCACAGTTAACGATTGCTGCAAACAAATTTTCTCCAAATCAAAAATGGCACTTTGATACTCTTATAAGGATGTTAAAACTTTCAGGAAATTTCGTTCCAAATGATATTTTATCTAACATATTAGCGTTGATATTGCAATGCAATGACGCAGAATTGAAATACCATGTTGTTAGCAGACTATTACTGGCAATTCTTGAAGATTCCAGTCAGTACGGCTTAAGTTTAATTACAGTTTGGAGTTTAGGAGAATATGCTGATATGATTCTTGGTAAGGAAATTGAAGTAGGTGAAACCAAAAAAATAGTCGACGAAAGAACTATAATTGACTTAATAAATGGTTTAATTAATAACTCTACGTTTAATGAACAAGAAACAGTTCAATTGATCACATATATATTGACTGCTGTCATTAAGCTATCTGTCAAGTTTACTTCATCAACTTCCTTAGAGCAATTAAGACAAATTTTAAATTCTAAAGCAAATGACAACAATTTGGAAATACAAATTAGAGCAATAGAATATCAAGAGATATTTTTCCAAGATGCTACCTTAAGGAAAGGATTGTTAGCGAAGATGCCAGCACCTCCTGTTAAGCATAGGGAGGCATTGTCTTTAAGCAATAGAAATAATGACCCAAGCAAATCTCAAAAGTCGGCAAATTTAATGAGTTCTACTACAAACGATTTATTGGATTTAATGGATGATGTTAATAATGGAAGTAATTCAGCTCCGACAACGTATGAAAATTCTGATGATTTATTAGCGGATATATTTGGCTCTGGATCATCCAAACAAACTAACAATAAAAGCAAGCAAGAAGCCACTAATTCAAACGCAGATATACTTAATTTATTTGAGAGCCCAAATCCTAAGATTAACAATACCCCAACGCCATCTGATCAAGCAATCAATGTATTTAACAATTCAAACATAAAACTTGATTTCATAAAGAAGGACTTCCACCCAGGGCAAGCAATCTTTGAAGCACTTATTTCTCTGAATTCAAGCAACGTGATTCACAATGTCCAACTTTTAATTGCTGTTCCAAAATCACAGAAAGTCACAATGTCATCGACTTCTGGTGGAGACACACTTGCTAACGGTTCTTTCATAAACCAAATGGTCAAAATAACTGGTAAAGAAGGGTCAAAGATCAAATTAAGAATAAAGTTGAGGTATAATTTAGACGATATTCAAAAGGAAGAGATGGTTGACTTTTCTGGGTTTGGTCAAACTATATAAATTACCAAATATCATAATATATATAGAAAATAAATGAATATTTGTGATATCGTTCTCTACCTAATTACATCAGAAAAAACAGAAATATTGCTATCATGACCATCTCAAAAAGTTTAAGTGGGATTCTAGATGTTCTATGATTTCATCGCAGCAATATTAAGTTATGGCACATGAACTCGGTTGCGAAAAAATATAGTCATTGAAAATTGTATGGAGAGCTTCATCATATATATTTAAGGTATAATTCATATCCAAAAATAAGGAGATAATATTACAACTTAAAGATGTTCTTAAGTAAGTTGAAAATAAAAACTAAACCACATTTATTACTCAATCGCAGGAGTTTTTTTCAGAATTTGAATTTCCATAAACCTAAATTCGAAAGGTATATGGTCGATAATATTGGACTGCCTACATTAGGGTCTCCAACGGCAGGAAATGGTACCAGAGGACAAAATATATATCATGCTAAAGAAATGATTGGTTTAATTGTGAAGAAGTTCCCTACACTAGTAGGTTCAATTACGGCTACAGCTTTCCTTATGGCTCTTTGGCCCTTATGGCTATCAGATACGTTGCTATGGTGGAAAGGTTCTCCTTCAACTGCCATGGTAACATCTGATATGACTGGTGGACATACCGATGTTATTCGTCCAATTACGTATGCTCATGTTGACAAACACGAAGATCCTGAATAGACAAATTTGGATATTCAGGCACTCCACGAATTACGATTATATGATTAAATGATATAGTATTAATATAGTTCGCTTTCAATATAGTTATCTATATACATTTTTTAAGATATTTCTTTGGTTTCCAAAAATTCTTCTTCTTCAAGCTCCTTGGTAACACCAAACGTACCATGCCATCCTTTAGAAACAAGATAGTTCTTAAATTTGACATCCTCTTCCATTAAATCATCTTCTTGTAAATGTGGAACAAATATAAGAGCAAGAAGAACACCAGCAAGACCACAGATTGCTGCGATTATAAATGTCCACCTGTCTCCTAAATTATTTTGTATTGGTGTAAAAGTTTTGGTACCAATAACGGCACCAACTTTTCCTATAGCTGCAGAGAATCCATAAAATGTTCCTCTAACTGGAGTTGCATATGCTTCAGAAGAGATCAAACCCATAGTGTCACCAGGACCTAAATTACCACTTGATTGCATTAATCCATAAAATATAATAAATAATGGTATGATTTTTTTAATTTTGTCATATCCACATCCAACAATAAGTCCAAAGATAATATATCCAACAAAACCAGTCACAAGTGTATATTTACGCCCAATTCTATCCATTAGATATGCACCTACAAAAACACCTGGGAGGGCAATAGTACCTAATAAGAGGGTCCATTCGGCAATGCTTTCCAAATCTTTTTTATTATTACCTTTAAGAACGCTAGAAACAATTCCAGCAGAAAAAACACCATTTGGAAAAGTTACGAAATCATATAAGAACCAACAACCAGCAGTTCCAATTAATCTTTTCCAGTAATATCTAACAGCTAATATATAAGGGATTTTTTGTCTTCTAATCGCATTATTCTTGTACAATTCGGAAGTGACCATCTTAATTCTAAAGTAGAATACACTCAAAGGTAAAAAGGCACCAATTGCAAACATCGTCCTCCATAATCCGTCGTGCTTACCAGTTATTTGGTAAACGATCAAGAAAATACATAATGCAAGGGGTCCACCAAATGATAATGGTAAATTTGTTACTAAAACGAACGTTCCTCCTCTTCTTTTAACGGATTCATTTGCAGCTTCACTTGCAGATACCGACGATGATGGATATTCTGCTCCGATACCAAACCCAGTGACTCCCCTGGAAATAATTAACATCCAGAACATACCATTAATAGTAGTACCATGTGATGCTGCACACATAATCGTTCCGAGAACAAGGAAGAGAGTAGCTGTTATAATAGACCATTTTCTGCCAATATAGTCACAAGCGAAACCAACGGCAACCTGACCAAAAATAGTACCTACTGTAGATGCATAAGAAACGCTAGTCTTTATATCAGCAGTAAAATCATCCGGGTACTTAAGAGAAAAATAAGAGTTCAACATCGTCATAACATTATTCTGATAACCATCAGATATCAAAGCACATCCAGCGCATACAATCATAAACAAATCCCTAGCTTTCACACCACCACTATATCTACCTCTCCTCTCGGATGCATTATAGGTATACTTGTTAAGACTAAGCTCATCAGAACCCGTTTCTTCTCTTACAATATTGTTGGATTTTTCGCCGACTTCTAGATGCTCTGATTGACGTGACATAAGTGATATAGTTTGATCTGATATTTTACCCCAGATTAAATCAAAACAGATCTGAAATTCCTTATTTAATAGTCATTTATAATAATTAAAAGGAGGGGATAATACCTCTATTTATATCACACATATGGGTACCATGCTGTAGAATTAACGAACGGAAAAGTAAATTCTTTCAGCTCTAATTGCCTAAAATAGAAAAAGATTTAAAAATCGTGAGGCATACACGAGCGATACGGCTAACACGTGTAGAGCCTAACTATTATAGCAATGATTAATTCAAAAACAATTAAATTATAGTCTACATACAAAACAACGTTTGCTAGCTACTTGGCCATGCAGTAAAGCTGCTAATCTATGGTTAGTGGAAATAAAAAGCTATTAGTAGTGCGCTATTAGTTAACGTGACAAAATAATTGAGTTTTCGAAATATTCCCCTCTAATGATAAGGCTGTCATGCATTAATCCTCGATAAAATAAGGAATAATTCTTGGAGTTTTTTGATCTTGAACCAATTTATTTGATTTGGTACACTAGAGGAACGTTTACTGAAGATATATATCTCATGTGAATTGTTGGAAAGGCAATGTAATCGTCGAGCCATTTAAGATTAAATGATTATGTAACAATATTAACCATGTTCTTGAGAATTGGTTAGATCATTGATTAAGTAAACATACGTTCAGTGAACGTGGGTTGATATAGCTGTTTTCCATTTTTTTTTTCTCTCTTATTATTTCGTTATTACTTAATAATAATAATCACCAAATGACAATAGATAGAGAACAAAATTTACTATTTTTTACCTTATAATTTTTGCTCATCAACATCTTCTAATTGAATTGGTAACTACAAGCGGTCGCAGCTTCCTCGAAAAATCGTAAGAAATTTAAACGAACTGCAGATCCGAGAAATCAAGTTTATTGCTTGAAAATTGTTCTATTGATTTCTATTGTAATTTCGATTAAATATTGGACAACATTCAACGTCTAAAACTATCTCTCATTCCGTATCATGGTAAAAAACTAACTCCTTTGGCCAAATTACTCAAATTACTCAAATCATTTCAAATAGATTAATCTTATGAGGAAAAAGGATAAAAAAGTTCATTGAGCTCCAAATACTCTTTGGTAGAGTACTATTAGAAACATATTGACTAATATTTTTGATTTATAAATTTACCATATTAGTATTCAGATATATAAATGCATTGCTGTTGACTATTTGCAATAACCTAATTACAAAATAACAAATACCTACTTACATAACGCTCTAAATAGAGGCATTTTGTAGGCTATTTTACAATAACCTCTGTAATTAGGGCATTTGTAGACTATTTTACTATTCTCCGAAAGCGGTCAAATTTTAAATATGGGGTATGCCGCTTCTTACCGAAAGGAACCCCACTAAGACCCTATTGAAATCGCACCATTTGTTCTATCGGGTATATATATTACATAAGCAATTAGCTAAGCTGAAAAATGGAGTAACGGAGCTTTTTTAATGATGGTAATTACTCATATCTAATATAATTGAAATGACTCACATTGATTCAGTACTACAAATACACGTAGATATAATTTCAATTGTTGTTAGTACAATAAGAATTTAGTCAACCTCAAGATGCCTATGTTAAAAGATCCATCAGTGAAGTACAAACCCTTCCCCCAAATCGACCTCCCCAATCGTACCTGGCCTACTAAGGTCTTAGATAAACCACCAAGATGGTTGTCCACAGATTTAAGAGATGGAAATCAATCTTTACCAGATCCTATGTCCATGAGTGAAAAGAAAGAGTACTTCAAGAAGTTGGTTGAAGTTGGTTTCAAAGAAATTGAAGTTTCTTTCCCTTCAGCATCTAAAATTGAATATGATTTCACCAGATTTGCTATTGAGAATGCTCCTGAGGATGTTACAATTCAAGTCTTATCTCCATGTAGAGAAGATTTAATTAAGAAAACAGTCGAATCCTTGAGAGGTGCTCATCGTGCTACTGTGCATATATATTTAGCAACATCTGCTTGTTTCCGGAATGTTGTATTTGGTATGACCAAAGAACAGACATTAGAATTGGCAGTAAAATGTACTAAATTAGTAAGGTCATTAACTAAGGATGATCCTTCACAACAAGATACTATCTGGGATTTTGAGTTTTCACCTGAGACTTTTTCCGATACTGATATGGATTTTGCAGTCCAGGTTTGTTCAGCCGTCAAGGAAGCTTGGGGCCCTTCTGTAGAAAAGCCCATTATATTTAATTTACCTGCCACTGTTGAAATGGCTACTCCAAATATTTACGCTGATCAAATTGAATATTTTGCTACCCATATTACAGAACGTGAAAAAATCTGTATTTCATTACACCCTCATAATGATAGAGGTTGTGCTGTTGCAGCTGCAGAATTAGGTCAAATGGCTGGTGCTGATAGGATTGAGGGTTGTGTATTTGGTAATGGTGAAAGAACTGGTAATGTTGATTTAGTCACATTAGCTCTTAATTTATACACCCAAGGTGTCTCACCTAAATTAGATTTCTCTGATATCAATGATGTGATCAATGTTGTTGAAAAATGTAATAAGATCCCTATACCTGCAAGAGCTCCATATGGTGGTTCGTTGGTTGTATGTGCATTCTCTGGATCTCATCAAGATGCCATTAAGAAAGGTTTCAATGTACACAGTAAGAAACTTAAAGAGGCCGGTGGTAAGCAAGTCCAATGGCAGTTACCATATTTGCCATTGGACCCAGAGGATATTGGAAGAACTTATGAAGCAATCATTAGAGTAAATTCACAATCTGGTAAGGGTGGTTCTTCCTGGGTTATTTTAAGAAACTTGGAATTGGACTTACCAAGAGGCTTACAAGTCGACTTTTCTAAAGTTGTGCAAAAAGAAGCCGAAATCAAAGGACAGGAATTATCAAATAGGGAATTATGTGACTTATTTAAGAAAGAATATTTCATTGACTACGAAAATGATATTGATGAGCACTATAAATTAATCGATTATTCTATTTCTGGTTCTAAGCAAGGATCTAGAACTATTGAAGTAGAATTAGAGATCAATGGAAAGCAAATTACTATCAAAGGAAATGGTAACGGTCCAATTTCAGCATTTGCTAATGCCCTTGCAAATGACTTGAATATAAATATCGATGTTAAACATTACCACGAACACTCCTTAGGTGCTGATTCAAACTCTAAGGCTGCTACTTACATAGAAGTCCAACTTGTTGGATCTGACGTCACTAGATGGGGTGTTGGTATTAATGAAGATGTTTCTCAAGCTTCATTCTTATCATTGGTTTCTATTTTAAATGGGTTACATAAATTAAAGCATGTATAAATCATAAGATACCTTATGTACTTTTTATAGTTTAATTCTGGATTTTTAAAATCTTAGTTTGAAATTAATACCTGCACATAATGTAACCCGAAAAGAAAACGAAAATGCCTTCAAAACATATAAATAGAAATATATAGAGTTAATGACGAAAGAAGATCAACAAATGGATATTGCTAATGCCTATAAACAAATTTCAGAAGCTGAAAATCAAGCAAGCACTTTAGAGAAAATGTTGGATGAACTTGATGCTAAAATGGATTCTATATTAGAAGAAGCCGAGAAGATTAATCAACAAGAAGAAGTTAGAACTGAAGATTCTGAAGAAAGAACTTAATAACTTTATTCTTAATGCTTTATCTATTGAATCTATATATCTAATTTTAACTGCTAATTTCACTTCGATGAACAAATTCTGGTTCTGAGGTTTCTTCAAATGGGTTAATAGGTAAGTTTGGATTGATTACAAGGTCTTCTGAAGAGTTCAATTCTGGTATGTTAATTTTCACAGGTTTAGTTGAATCTAACCACCATTTATTTATGTCAGAACTAGGTGGCGGTAATTCATTATCTCCATAATCGGAAATCAAATATGCAATATTCTTACTGTTAATTAATGCATCATTTATATCACCAATTTGATTCCTGTAGTTTTCATTTAATTCACTTGATAATGATTTCTTAATAGATTCGTTTATGATATTCAATGATATGTTAAAAGTTGCATAAACTGGTCTATGATCTGAGAATATAATGTCTTCATCACAGTCATAGAAAAGTGGCTTAACAATTTTATTTTTTGATAAACTCAAGATACGGTCTGTCCAGGCAGGTACTCTTTGCTTTTCACTTGTATCATAAGTTTTAGTACCATTATCAAATTTATAAGTTGGAGGGAATTTTATCTCCATTTCATCAAAAAATGGAAAACTGCCACCACTAGCCATTTCTTTATTTAATTGATCATATTCAAATAGCTTGACTAAATTCCTTTTTTCTATTAACATTTTTACATCCTCAATTGCAAGATCTATTCTATAATTTAAATCACCTATCCAAATCACTGCATCGTGATCCTTTATCCTTCTATTCTTGGTAAACTTCATTCTAGATAAAGTTTTGTAATTTTGGTGTCTTTCTATAACATTACTTGCTCCAGCTGCAAAATGTGACGCAACTAAGCATAACTCTGTATTATAGTATGTGAAACTAACAGCAACACCTCCTTTGTTGGCACTCATACCTCCAAAACCAGTCTTTTTGAAAGCACCCTCTACATTCATAATATTTGCAGCTTCGGGTTCTTTCACAAAAAGTAACAAGGCAATACCACCTAGTTGACCATTCCATAACGACAAGTATTTGGTCTTATCTGGATTATTATTATCCAATGTCTTTTTGATTTTTGATTCCCAAAATAATGTATTTTCAGATTTTGTATTAACCATTTTTCCAGGGGTTAATTCTACAATCTCTTCAAAACCGATCAATACGATATCATATGACTTCTTAACACCATATTTAGAAGGAAAAATCCATTCAGTAATATCACCTTTATAACAAGATCCGTTAACATTAAAAGTACTTGCATATACAGAAATATCTTTGGATGAACTAAACTCCTTTATTCTCTTATTCATTTCACCTTGGACATAATCATGTAATGGGTTGTGGAAAGAAAGTTGGTCTTGATCTTGTAATCTACCCAATAACTTGAGCATTGCTATCTCATTTGGTTTTCCTTCAACGACACCGCTTAGGTACTTTTTGGTTATATGTGATTTAACTGAACCTTTAGTAGACGTTGCACTGGAACCCAACAATTTATCTGAGCTGGAAGCAAAACCAAGAGTAAGTTTAGCTAAATAATCTTCATTTTCAGCCCAAAGTCTTGCATGTTTCACAAGTAAATCACTATCAACAGAAATTCCTATATCTCTAAATGCTAGAGTGATTACTTCTTGAGAAACAATCTTTGAAATTAAATTTGCCTTATTAAGACTATCAAATGAATTAATTCTGAAGACACCTTGTTGCTTACCAACATACAACCCTTTAGAATTATCATAAAATAATGCCCCATAGTCTAATATCGAGTCCACTAAATTATGGACAATACTGGAAGGATTTGTTGCTGAATATCCGATCTTTTTCATTGATGCTTTGGGAATTGTAATGTCTGTGAAAAGCAATTTAGATTGAGGAGAGACTGTAGAATCCGTAACTTCGTCTCTGCAGTGATTAAAATACTTTATGTGTTCCTTATAGTTTTGGCTTAATTCACCTTTGTATGTCTTCGGATCATCACTTAAAGAGTTAATTATATGAACTTCACCAAAATGATTCGTTAATTGATCAAAGTGTCGAGCCAACGCATGTTGAGAGGCTTCAAACGATCTAGGAAAAACTACTCGCTTGTTCTTCTTGGACAAAATATTCTTTTTCAAGTAAGTCTCCAAATGCCATATTGTTGGAACATTACCCCGGATGATAACATATGAAAAGCAAAATCGATCTGAATAAATAATTACTTCTGTTTCAGCAAAGTTTGATACTGAACCATTGTCATCACAACCCCAATCTCCAAAAAGAGGACCTGTTTTTTTGCATGATTGCTTCGAAATAAGTGTTAATAGAGCATTCTCATCACCATTAAGTACTGAGTTTACTGTTTGTGCATACCCTCTAGTAATAGTAATTAAAAAACCTGCTTTGTCAAATAGAGCACATTCATGACCTGATAGTCTACTTCTGAATTCAATTAATTCTGAATTCATGTAGGAATTCCACATAAACCTATTACAATATGAGTTTGTTGCTTGTAGCATGAATCCTGATTCTCTTATTCCTGTGAAACCTCTTTCTTGTAAACTAGATGTAATATCAAAGTCAGTAGAATAGAAAAATGAGCCCAGAGAGAGTAATTTCCTAACTGATGATGCTGGATATTCAGACCGGTCTCTCTCATGTTGATGGTGACCAGAATACACTTGTTCATCGTCAACATCCTTATTCATGAAATGGTCAAACTCATCATTGTTAAGACAATAAAAATCAACTTGTTTTATCCTATAGATTTTGTCATCCAAAGTGGGAGAGGCTATGAGCGAACTCTCAGTAATAAATCCTAGATATACATTTCCTTTCATATTCAACAATCCTATAAAACCAAGTAATTTTTTATTCTGCTTATTGGGAGTTATGTCTTTAAAATTGGAAAAATTAAGCAAATCCTGGTTAACAAATTCAACAATTATTTTGTTACAACTAGTAGAGTTAGTACCATCACTTTTGCCATGGCGGTTATCACTCTTATAAATGGGATATGGGTGTCTTATAATTAAAGCATACCCATTTCCGCATACAACAAATGATCTAGGTCTTTCATGTAGATATAATTTCATAATATAGTCATAGATGAATAAATAGCTAAACAAAACAATTTTAGTTGACAGATTGTTACCAATCGCTATCTGATTTTTCACATCCTGCATACATATAATATTAAAAATGGCTATATATAGTATACGTCAGAGAATTATTTTACTATATATACTTTCAAGATTGATAGATAGATAGATAATTAGTAGGCCTTTTTCGATTTCTTTTGCTTCAAGTGAGTTTCTGGAATCCAGCTTTCATCAAGAACTGCAGTGGAAGAAGCAGAAGGAGAAGCAGCCTTTTTGGCCTTAGAAACAGGTGCAGTACCTTGGATATATTTCTTACCCCAAACGTCATAAACAAAGTATAAAATGGCACCAAAAGTAGAAATTAATGCAGCTTCTAAAATTAATAATTGTGGATTGAAAAATGAAATTGGAACATCATCAACATCAACTAATTGACCTCTAACTTGAAGAGCACTCATTTTGCCTTCAAAACTAAGATAAATAAAAGGAGCTAAGACATACTTGTTTGGTACCATGTCGACATTAATCTTTTGTCTAAAGGTTTGAGATTCTCCAGGAATTACAGAAACTGGGCCAATAGCAGAAGTGGTTAAGTTAGCAGCAATGGCATTAGCAACTGGGTCAATTATAGCACCTCCAACAGCAGTAACAATGGCATCAGTTTCTTCGTTGTTTGAGAAAGTATACTCAATAATGAATTCTTCACCATTCTTTATTTCAGCAACATCTTGACCAGTAACACCAGGTAATCCAACAATCGTGTAATCAACTTCGAATTTTGATGTAACTTGTTGTTCAGCTTGTTGTTCGGCTTCAGCAGCAATTACTGATACGATACTAGCAGCGAATGCAATAACCTTGGAAAATTTCATGTTTAATACTGAAGTAATATATTCTAGAGTGGGTAATTATTCACTTTAAAACACGACGCTCACTTCCAAAAAATCGACACCAAATCAAAAATGTTAATCACGTGATAGAAATATTTCAATTTTAATAGTTCTTGATTCATTACATTCTAGATATATATCATAAACGGAAATAATGGCTCTCCTTTGTAAAGGGGGTGTTACTGTATACATATATGGAAAAATTCGAGCGAATAACTTATGTACAATATTAAGACGTCAAGACTTCAGCACTATTGTGGTTAACCAACAATTGCAAGTCGGAACGAGAGCATGTGTATTTCCACTATTGAATAGGACAAACTGTTTGATCAGATACAAAAGTACTATATCAAAGAATATTTCCCTAAAGAGGAAGAGTGTGCATCCACGAGATAATTTTAATACCTCAGATGACAAAGGCAAGCTGAATAGTAATTCAAAAAGGTTTGAAAGGTCAAAAAAAAGATTTCCAGATCATATTAATCAATATAACATAAAAAAGAATCTTTCTAAGTCCTTTTTAACTCAGAGAGAAAAAATAAGCGACCTTTTTAGTCAAGAATCGAATATTGCTGACCTCTTTAAGGATAGTAGAGCAGAAAATAAGACTAAGACAAGATCCGTAGGAACTTATGAAGTAATGAAAAGGAATCTTAATAATGGAAAAAATTTATTATATTATAGGTCAGAAATTCAAAACTCTTTAATGCTATTAGCTACATATTTTATCAATTCGATTTTGGTGGAAATTAATGTTAGAAAAACTTTCCACGATCAGGCAATAAAAAAGTATAGTTCCTCAACTCTATTTCGAGAGAGTTTGTTTGATAACATCAAAAGCAAAGATAAAAAAAATGAAATGTATAAAATTTTAGTAGGGTTATATGACCTCGAAGAGAGTGGTGTGCCTAATTGCTTGGATCAATTTATGGCGAAACTTCATTTAGAATCAGTTGACAAATTAATAAATATAGATTTGAAAAGAAGTGATGAGTTTAATTCATTAGAATTTTTGAGGTATACATTCACCCATATTAAAACGACACAGTATTTAAATTATGATCATAGTGATACTTTGAAATTTATTAAGTCAGAATGTCCAGTTGCTTTTAATAGCATGGAAATTAATAATGAAGAATTTTTGGAAAAATTTAACATGTGTTTCAACTCATATAATCCAGAAGAACCCTTGGGGCATTTAGAGTTGTTAGTAAGTCTTGTCAGAGTAATACTTAGCAGCCAAAAATACACCCCCAATTATTCCATTTTTATGCATTTACTTGAAAAGTTTGAAAATTGTAACCTTTTAAACTATCAATCGCTTGTTTATGATTCTTTGCCTTCGATAGATGATAGTAGATTAATATTGGCTAATCCAGTAGAAGGATATCAAAAACAAGGAAGAATGTCACATCAGTTCCAAGAATTAATTGAAAAAAACCCAAACTTTCTAGTCGGTTTACTTAGGTATCAGGTTCCTAGAGGTGATCTGTTCACATTACAAGAATTATTAACATTCTTCAATCTTAAGCAAGTCCAAGATCATGCAAAGCTCTTAAAGAAGACCAATTTGCTAAGTTTAGTATCTCAATCAAGATTTAAAAATAAAGAAATACGTTTAGCATTTGTTGAATTTAAATCTGACGAGCCGATTCTAGTACTGGTAGACTCAATATATACTGCAATAGACTGCTGCATCAAATTAAAGCAATACGAATATATTGATTTATTACTTACCAAATTAATATTGAATCTCTGTGAAAAAGATTCGCAATTGAAAGTTGTATTAAGTTTTGGAAATAACGAGAATTCAGCACTGGATTGCAGGGATTCATTGTTAATTTCAAAAGGTCTTCCTTTAACTACTATAGAGTCGAAGATCTTCACCAAAGACATATTCAAACTTTTATTGAAGACGTGTGTGGAATCAGATGATGTTGGAAGGTTATTATGGCTTTTACCGCATTTAGATAACTATTTGGCTACAAATATCGAGTCAAGCAAAACTCATATTGAAAGTATAGCAGAATTCTTAAATAAGAGTATGTTAAACGAAGAACCTATTTCTGAAGATGAGTACAGAAATTTCGTTGATGCAAACAAGAGATCCAAAATTGATATGGATTTAATATCGAATATATATGAAGCTTTAAAAGTGCTCAGACTTGATGGTAGAATTCTAACCTATGATGCAATGTTACATTTTGCAAATACTGACTCAAATCAAATTAAACTCAAAAAAAATAATCTGAGCAATGAAAGAATAAATTTCAACGAAAGAAAATACAGCTCAGAAGGTCCTGCAAGAGATTTATTTTTTAATATGAACTCATCTACTAAAGCATAGTTGAAAAACTAAGGAAGTTCATCATTCTGAAATCATGTATATAGAAAGTCATCAATCACGTGATGAAGCATCCATCTTAAATTTTTTTTTTTTGAAGAGAAAGACTCCATAGTATAAACCGATTTCGTGATAAATCAAAATAAACTACATTAATTTCTAGTTATCAGCATAATCATACAATACAGGTATTATCCATATTAGTCATCTAAATTGTAATTCGAAGGATCACTATTAAAGCATTGAATAAATCATTATTACTTCAACAATCAACTAGAAAGAATAACGCAAAATGAAATTTTTAACTACAAACTTTGTTAAATGTGCTATCAAGACTTGTGACTCCTCAGCTGACGCATTCCCATTACAATATTCTGAATGTCAGTTAGTTCAAGAGGAACAAGATTACAATCCTGAATTTATCGTGCACATGTTAAACAGGTTAAACTGGGATGCTGTCATCAAAGTCGCCAAGGATTTAGGCAATGAGACTTTACCACCTACGAAGCCAGAAAATTTAGATCCAATCATGGAAGATGATCAGCACATATTAAAGGAGTTACATACATTATTAGTAGAAACTCACATAATAGAAGGTAAGATGATATGCCGTAACTGTGGACATATATATCACATTAAGAACTCTATTCCTAATTTCCTCCTCCCACCTCATTTATGTTAAATATGAACGCTTGTAATATACGGATAGAATAGTTGTATGTACGAAAAAATTCGTAAGCTCTCACGTGTTCTTTCCCCAGTTGTAGAATGGAAATATCGCAATCGCCAAGTTTAGTTTAAAATAGTAATCTAGTGTTTGATTAGAGTCTTTATCGTGTAATAATTATAATCTTGGACATCACAATCATTACTAAGTTGGCCTAGTTGCTTTGTCAAAACTATATCAAATATCTTTTACAAGTTTGTATTGATAAAAGGTTTACTAATACGCATTCATAAAATTCATCGACAAAATGGTGAGTCTACAAGTTCCAATTTTGAGAGGTGATACGAATGATAAAGTAGATAATGAATCTGATAATAAAGGATTTATGACTGGTGTGGAAGAAAACAAAGAAGAACCAAGAAGCAGATCTATCTCTCTTTCAAAATGGCTATTTAACAAAGATCGATCTTCAAGTTCAACCCCAAACCCTACTTTGGATCAGGGAGATAAGGAGGTTGTAAGTGAAGAATCTAAGAAGCTGGTTGGTAATAAATTCAAGCAATTTTTCAAATTACCCAGTTCACCAAACTTAGGACAGAACGAGAAATATGAACCTGAGGATACTAAAGAAACCTCTGAAAAGAAACAAGATGAAAATAAGTACGAAGGAGCAGATATAGAAGAAGATATCACTATGCAGCAGAAATTTGTTAAAGATTATAACCAAACTTCTGGAGAAGAAAATTCAAAGGATTATTTTAAATCACCAAATGGTCAAAATATTTCAATTACTATTCCGAAAATCAAAACTGAAGATTGTGAACCCACGAGCCCGGTTCTTAACTCTAGTTTATACTTTGCATATCAAGGTTTTCCACCACATCATGGGGAAGACAATTCTCATTCATTGGCCAATGCAATGAAGCAAGACAATCTTGCAGTCCTGTTAAGGCACAATGATTCTATTTTTTCTTTAAATGACAATGGTGTTATCCAACCCCCTGAATCACGTAACCAACAAGACTTAAATACTTCTTCGATATCGGATGATGAAAAACCTACTCAAGAAAAGCCTACTCACGAAGAGCCTACTCACGAAAAGCCTACTCACGAAAAGCCTACTCACGAACAGCCTACCTATGAACAGCCCCCCTATTTTACTAATTCTCAATATGGTGTACCTGTAGATAAATCGGAGGTGGAAAATAATGCTATCAAGGATTCTAAAGAAGACAATTCGAATACTTTAAGTATGCCAAAGTCGTCATTTCAACGTACTTTGAGGAGAGTTGCATCGGCGCCATTGGTTCATCGTATTCTTAATGAAAATAAGGCTACTTCAAATAACCTGACAGAGCAGAAGACTTCAGAAGATGCACCTTTTGATTTAAATCAACATATTGGGGAACTTAACATCGCTGGAAGACCAAGGACTTATACCCAAGACCGAATGTATTCAAATGCTGCTACTAAAATATTAGATGCACAAGTCGATCATAATTGTTTTGAAAAGATTAAATTACTAGGAAAAGGTGATGTTGGAAAAGTCTATCTAGTTAAAGAGAAGGTATCTAATAAGCTATATGCTATGAAGGTTTTAAGTAAAAAGGAAATGATTGAAAGAAATAAAATTAAGAGAGCACTTGCGGAGCAAGAAATTTTATCTACAAGTAATCATCCTTTTATTGTCACATTATATCATTCATTTCAATCGGAAGATTATTTGTATTTATGTATGGAATATTGTATGGGTGGTGAATTTTTCAGAGCATTGCAGACCCGAGAGAGCAAGTCAATTTCTGAAGCTGATGCTAAATTCTATGCTGCTGAAGTAACAGCAGCTTTGGAATATTTACATTTAATGGGTTTTATATACAGAGATTTGAAACCCGAAAATATATTACTACACCAATCGGGACATATTATGTTAAGTGATTTCGATTTGTCAAAGCAATCTGAAAGTGCAAAAAATCCTGCAATATCATTTGGGAAGAATTCTCACAACCATTCAAACCCAACCCTAGATACTAAGGCCTGTATTGATGGTTTCAGAACGAATTCTTTTGTTGGTACTGAAGAATATATTGCTCCAGAGGTTATTAGGGGTGATGGGCACACAAGCGCAGTGGACTGGTGGACTTTGGGTATATTGATATATGAAATGTTATTTGGTACAACACCTTTCAAAGGAAAGGATAGAAAGAGAACTTTTAGTAACATTTTAAAGAAAGATGTCAAATTTCTTGATTCTAAACACATTTCATCTAATTGCAAAAGTTTGATAAAGAAACTTCTCATCAAAGATGAGCATAAGAGGTTGGGATCTAAGACTGGTGCTTCAGATATTAAGAATCATATATTTTTCAAAAATACCCAATGGGCTTTACTTAGGCATGAGAAGCCCCCAATGATTCCTGTCCTAACTAAGTCAAATAAAGCTGAAAGTTCTGGAACCTATTCAGATGATAGTGAAGATGGAGGTCAAACTAATAAGGATACGAAAGATGATAAGAAAGCAAATTCTCAAGCACCTAATCTGAAAAAAATGGAGAATGATCCTTTTGCAAACTTTAGTTCAGTAACGTTACATTATAATGAAACTGATTCAACTACTCAACAAGGGTTAGTATATAGCTCCGATGATTCTATGTTCGCAAGTGTCGCTTACACAATGACAAGTCATAGCTCTCCAGCAAAACAAAAAGGATACATAAGAAAATAATTCATTATATATATAGACGATGATCAAATCTATGAATTAAACTTTAAGAATTTGTAGAATATCACACCTCCAACATTACTCTACTAACAACTTCATCTACATGTACTGAAGGATTATATTAGGAAAAGGTATGTATACTTTCGATTAAGTAAATCAATATAGAATGAATCAATGAAATAAACTGCTTATTCCAATGATTTCTGGAAATAAAATAAAAATTTAGGAGTATCATATCTCATAGACGGAATGTGAAGTTAAATGCCAGGAACGCCCAACAGACGGCACGAAACGTGTTAGTTATTACATCAAGATAAATGTACGGTGGCTATGTAGTCGGAACCCGTTAAGGAATTTCTAAAACCCCCCTGGACGCTCAAACGTCTTAAAAATCTCTTTCAACGTCAGAGTTGATGTGATGCTCTCACGAGTAGGCAAGCGTGAAGCGTTAAAATTAGTCACCAAGCTTCTTTGCTGTAATGCAGGGTAGAACTGCCCCTAGTACAAGATTTTTGGTGGTGGTAGTAGCAAATATTCAAATGAGAACTTTGAAGATAGAAGTGGGGAATGGTTCCATGTCAATAGCTGTTGGAAATAGGCTTCCTCTATAGCTGTCCAAACCCCTTCCGGATGCGGGGATCACAGATTCCGCTTTTGGGTTGCATGAAACAACTAAAAATAATATTGTTATGCTGTGCGATTACTTTTTTAAGCTAATTCTAGAAGTCGCCACATTGAGATGACCGGTTAAAATTTCCACCCTTACCGTAAGTAATTTCCGACTAATTATTGGTAAGCGGAAAAATACGTAATCAGCATGTAAGAAAATTGATTTACATTTGACAACGAACTAGGTTCGAATTATAGTAGTCAATAAACTAAAAAGAAGACTTAAGTATTTCTAAAAAAATAACCGAAAAGTTAAAATATTCTAGGTGACTTTCTGCTATTCTGGCTGCAAATATTCCTAGAATTTCTACCAAGCAGCTTATACTTAAAGCTAACGGTAATATTGAAAATTGTTCAATATTTGATCAATTTAAGAACTTTGTAGAAAGGCTATTTGTGTTATCAACAATAAAACTTAAGCTCCATCATTGTATTTATCAAGACTCTTTGAGAAAATCTTTTCTTAGTTGTGATAAGTGGTGAAATTGTGTAGCATAACTTTAAGAGTTTCAATAGTTCTATCTGCTCTGAAAATGTCAATATTTGGACAAATTAAAGACGTTAAATTCTAATTTGAGAAGAAATCAACTAACGATAAATAGACAACGTCAAGCTCGTAAATAAAAGAACTTAAATTCTAAAAAAATTAAATAGAACAATAATCAATTAAAAAAAAAATAGTCCTAAAAACTTTCAAAAAATTTCACTTAATCATTTTATGGAACTAAGTTAAAGAACAAGGGTGGATTTAACTTTGTCAGAAGTCAACCCAGCCATATTTATAAGATTCAGGATAACACTTGTTCCTACCAGCGTTTTCTATAGTAGGCATGAATAACTTTAGGAAAAAGATAATATCTTTAAATTTAGATAATTTCAAACAGGTAACACTTCTTAGTTAGGGTTACATAGCTGAATAAGCTTATCTAGTCATGTTAAATTATTTTCATGGTCATAAAGATAAGAAAAAATACATTAACTTAGTCGTTGAAGAATATTAACGGCATTCATAAAAAACTTTTAATATTTATTTTTTTTAAAACGTAGCTGTCTATTTAATATACAATTTTGGAAGGACGGAATTAACGATAAAGTTGGACGTACAATAATCTAACTTAACAGTTAACCAAGTTGATGATCTTTAAGTGGATGGAATGACATTGTGGAGCAACGTTTTCATCATATAAGTTGTAGAAATCACCAGAAGCACATTGCCAGAAAACATCATTATCACCGATAGCTAAATTTCCTTCTGGAGTAATGCTCCAGCCAGCAGCGTAAATAGAACCTGCTTGAGGTGGTGGACCATCGAATTGGAATTGTCTATTTGCAACAATAGCTCCGATTCTGCCCTTTTGATCAGTTAAAACAGAATCATTCAAAACCATTGCTAAAGAATTTTCAGTTAAACAAGCGGATGAAATATCACTATCGGAATTTGCGGCATCGGTTGCTTGGACTTGACCATCAGTAATTTGAGAAACATTTGCTTCAGTTGTGGATGTAGTTTGATGTTGTATTTGTCCATCGCCTATTTGATTTATAACTTGAGCGGTAGATGTTGTGGTAGTTTGGTGTTGAATTTGTCCATCCCCTATTTGATTTATAACTTGAGCAGTAGTTGCAGTTTGATGTTGAATTTGGCCGTCTCCAATTTGATTAACGACTTGAGCTGTAGAAGTCTGATGCTGAATTTGACCATCTCCAATTTGGTTAATAACCTCGGCGGTGGTTGCGGAAATGTATGATAAAGTTTCTGAAGTTTGTTGTTGAATTTGACCATCTCCAATTTGGTTTACAACATCTCTCTTTGCTGGTGCAGTAGCACTTGCTTCGACATTTCCACTACTTGCTGAAGCGCTAATTGTTACTACCTCAATACCAAAGCTAGTATTATAATCACTAGTAGCACCTGAGTAGGTTGCAGTTGGTGTTAATGTAGTCCATGGTTCAGCAGGAATAGTAGCAGCCATGGAAGATGCGACCATAGAGGCTGTGGCAAAAACTCTTGTATATCTCATTGTTATTTATTTTTAGTTGTAATTAATAAATATCAAACCAAAATTATGGTTAGAAATCCTGAGACTTTATACCCAACGGTTAGCAAAATAATTGGGATCATTCTAAATTAATTTTCATTGATTCATAACAAATGGCTTGGATAATATGCTTTTCTCCACAAAACTTTTCTTGGTGTGATCCAACTGCCTGTAGGACTGGATCACTTCTAATTGAATTAGTTTAAAAGTTAAACAAACCAGCCAGTGATTGCTGGGTAAGTGTGCCCAATGGCTGGTTTTTGTTTAAAAAATGACACTACATTGGATGATAGAGCTGGCTAAGGTGGCTGGCTGCGAAAATTAAGAAAACAAACAAAAATTGGACCAACTTTGTGTAATATTAATTTTAATTCAAAATTCGAACCCTGGGCAATTGTTAAGTGCAGGATATCATATATTTTTGTGTTGTATGATGGAACCTTAAAAGGGCGTACGGATACAGGATAATATTTCTTGGTGAGTACGAATTATAATCGGGCTATCACACATAAACCGATAAAGAATTCTGAATAAAAGTATTGTCTCAACGATGCAGATCCCTTGTTACGGAATGCAGCAACAATAAACTTTTAGAACAAATTGGTTCGGAGAATATCTACGGCATTTTTATTCTAATTAAAGTATAAGATTCCATGTAGCATTAGGAAATGTGCCCACTGCTGCATAATTAGTGACCAAAATAGTACAAAATCGTTTACAAAATATTTTATCAAATATTTCGAATATGTAGTTAGAAAACCCCCGTCAATCATCATAATATGCTAAAATGTTTAATAAGATTTATTGCATTCTGATGAATAGAATCTTACATCTTAATATAGTAATATAGTAATATGCCAAATAACCTCATTGATGTTGTAATTGTTATCCTGCATTTATTATGAATGTCTCCCTGTATCTCGGGAAAATAGGAAGGTGATCAAACTTCCGACCCCCAAGCCGATTCTAAGCAATACATGGCGAAAATGAGAACCTTCCACACAGGTATCGAAGTTACATTCCTGTGTAAACTTTTAGTAAAATTCGGCAACTATTTTTCCATTCCGATTCTCAAACCCACTATTATATAAACAACAGCTGTTATATAGTCAGATATGAAAGTTTTATAGAGTTTACTGAATATAGAAATTATTAGTGTTAATAAAAGAATTTATTAGACTCGATTTATTTTTTGTAAAATGCTGTAATTGCGTATGTAGAACAAGACAATTTAGTAAAAGAATCGGTTTACGAGACAATCGGATTTACTAAAGATTTGCATATTTAGCAAAACCTTTCTGAGGACTTTAAAAATTAAAACTACTCTCTTCAATGGTCAGAAAGTAAGCCTCAAATGGATCACTTTCATAATGGATATGAATCTGGATATGCAAATAACTTTGAATCCAAAGCTATAGCAGAAAATGATTCTATTGATTATCCAGGAAAACAAAATGTTTCCGAGCTACAACAAACACCTTTTTATGTAGATTCTTTCAATAACATGATGTTAAGTTCAACTCAGAGATATACTGCTTCATCTACCCATGTAAGCTCCCAATATGGTACAAGAGGACATTGGTTAGAGAGAGAGATCCCATATTGCAATGATAACCACTCTACGTCGATCAATGAGAACTTGTTGGATGGCCAACCATATTCAAGACTAGTAGATATGCAAGGATCAATTAGCAATGCATTTCAACTTAATTCTACCCAAAATTCTCCTATAGTTCCTCAAAGTATTCAGAATACACTAATTCATCAAACAGGTCAACTATACCCAGCTGATCATACCCAAAATGCCCCACATACTCAATCGATAGGTACACCATATAGGACTAATAGTACAAACAATCTTGCAGAATTCTACAATCGTATGATAGGTGGTCATCGTAATGTAAACTACGAAAGTGATATCCAAACTCCTACTCACTTAGATGAAAGGAACTTTATTGGCACTCTTAACACCGCTAACCATAACAATGCATCTGAAGAAGGAAAATATATGTTTGGTAGAGAACAGCAAATGACTCCAAATGAAGATTTAAAGTCGAGTTATGATCATTACCATCAAAATTACATTGCTTCAACAACATATAGTGACAACTCCCTAGAAAAGATCGACGAGGGCCACCATCAGCAAAGCAGTCATTCAACTTTGGATCACGGTCTATCGACGTCATGTACTCCAATCAACCTCCAGCCTCTTATTAGTTGTGAATATGAGAAGAGAGTGATATATACGCCGGTTTCAGCACAAACATCAGTATCAGAATTAGGTTCACTATCAGAGTTAGGAGTATCGGAATTAAGCGTATCAGGTTCAACACCCTTGCAAGATCCTGGATCTGTATCTGATCAAATAACAGTTCCAGATCAATTATCAGAGAATGTACCAATGTCAAAACAATTACCAATATCAGAGCATAATTACGCTTTACATATTCAACAAGATACACCTACAAAATTAAATATTTCAAAAACCAAAGAAACAGAGGAAACAAAGGAAATGAAGGAAACCGTTTCGCAATCAAGGCATATATGTAATATATGCCATAAAAGATTCCAAAGACCTTCATCTTTGCAAATCCATCACTATACCCATACCGGCGAAAAGTTTTTTGAATGTCCTGATCCTACTTGTGGCAAAAAGTTCTCTGTTAAGTCTAACATGACTCGGCACTTCAAGTTGCACCAACGCGGGCATAAAAGGCTGTAAACCACCTTTAAAACTTTGCCATAGTAGAGCACTATATTGTGCAATCAGTGAATAAAAAAAACGATTTAATCAATTGGGAATACAAGAGAGAAATTGGACTTAACTATACTGAGTGATATGTGTCTCTTGTAACTATTCTGATTAATTCACGGACGCCATTAACGACTATCTGCATATAAACTATATAATTCTTACTTACCTTCTATAAAATGGATTTATTTAATTCTCAACTCGTAACTTTTACAACCATGGGCCGATCTTCTCACAAGGCAATCTACCGTTTTGCAGGCTTGGCAACTTTCGGTAGCTGCAATAGAATTTAGGAATGTCGTTCTTGTCCCCAAAAAAAAAATGCGACTTTATCCGTTTCTTCGGATTTAAGTTTTGACCTGAGCGTACCTTAATTTATTTGAAAGAAGTGTGCTAGTTTATATCTATGTAAAGGTTTTTATGTTCATCTATATAATTAATGTGTGTATTTTCTTATTCATAAATTTATCACATTGGAACGCTATAAAAAAGGAACAAATAAGAGTATAATATAATTCCTAATATAGATAACGAAAAGAATTGTTAATAAGAATATCTATTGGTTGAAATATCATGATAAATTATCCTCATTTATCCATACTTATCAGTTACCTCAACTAGAAGTGAATAGATACTATCTATTATCATTACTAGTTAGAACTGAAAGAAATAGACCTCTCCTGTTATTTACGAATACTTACATACAGTACCCCAAAATATACAGTACTCAATAATGATATTTGTCTGTCACGTGCTTTCATCGTTTGTGTAATTTTAATTTTCTACCAACCAAAATTAATCCATTACGTGCAATATTATCATTAAGAAACCGTCTACAAATTTATTAGTACAAAATGGCTGGAGCACATCACGTAGCCAAATACATCCGTCATGCCCCAGTGGCTAAACCTCATGTTGATGCCAAGATTAAATGGCTTTCAAAAGCCTTAGGTGCTACCATGTGGTTCTACATATTCTACCGAGTTAAAGAAGATGGTCCAGTTATGTTCGGTCAAAAGTTACCATTTGAACACCATTAAATTGATTATTTTGCATTGATGTATTGTCACATTGGACTAAGAAATTTACATGCTATGTGAACAATTGGATGTATATTACTTATATAGTATTGCATACGAAAACAGGATCTTATGCAATGTTCACTTATATTAGAAAATTAAATACAACGCTACATGAACTTTGAATGATGTGTAATTCTTATTTTTAGAGGGGGTTATATTATTAGTAGACGTCTAGTCTATGGTTTTCCTCTACTTCTTACTGGCTTTCCTCGGAAAAAGCCTCTTTTGTTATTACTCCTACCTCTTCCTCTTGAACCACGATAATAACCACGGGAACTATTCCCTCTAGTTCTTACGGAATCATCGTATCCATCTTCATCATACTCAATATATTCCTCAGATTTTTCTGTTGTTTTTGTTGGGTTCGTATCAGTATCATCGTAATTCTGGTAAAATGTAGGATCTTTATCATATATATGTTTATTTCTACTTGGTTTGAAAGAATAATCTACCGAATTAGTTCTCAGACCACCTTTATAATTCTCCCCATTGTATAGTTCATCTGACACATCCTCCGATTCTTGAAGCTTGAAATCAAAATTAAACCCCTGACTATTACAATACTCCAATTTGAAATTGCTATATTTATTCAAATTGAACACCATAATGTTGTACTCCTGAATGTTACGCGAGTAATGGTCACAAAGGTTAAAATGCCATAAGTTATAATAGGCTTGAAAGTAATAATCGTTTATCTTTTTGAGGATCAATTTGTTTGTTTCCAGATCTTCTTTAGTTTCTTTTAAACTTAATGGAACTATCTTGTCAATAGAGTCGTTGATAGATACGGGTATTTTATCAAAGATACTCAACCCCAATTCAATCAATTCAATTATGTGATCATTTCCCTCTTTATTTAATACATCTGCAAGATCATTTTTAACAACAGTCCATAATTCCCCTAATATCATTCTCAACCTGGAAAACTTTGACCTATAATTTTCGATGTAACCAGCTGATCCTCCCATATTATCAACAAAACTCATCCCATTCCCCATTATGGGGTATCTAAAGTGTAATCCCTGACTAATGGTGAAGTCAGCGTTGGTCATAATAGCCAAATGTTCCAATAATGGTGATTTAACAACTGGAGGATGGCTGACAAAAATATTGATAGTGTTTTTATTACTACTATTAACGTAGTTTGTATATAATTCTGCAATTTGAAGCAAAGTCATCCATACATCTCCTGCTCTTCCGCTTACTTTCTCATGGTCTAAATTGCCGCTGTCAAATAAGCCATGTATTTTTAATGTGCCACCAATTCCGTAAATTCTGATATTTGGCTGTGACTCTAACGGCGTTGGGATTTCATATAAATTAGTATGATCAATGAGGTGTAGATTAGGAATGGTAAGTTCTCCAGACTGAAACTTCAGAACAATTTCAGGATCATCTAATGGCCCGAATATTGTATAAACAGGACAGGGAAATCGCTTGACTCCTTTTAAGTAGAGATCTAATTGACTAATTGAGTTCTGAGACTCAAGCAACTTCTCTTTAAAGTAGTCGATATCTTCATTAGGAGTTGTCGAACTTATGATAGTACTCAGATTATTGAGCTCTTCAGCCAACTCTGGCTCCAATACTTCTTGAAAGGCAACAATTTGTTTGAGGTAATTTATATCACTACAATTCACTATGGTTTCTCTATTCCAAAACCCAAAATTCCCCGTATGAATAAAGATATCTATCACCCTGTTTTCTTCTTTCTGGTTATCATATAACTCTTGCACCGAGCCTAAATTCCCCTGTACATCAGACAAAGCTAGTATTCTGAGTGATTCTTGCGATGCCATTTATATATACAGATAGATATATAAACAAATTATACTTTTCTAGGTTTCTTAAATAGTTGTTGATCTTACTCGTTCTCGCTTATATTAATTAGATAATTTATCGCGATATTAAAATATGATCTTTTAAATTTTCTTATAGCAAATTGAGTGGTAAAGGCAGTTGGTAGAACATTATGCTAGAGCCACAACAAAGATTAAGGAACGCAGTTATACAGGGGAATCTACCGTTGACTAAGAGACTCCTAGCACGATTTCCTGAACTCTGGCTAAATGTTGACCCTAACTATAAAGGTTGGAGTAACTTACACTTTGCATCATATCATGGGAATTATTTGATATGCTTCCATCTAATTTCATTTATAAACAAGAATTTGGAATCTATAAGAATCAGCTACTCTCAGTTGGATTTATTGACATTTGATAGATTAAGTGTGTTGCACTTGGCATTGATCAAGCACCACTCACAGACTTTGCATTACTTATTACAAGAATTTCCAGGACAAACCTGGTTGAATTTCCCTGGTGGAAATTTAGAACAGACTCCGTTACATTATGCGTGTATTCATGGATTTGAAGACGGTGTGAAATTATTGTTAGAATTTGGAGGAGATTGGAAAATACAGGACAAAGAAGGTAATACTTGTCTTCATTATTGCTTCCAGTATGGAAGCAAATCATGTATCAAGAGTTTATTTCGTTTTATTCTTCAGCAATATGAAAAGCCAGAGGCTATAGCGGTGATTAAAAAATTTGAAAAAGTGAAGAATAAAAAAGGCTGGCAAGCAGTAGATTTTGCTGCCACTTTCAAACTTATCGGGACCTACCAATCATTAAAGGATAATTTATTTGCGCATGATTATTACATGAACAATGATATTTCATCTACAGCTTTATATTTCAGTCCACAACCAGCTTCAGTGGAGAAAAATGAAGTCAATACAGGTGACAATAAGGTTTTATCGAGCCAAATATTGTCAGTACTGCAGCAGAGTGATTTACAAGACTCTGACAAAAATACTGTAGAGCTGGACGATCGGAATAGGATTTTAAAGAGCCGGGCTCATTCACAATCCCTTCCTGATAGCACTGATCCTTTGCAAATTAAGCCAACAATACCGCACACAAGAAATAGATCTCAGACTACAGCTAATAGTAGGGCTCCAAATTTAGTAATGTCTAGTGTTAATTCGCCTCGGACCCCAACATTCAACAATATACCTCAATTTACGCCATTAAGTTATTCCTCATCTGTGAAATCAGTTACTATTTCACCTTCTGTTAGGAATAATTCCTCTACAAGAGTAGAAGCACCACCTTCTCCACAATCAAGTTATTCCTCCAGTCCAATGATGAATTCTCCTTTCCATAATATGAAACGTACGGAAACAATACCTGTAAATCCTTTTAGTCCATTAAAAGTGGATACCGAAAAATGGCCTTCAGTTAGTAGTTCATCGTTAAAAGAAGTTGATATCACGTCACCAAATAATATATCAAGATTTGAATCTTACAATGATGCAAATTCTGTTCCGGTATATTTTCTGCAGCCATTCATAGTTACATCCACTACTCCTTCGCCAAAAAAACAAACACATTACCAAAAGGTTAGGTCAAGGTCATCATCTTCAACTTCTTCGCTTGCTATGAAGCTTCCAAATAACGGTAGCAGGACTTCATTAGGAGAAAATGGCACAAAGAGCCTGACTCCACACTTACGAAAAAGTACATCAATTAATGGAATTAGACAAAATAATGTGGAAGTGAAATCATCTAGATCATCATCAATATCTGCTATCCCTGTTTCACAACAATCTGACGTTTCTCCGAAAAAGTCCAGTATCAGCAATGTGTCCTTCAGTAGAATTAGATAGCGCTTCGCGCTATTCAAAAAAATATTAAATATGATTTATAGTAATCTATACTTTTTTAAGTAAATGCCCCCTAAGAAAGTTCAATTATCGATAAGTAAATACTTTACTGCGTCCAAAAAGAAGGATGGAATAAACCATTCTTTAATATCGCCAAAAAACGTAAACTTAGGGAAAAATAAGGAAGCAAATGAGGAACGTATAGCTTCAAAAGACCAAGAGGCTGGAAATGACGAGAAAGAAGAGAATTTGGTTGAAACAATTGATCTGGATCTGGTTGACTCAAAAGCACATAAGACTCCTGTGAATAAGAATAAGAGAAAGAGCAGCAATGATGGAAAGAATCAAAAAAAAGCTAAATCAAACTATACCCCATTAGAATCACAAATCATTCAATTCAAATCGGATAATAAAGATAAAATGTTACTTTTCCAAGTAGGTTATAAATATAAGTTGTATGGAGAAGATGCAAAAGCAGGCTCCGAGATTTTGAACATTATGTACGTGGAAGATAAGAAAAATGATATATTTTCATATTGCTCTTTTCCTATTTTCAAATTGCATATAAATTTAAAAAGATTACTTAATTTTGGTTATAAAATTGGTGTTGTTAAGCAAGTTGAGTCAGCCATTATAAAATCTGTTGAAAAAACTACCAATGCTGATGTCATGAGACGTGAAATTGAGGGGATATATACCAAGGGTACCTATATGAATGATGAATTTCTGGAGAGTGGAAATAATATTTCAATATTTGAAGAAGAAAACCAAAATTACATAGTTTGTGTAAACGATACTAAACCAAAGAAGTCCTCTATTGTTGCGATACAACCATTGACTGGTGATATTGTATATGATGAGTTCACTGATGATACAAAGAAGCAGGAATTAGAAATAAGATTACATTATCTAAATCCAAGTGAGATAGTTATAATTAATAATGAAGATTCAATCATGATAAATACAATGAAGATAGTAAGATCGGTTTGTGGTGATGTTCAGATGATTCATAGTAAGACAAAAAATCAAGATACGGTTTTGCAAGAGCTTCATCAATTTTTTTCAACAATTAAAAATGGTGAATATCAGCATTTATCTCAAGTCTATGAAGATACATTTACTCCGGATATTCTATGTTGTGTTAATGAACTAATCTTATATCTAAATGAATTTAAATTAAGTGGTTCGTTCTTGATCCCGGAGAATATTTCAAATTTCAGGCAGTCCAATAAACATATGGTATTGCAAAGTAATGTAATAAAAGAACTTGAAATATTTCGGAATAGTACGGATCCAACAGTTCTGAAAGGTTCTTTAGCATGGCTTTTAAATAAATCAAAAACAAGATTTGGTAATAGGCTTTTGAATAAATGGATTTCAAGGCCATTGATTCAAAAGGCTCTTATCGAGGAAAGGTCTTCAGCAGTAGAGGATATTAAAAAAGAATATAATCACTTCATTGAATGTATTGAAAATCAATTACAGAAGATAGGCAATAAATATGATTTAGAAGAAATTCTTATAAAGATACATTATTCTGCAACATATGGGTCTGGTAAAGTCAGCAGAAAGGAGTTGTATTTATTCTTGGAGTGTTTTGACAATCTTTCTTCCATGATTAAACCGTTTGAAGAAACAATTGAAAACTTTAATAAACAGGCAAAATCACCACTTCTTCGTGGAATATTTGAAAATTTGATCAAGATAAATGACAATAATATTCCCTCAAAATTTTTGAAAATGATTAATCCTTCGTATATTTTAAATGAAGCGGGTGATATTAACAAACAAAAAGTTCAATTCTTTGATCTTAACTACCATCCTTGGGAAAATATTATCAATGAAAAAAAGGAAATAGAAAATATAGAAGTCCAACTAGATGAAGAATTAGAAAAGATAAAGCAATATCTCAAGCGACCCCAACTTAAATATATAACAATTAAGAATGAGCCGTTTTTAATTGAAGTTAGAAATACACAAGTTGATTCTTTGCCAAATGACTGGCAGAAAATTGGCGGTACAACTACTGTTTCCAGATTCAGAACCCCTAGAATTTCAGAGCTTTATAAATTACATCAATACCATACCGAAATGTTGTATTTATCCTCTGATTCGGCATATCAAGAATTCCTTAGCATGGTGAACCTGGAGTACTCTTTTTTTCATAAAATTATTAACGATTTGGCTGTGATAGATTGTATATTAGCATTAAAATCAGTCAGTGAATTACAGGGTAATTATATTAAACCTCATTTAACTGATGAGCAGGTAATAAATGTGACAAAGAGCCGAAACCCCATTATTGAAAACCTTCCACATACTAAAACATATGTTGAAAATGACGTAAATATAAGTTATGATAGAGATAGAGTGATAATTATTACAGGACCAAATATGGGTGGAAAATCTTCATATGTAAAGCAAGTAGCTTTATTGGTAATTATGGCCCAAATTGGATGTTACTTACCTTGTGAGTCTGCTACAATAGGTATATTTGATTCGATATTTGTCAGGATGGGGGCTTCTGATAATATTTTGAAAGGAGAGTCAACTTTTATGACAGAATTGTTAGAATGTAGTAACATCTTGAAGAATATGACTGACAAATCATTAATAATTCTTGATGAAATTGGTAGGGGTACAGGCACGAATGATGGGATTGCAATAGCATATTCAATATTAAGATATTTGATAGAGATCCCTTTAAAGCCGTTAACATTATTTATAACACATTATCCTTCTCTTCATATCCTAGAAGATTCAAACAAAGGCATTGTTAAAAATTATCATATGGGATATAAAAAGATCCTGAAATCTAAGAGTGAATTTGATGAGATTATTTTTCTTTATACATTAGTAAGAGGTGTCGCAAGTAGCCTGTATGGTCTAAATGTTGCAAAATTAGCGGGTTTGCCAGATACGGTTATAAATAGGGCTTTTGAAGTTAGTGAAAATTTAAAGGATGAGATAGAACAGTCTAATATTCAAAAGTTCAGCCTCTTATTTTGTAAAATAATCAAATCATTGACTGAAAACAAAAATGTCGATATAATTGAAATCGATAAACTAAATACTTATATATAAACTTTATTATAATAGATTGAAAAATTCCAAAGCACAATTATTGAAATGTTCAGGATTATCTAGATAAATATGATGACCAGCATTCTCAATTACCTTAAAGTTCGCTAATCCTTTGTTCAAACTAGTTATTTTCTCATAAACATGTTTCCCTCCTTTGATATTCATCCAATCTTTATCACCATACATCCATAAAGATTCTATTTTAGAGTCAGCTAAAAATTCAACAAACCCTCTATCACTTAACGGGAGCATTGCTAGAATTTCGTGGTTTATTAATTTTGTAATAGCTAATTCTCCAGAGCCCTGATATTGATTAAAGATTGAATATGAATACTTATGTAGCTTTAAAATTAAATCATTTGATAGGTCTCCGTTATTTGACAGTAGATTCCTAAACCTTTGGAATGACCAATAAGATAATATTTTTGAATATAGAGGGCCAAATTTCTGTAGCAATTGGAAAGGTGACATATTGTATTCCCATAACTTTTTTAGCAAGAAATGTCTAGGGAATTTTGGTTTTCCTAAATGTTCCCAAAGTAGAAGAAGTTCTTCGGATACTTCTTCCAGGTCAGTAAATTCCCCGAGCTCTCTGAATGGATCACTACCATTTTCGTAATAATTGAATTGATATTTTTTCAGGTTTATTAAACTAAACGGGCTCGATTCGGTGCCCATAGGACTGACAATTACAAACTGATCAACGATTTTAGAATCGTCATTAATATCTCCCTTATACTGATTATTATACTTCATTAGATAACAACTTGATAAATAAGCACCCATGGAATGAGCAATTAATTTAAATTTACGGATTTTCCTTTTTAATCTCCATTCTTCAATTCTTGTGATAAACCAATTTTCTATATCCAATACTTGCTTGATTTTCTGTTTGCTTGATAATGGTGTAATGATGAATTCTGGGGGAAACTGAGGTCTTGACGAATTTCCGAAGCCCAATAAATCTATTACATGAAGTCGTATTCCTGGCTTCGCTTTCACTATCTGTTCAATATTCTTAACAAAGTAGCCAAAAGCTGCCATGTAGCCATGTATAATAACAATATGAATTTCATCTTCTACATCAACGAGTTCTGTATTGTTTTCAACGTAAAATTCATGTATGAACAAGCCGGGCTCTACTTCAACATCTATGATTTCACCATTTATTTTTCCATCTTTTGACTCTTCATTTAAATTACTAGGATCTTTTATATAAACGTCATCAGATAGAATTGCTTTTAATAATTCATACTCGATCATTTTATTTGACATTTTTGCTTTCTCGCAAGTCTTATCAGCAGAGGGCCTCATAAGTTCTGCTGAACAGCTCCACCAATCTTTGAAAGAATGTAACAAAGATATGGAGGTACTACTCTTTGCGACCATAGAGTCTATACCTTCGTAGCTTGATATCTCTGGCGCTATGTCTTGAACTAATGTTGACATACTTTTAATATAAGAAATTAATTAAATATCTGTCTCCTTATCTTTTAATTTTGAGCAGTTTTGTGACACAAGGCTGAAGATGCAAAAATAATCACAGATCTTGCGTTATCGGCCAGATCTAGCAAACAAACTTATTAGTTTACTAAATTGCCAAGCCATCTCTTGGTCTCCATTTAATGATAATGTAAATACTACAGCTCTTGTTTGGGAATATTAGTTGATGTTGTGTGAAGTAATCCACTTAAGAATATATCTTATGGTATTTTGTTCTCCTGATAAGCTTCCCACCCTAGTTTTAGTATATGGTTTGTAGAAGCTCTACAATCAATATATGTTGATATATGTATTAATTTAAAAAAAGATCTGCAATGTATATATATATATATATATAATATATATTTCTACTGGATTTTATTGATGGGGCTAAGTTGGAGGGTGCCAAATGCTATTGTGAAATAATAGAAGTATAGCCAATAACATCAACTTTACTTCGTCATTACTCACTTATAAGTGGCAATAAAAAACAATTGTCTCTATTGTAAGAAAAATATATTCAAATTATATAAATTATTATACTCGCAAGTTAAAGAACTAAATTCCCATAAATATTAATCAATTAAATATAACAGATACAGAGTCTATTATTCAGAATAAATTTCAGAAGCTAATGCTGTGTTTTATTATCTAATTCAGAGTATGCAGGTGGTGGTGGGACAGTATTACTCCCAGACGGACCTGCTTCTGAAGTAGAGCCGTAATTCACAGTAGGAGTTTGAATTTCTGATGGCTGTTGGGTAATAGGACTGTGATAGTGATTGTGAACACAAGTAGTTCCACTTTCTCCGTTTCTTTGGCTTTCTAAATCAGTGGCGTGAACATAGTAGACTCTACGATCCCTTCTGGAGGAATAAGGTGGATATTTAGCAATGATATACCACGAATGTATTAACCCTGGGAAATAACCTAAAATGCACAATGCAATATTGATTAAAGAATCACAAGAACAGAGCCCTCTCCTTATCCATACGGGTAAAGGAGGAAAGAGGACCGATAGTATGATAAGACAAAGATCTGATAAACAAGGACAACACATATCTATTAATGGGTATATTTCTTCTAAGTTTTTAGTTTAATTTCAATTTCAAATAGTTACTGGAAATTATTTGGCACCAAAGTCTTCTATATTTAAGTAGGAAAGAAATTGATAATTATACAATGCATATAAAAATTTGTGTGATCTATGGTGATCACGGTTACACAAAAAGCAATTTTATTTACGAATCGGTGAACCGTTTTTTGTTGCAACTATGTGGAATAATATTAATGTTCAGGAGATTATATGAGTCTCAGTCAAAAGTTTGTGCATTACTTTAATATACACTGTAAGCATTGTTCAGCTTGGTTTCATAACTACTTCATGGTTCTACAAGTCAGACAAGACAAGATTGCAAAATATATATGAGCGCGGGATTCCTAGCAAAGATTGCAATGAATAGTAAATGCCGTAAAGTACAACTAGTAATAGAGATGATTATTTTTTAATTGAATATAGATAAGAGAAGGGGCTCTATTCTTTATATGGAGAAAAACAATATTATACAGTTAGAAGCATTTAATATATCAAAAAAATTATATCAATATATAATAATTGTAAAAGTAGTCTTAAATTTAGAAAAAATTGAAAAATTGAAAAATTCTACAATATTCAAAAATGAACAATAATAATTATCACTAATTATCATTGATTATATTAGGTATATTATATTCAGAGATTGGGTTATTAGATTTTCTATATCGTCATTTCATTTTAGAATAAAATATACAAGAAAATCAAATTTGCATGTTAGGTAATATTTTGCAGGTTAGAGAATTAGAAGTACTCAAAGGAGATTTTGCCTTTATAGATATTAATGAAGAATAACTATTCTAAGAATGTCTGAAATTTCTCTAAATATTGGGTATAGAAATATCTTCAAGAAAATAACATGCCCTAAGTCGTATTCAATTAATCAATTGGTTGGTTTAGCCTTTGAAAAGTTCAATATAGACAAAATAGCAAATATCGGAGAGTTGAAGTACAACGGCAAAAGCTTAGATAGCTCTCTTTCATTAAGATTTTCGAACCTTACAAACAATTCAAAGATAGAGCTTACGGTAAAGCAGATCCCAAAGGATCATTATGTAAATATTAAACTTCTTGCCAATTTACCAACGAATGAGGTGAAAAGCTACGTTTTAAAGATCAATTCCAATTGTGTATTGCGTGACATAATAGAAGAGTTTGAGAATTCCAGTAAACAAAACCTTTTAAACCATGAAGGTTATTTGATGCAATTGCAAGTCATAAACTCCAGAGTTGATCAAAGAGATTTTGACAAAGTTACATTGAATTCAATTACTGGATTAAACGTTGCCAATGTGGTTATTAGATTAGGATATGTTTCCATGAATAATGAGTCCAAGATAAAAGAGCAACAAGATATCGTAAAGACTCAACTAGAACAACAAAAAATAAGAAACCAACTTAAAAAAGAACAAGAGGAAAATAATCGTAAATTGCAGAAACTTGATGAACCTTCAAGCGAAGAAATCGGTAGGGAAGATGTAGTATTAGAGGAGCCAACTGCCTCTGTGGACATTGCTCAAGAGAGAATGAATCCAGCATACCCTACCGAAGAGGATTCATTGTTGTCGACTAACAATGAAAAAGAAAATGTTACCAGGAAAGAGAAATTAAACACCCAGGAGAGATCAACATCAACTGCCACTCAAGAGAGTTCAACAACAACTTCCACTCAAGAGAGATCGACACCAATTGCCGATCAAAAAACATCAGAAGGTCCTCAATTATTCATGCCGTCTAAAACGCCTAACAAAATATACGAAAATCCCGAAGACGACTACGATATGACTTTATCTCAGGCTCAGACATATCAGCAACTAATCAGAAACTCTGCAAAGCCAATAAAGAAATCTTCAACAGAGGCACCGGTGCCGCTGCGATATTTTATCCGCGTTAAGTTTCCGGATCAAACGATTTTGCAATTAGATTTCGAAAATGCCAAAGAAACCAAGCTAGGTTCCCTTATTAAGAAAATAGATGAATTGGTCCTTCCAAAATTTGTCAACTCATATCTACTTAAGCAAAGTTATCCACCATTCAAAACCATAGATATGTCATTCGCCGCAAATAATACTTACTTAGTAGATCATCCATGCTTTAAAGCAGAACGAATCGTTTTAATTTGGGAGCCCGCTATTCGTTCAAAGGGACCCTATGTGAATACCCAAAATATCCATGACATTAAACAGGCTAACGAGCTCCCTGAATTGGTGATTGAAAACAATAGGGCCTTATTACCAGAAGATGCACCTCATGAATATTCAGATATTCCACCATCTACATCTGCTTGGCATTCAACCAATAAACCAGGAAAATCGGAGTCACGTGGTAAACAGTTCCCTAAATGGTTCAAGCTTAAGTGAAGTTAGAGCTAGAGGGCCGAAACCGGCAGCATAATAGATTGGAGTTTATTAGATCAAAATTATAATGCTAAATATCCATAATATGAAAACTGTAGTTTAATAATCAATTTCTAATCCGATTAATATTCCTTGATTCTACAGTACTTCTCTATTGTTAATTTAATTACCGCATTTGATCTCCTAGTGGTGTGAGTCACTTATAGTCTTACTAGAAATTAGAGTTTTAGCTCGTAAAATAGGTGGTAATTCTCAGAATGCACAACGTAAACTGAAGTTTGTGTAATTTACGGAAAGAGGAGAAAATTTTTCATAAGCGCCCACTTGTATATAAGTATTGAGAATTCCCTCTGAAAAATTTTAATAGGTTTTTTTCTCTCTATAACAATAACAACAACAACACATTTTGAACTATTATTATTATTATTATTTATTTATCCTATCCAATTAAAAAGAGTTGTTTAAAAATGTGTGCTTAATTATATTATAAAACGTATATTAAAAAAAAAGTTAAAATTAAAGTTTATAAGTAAAATAAAACTATTAATTTAATAAAGTGTTGTTATTTCCCCTATTAAAGATGTTATTGTGAATTAAAGAAAGAATTATTCCGTCCAATATGGCGTTTACCTACCTACTGTGTGCTACTGATTAGAAATAAGATTTATTATTATATTTAACCAATTAAAGAAATAGAAACAATGTCCGCTACTACTACCAATCCAATGATTTTATCTGGTGATTCACTTTTTGAATACACAGATTTCCTTAACCAACCTACTTCATCAGCAATCTCCTTAGAATCCGAGATTGTTCCAATGAAAAACCACAATGTGGAAGAATTGTCATCAAACTTACCTGTTTTGGATCATGACATTCATACTTCTACAAAATCACCATTCACCATCCACTCTTCAGTTCTTGATTCAGTCTTTTCGACTAACCTCGATGAGAATGATCAGTTCCAAGACCAGACTCCTATGTTTGACGAATTAGACTTCATCGTTGACGGTGCCAAGGTTAACCTGAAGGAAGACTGGGTTTCTTTATTCGGTGCAGAATCAGAAGCTGGTACTCCAGCTCCTGAATTTAACACTGTTGTAAAAGACCTGGACTTAATGAAGGATATTTTACCTGAAGTTCCACCTTCGAACAAGAGATTGTTAAGTGAAGTTGAAGAGTCTTTCGAATTTGCTCCTGCTAAGAAGCAGAGGAAGACTACAGACGTCGAACAATCCCAGTTATTTACTCCAAATCCTTCCTCTACCTTACCAACTCCTTTATTGGACAGTGCCAAACCAAGAAAGTCAAGTTCTGTATCCCAGTCTTCGAAAAAAGTTGATCATTTAGGATGTGTTACTTACTCTAAGAAGCAAAGAAGCCAGCCTTTACCACCTATCGAAGCTACTACTAATGACCCAGTGCTTTTGAAGCGTGCTAGGAACACTGAAGCTGCTAGAAGATCTCGTGCCAGAAAGATGGAGAGAATGTCTCAGCTTGAAGGTAAATTAGAAGAAATAATGGGTGAGAATGCTCAATTAGTAAGTGAAGTTTCAAGATTGAAGGAGCTTTTGACCAATAATGGTATTGAATTTTAAAGGAATTACTTATGTTTTAGAAAAAGATATTTACAGAAATAATCGTTTTATTGTTTTCAGTTCTTGATATTAAAAGAAAAAAAGAAGGATGATCGAATCCCTATATAAACCTAATAAAACAAATCTATTAAATCTAAACTAAATGTAAAGCGTAGCAATATTTTTCGTAACTTTTTTTTTTCACTTTTCATACTCAAATTCATATTCGTATAGCGATGATTGAAGAACTATCGACACTTCAGGTGCTATCACTTGCATTAGTACGGAATATTGATAAGATCATAATCAGCGTACATGTATTGGCTATCAGTTGTATTTTACTAGCTAAGCTCGTGACGCCATTAAATAGGCTATTGCTATATGGGAAGAATCTTAAAAATGTGTATCGACCCATTCATAATGAGAATCTAATAACAAACCTAATCAATATAGTTGTTAATTTTACAGTTCCCAAGTCGTTCTTTTTGCATTTTTATATTGTTTATGCTTTATCAATCGTTGTATCAATAATATCGTTACTTTACCTTCCGATTTACCTAGAAAACCTAAAACCAAATTCATTTTACCAACTTTTATTACAAGATTTAACAAATAAAAAATTATCCTATGACGAATACAAGAACTTACACATCATATTGACTTTAATTTCCATTCAAAGTATACGAAGATTGCTTGAAAGCATATTTGTGACGAAATTTTCACCTTCTTCCAAGATAAATATTTCCCATTACCTAGTGGGACATTCTTTTTACATTCTAATAACGTTAACTACGTTCCTAGGATTACTACCATATTATTTTGAGGGTTATAAGTATAGTCTAATTGTACCAACAACTTTGGATAAAGTATTGGTGATGATTTTCTTAATTCTCTCATTCGCTCAATTTAGGTGTCATTTACTTCTTTCAAAATTAGTGAAGTATTCAGTGCCAGACTTCAAGCTTGTTTCGTGTCCTCATTACTTTTTAGAGATACTCCTATACCTAATTTTGCTAATATTTAGCTTGAAACTGGGAAGGGTTTCTTCTATTCAACTACAGTACCTTATTGCTTGGTTATTTGTATTAGTGAACTTGTCTACCAGTGCTTTGGACTCCTACAATTACTACAGTTCTAAATATAGAGAAGATTTCAAATTGAAATGGGCAATTATTCCTTATATACTTTAAATTAATCACTCTTAGACGAGATTTAAAGTTGTTGACATATCCTGTATATAGGTCTGTTTATATAATAAATCGTACAATACAGATAAGATACTTTTGCTTTATATTTGGACAACATGTCACCACCAAAAGTAGTATCTCCGGTGATTGTCAATCTAAGAATATCAGATTATAATTTAGTCAAAGGATGCCCGGGAGTTCCAAGTAGTATAGTGAGTTCTTTAAATTTGGTAATTTCAGTGAATAAATACTAACAATATAGCCACGAATAGACTCAGTAATAGAAATAAGGTCGCTAAATGGGAAACCATTCGACCTTAGGTCTGTTGGAGTTGAGCTCAGAACTTCACAGAAGGTGAGTGTTCCTTCTAAGATTGGATCTAACGACGTAGTTAGAGAATATAAAATTTATGAAGATCCAATTGTCTTTAGACCGCCAGTAGGCGATTTCAGCAAACAATTACTAGGACTTGATATACCCATTTTGATTCCGCTTCCACGGGATATTATATCTAGTGGCCATTTTTCAAACTGGAATGCTTCTACGGTACATAATCTCTTTGTCAAAGTATCTTGTGGATCAACATATTCTAATGAAATGAATTTTATAGAGTCGTTTCCAGTTCCGATTAAACTATACGATACACTTCCAATTTACAGACAATATAATGAACCTGTGTCTGAGTCTAGGACGTCAGATGATCAAAGGGTACTAGTGGAACTATCGTTGCCAGTTTCATCAGTTGGACCAATGGATGAGATTTTGGCTTTTGTTAAAGTAATGACAAACCCTTCTAATAATAAGATAAGGAAAAACTTACGATTAAATAAAATAACGTTCCAGATTAAGGAAATCTTAGAATGCCACGAAGGTGGATTACCTATAAAAAAAGAAAACAAAATCTTTACCAGGACAAAAGAATTTCAAAATGACGAAAACATGTTGACTACACAAGGTATATCACATAAGATTTCACACCAGTATCCTTTTGATAACGACTTTTTACAAATGTATACTAAAACAAGATCAGAATACAGTGGCTTGACTAAAAATACCGATGAAGCTGGCACAATTATTACGACACTAAGTATTCATCAAAATAAAAACCTAGATGATCATCTTGACGGGGTACCAGCAACTCATACACAAGGATTTACAACATTAGGCAAATTATTTTCCTTACGGTACGAGATCATTATCAAAATAAAGCTAGCTGGTAGTAAGGATTTCGATATAAGGCTACCTATAACGGTTAGTGCATTTGATAGAGTAGCAAGCAATTATTTATTGGAATGGATTTTGAAAGAGTGTGAAGAAGCACGGAATAAGTTTGGAAAGCAAATGATTCATGCTATTATAAATACTTCAAATTATGAAGAAATCAAAGCTAGTATCAGGCCCTATGTGCCGCCACCAGTGGTGTATAATTACAGAAAAGCAGATTGGTTACGCTTAGGGTATAATGGAGATGCATTTGGTATGAACAGTTCTAATTTACAACTTGTTCTGTACATTGACTAAATATAGAGCAACCAACAATTGCACAATAAAAGCTGGAAATTTTTAATGAAAGGGATCAGAAGGTTAGACAATAAGACTAAAATTAGCTAATAGAATCAAGATTATGATTAGCTATTAAGAATATGATTGGAAAGATTCTTATAGAACAAAATTCCTGATACGGTTAAAATTAGACCAATATCAATTGATTTATTATTGGGTATAATAGATAATACCACTTGATGTGTTTATATAGAGAGACAATGACATTTTAATAATTAGATAATTTTTGTTACATAGACATTAATATTATTTAAATATAGGAGCAAACTTTATTATGAAGGAAGCTAGACAGAAAGGTCGCTCTCGATTTCAGAACTCTATCTTTTTTTAGCAATTATATAGCAGGCTAATATCAAAATGACAGATAGTTCATTAGCACCTCCATCATACGCACCAGTCTCTACAACGTCGTATACTCCATCATCGCATTTATATTCTCAAGAAGAGATTACTAGAACATCATTAATAAAATCACCTTTGCACAAAAATGTCTATGAATCACTAGCAGAAGTATACTCCATAATAACGGCACTAGAAGTATTGGAAAACTCGTTTATTAAAGATTATATTACAGATAAAGAAAAGTACACGTCTACTACTTTGAGGTTGTTAAATCAGTACCAGATGCTATTTAAGGGATTATGTGATGATTCGAGAAAGTACGATATTCTAAACAATATGTTAAATCAAAAACTTCTGAATGATTTGTCGAATTTCTTACCTTTGTTTACTGAAAAGTATTCGTTGGATTCCCCATTGGCATCCAAACGAATTGATACTGGTGTGCCAGCTACAATTGAACACTTTCATACACATGTTTCAAGTTCAAGTCATCATATGGAATCAAACTCATCTCTTGCAACAGCACCATCGTCTGGTGGAAACACAAATAACAAGAGTGCTAGGTTGATTGCAGAAACTACTGGTAATTTTATCACTTGTATGGATGCATTAAAATTAAATTATAGAACAAAAGAACATCTTCACCCATTACTCAGTGAGCTAGTGGTGAGTTTGAATGATTTGGTCAATAATGATGACAATGAGAAGGGAATTGAGTTCCAGGGGAAATCAAAACTTGTTAACTGGCTTATCAAATTGAATAACTTCCAAGATAATCAAGAGTTGACATCAGAAGAAATAGAAGCATTTTTGAACGATTTGGATTATGCTTATAAAAACTTTTATGTATCATTAGAGTAATATATATAATGTAATCTAATTAGCACTAAACAATAGATTCGATTTGTTCAGCATAGCTCAAGACATTAGAAACAACATTCATGCTATCTTCAGTAACATCTTCTGACTTTCTGAAATATATCACACCATTTTCAATGGTGAAGTCTTCAATTCCTAATTCTTCTTTCAATGTGGATTCAAAAACGGCATCAGAATCTTCTTGTGGGAAATACAACAAGCTCTTACAATTGCTAATAGGTATAGAATCATAAGTCTTGACCAACGACTTAGCTATTTCATATCTCAATGCATTATTCAACGTCTCGATGAAATGGGTGTATTCTTCACATGGAAGGTCCTTATCTTTTAATAATTTCCAGATCTTAATGTAGTTACCTTCCATTAAATGCTTCTCTAAACTGATTGGGAATTGCAAATATTTATCATTTTCGACATCATACTTATCGGAGTTGTATATCACCTCTAATTCAACGTGGAACTTTGATATGCTACCCTGAGATAATAAATACAACAAATACAAGGACTCGATTTTGGTAGTATTGGTATTCACTTCTTTACCACTGTGTAATTTCTTGTTATTGTAGAATGGCTTTAAATGAGCAAAGCAATTTTCAAACCCTTCGTATAAGTCACTTTGTAATGCAGACAATGCTCCAATCTCCAAGATCTTTTGAGCAATATCCAAATCATTCAATTGATCTTCGGTACCGCTGTTGGAGGGTAATGGAACCAACAAGTTATGTTTTATTAATTCTACCTTAATGGCTGGGAGTATTTTATGACATTGTTCAAAGTTCTTTTGATCATATGCCTGGTAAAGTTCAGATGTGAGTTTTTGTAACGACATCTTATATAAACAAGTCTCTGACTGTGATGTACTAATCTTCTGATAGCGTTTGTGGTTGCCACCGAGTTTAATTGTGTAAGTAGTGAGTAGTAGCTCATACTGCATACAAACTCCGCGAACGAGGTTTCGGTTAGTGCACGTATTGGGTATTTTTGTGTAATTTATCTTTTTTTATAATGCTAGTGAAATAAGGCGTTTCTTTTTTTCGCAGTTTGTTTCCATTACATATACTATAGATTGATGATGATTACATGAGACCATTGGCACATATGATTATTGTTATATATAGATAATATGATCTCACTCATTAATATACAAATAAACTGATTATATATAATCAATTCTTCCTTATAATTTTCATCCATTACTTAATTAGGCCATTTCATCACTTAACTCCTTTCCAGTAGTGTTGCCGTTATATTTATCAAGCCTCCGATTTTCGCTACTGTTTTCCCCATTTGAAATCGAAACGTTATCTATAGGTCGGATTTGGATACACTAGCTCTCACCATCACTTCTCACCATCCACTGGCTTTTTTCCTGGCTTCCTCTCTCAACCACTACTTCAATAACTAGGACCTTCACACTATTCCTCCATCACAGAATATGTCACTTCCATCTCTCTTATTAATATGCTTATATCATGCAGTTGGCACCTCTTGCCATCAAAAGTTCTTGGCCCCATTCAATGGACTATCGGTGATTCGAACCTGAGTCATCGCCCATTTCCGAGGGTACCGGTCGGATTAGTCACCGTCGACGCTTTAAATTTTTCAATATAAAATATCAACGAATTTTCAGATTATCAATAACTTATCGATATTAACAAAAGTAAAGGATGTGTGGTATATTCGCAGCCTATAAACAACAAGACGTCGAGAGCTTCAAGGAGCAAGCCTTGCAATATTCTAAAAGAATCAGACACAGAGGTCCAGATTGGTCCGGTAACTTAATACAAAACTCCACCATCTTATGTCATGAAAGATTAGCCATTGTTGGTTTAGACTCAGGTGCTCAACCAATTACCTCCGAAGATGGTAACTACAGTTTGGCCGTCAACGGTGAAATCTACAACCATATCGAGTTGAGAGATGAATTAAAATCCTACAAGTTCAAGTCATTATCTGATTGTGAACCTATCATTCCATTATACCAGAAATACGGTGCTGATGCTCCTAAATACTTAGACGGTATGTTTGCTTGGGTATTATATGACAAGCAAGCTGACCGTATCATTGCTGCTAGAGATCCTATCGGTATCACCACTTTATACATGGGTAAATCCTCAGCCAACCCAGAAACCAGATACTTTGCTTCTGAATTGAAGTGTTTGACTGATGTTTGTGACGATATCTTCGCTTTCCCACCAGGCCATGTTTACGACTCCAATACTGATGAAATCACCAGATATTTCAACCCAACTTGGTGGGATGGTTCTAAGATTCCTTCCACTCCAGTTGATTACAAGAAGGTCAGAGAAGCCTTGGAATTGGCCGTCAGAAAGAGATTAATGGCCGAAGTTCCATACGGTGTGTTATTATCCGGTGGGTTAGACTCATCATTAATTGCTTCTATCGCTGCTAGAGAGACCAAGAAAGCGGCCGAGAACTTCTCGGCCGAAGGAGTGGATGCTAACAAGGAATTGTCTGGTGTCGACAGTAAGGGTTCCTTACACAACGGTGGATGGAACAGATTACACTCTTTTGCCATTGGTTTACCAGGTGCTCCAGATTTAATTGCTGCTGAAAAAGTCGCCCACTTCATTGGAACCATCCACCACTCCCACACCTTTACCTTAGAAGAAGGTTTGGATGCATTAAATGATGTCATATTCCACTTAGAAACTTACGATGTCACCACCATCAGAGCTTCCACCCCAATGTATTTATTATCGAGAAAAATCAAGGCCCAAGGTGTCAAGATGGTATTATCCGGTGAAGGTTCCGATGAGGTGTTTGGTGGATACTTATACTTCGCCAATGCCCCAAGTGCTGCTGATTTCCACGAAGAATGTGTCAAGAGAGTCAAGAACTTGCACTATGCTGATTGTTTAAGAGCCAACAAGTCCACCATGGCTTGGGGTTTGGAAGCTAGAGTTCCTTTCTTAGATAAGGAGTTCTTAGAACTCTGTATGAACATCAGACCAGAAGACAAGCTTATCAACCAAAAGGAAGGTAAGATCGAAAAGTACGCCTTAAGAAAGGCCTTCGACACCACCGATGAGCCAGACGTTAAGCCATACTTGCCAGAAGAGATCTTATGGAGACAAAAGGAACAATTCTCCGACGGTGTTGGATACTCGTGGATCGATGGCTTAAAGGACGCTGCTGAAGCCGCTGTTTCTGACGAGCAATTTGCTAATCCTAAGGCCGAATGGGGTGACGACATCCCTACTACTAAGGAAGCTTACTGGTACAGATGCAAATTCGACGACATCTTCAAGTCTAAGGCCGCAGCCACCACTGTGATGAGATGGGTGCCAAAGGCTGAGTGGGGTTGTCATGCTGATCCATCTGGTAGATACGCTACCACCCACGATCATAAGGTGGCTGATGTTTAATTTGTTTATTACGACTAAAGGTTCCTTCCGTCATATATAAATATATATATATACTAGTTATTTATGCATTTTTCACTAATAATTATCAACACTTCAGTAGCCTTGTTTTTGTAGCCATAACTTGACGGCCTCGTTGTCCCTAGAGAACCATTGGGAGTTGATCTTGATATTGTCCAATACCTGGTGGACAGACCTCTCAAATCCATGGATATCTTTATGTTTGAAGAGATCGCTGATTTGCTGGTATTTTTCACTAGTTTGGTAGCTTTGCAAGGTGAACTTGACGAATCTGTCGAAGATAACCATATTGGTGGTCATTAAGTCGTAGAATTGTTGGTAGTTTTCAATGAAGAATTCCAAGTAATTATCTCTCGTGTGGATGTTGGTGGATAGTGGAATACCGATAAAGTGGGAGTCCATGATCGGGATGATTTCCGGTTTTAATAAGTAGCTGATGAGAACGCTAGAGAAGGCCTTAACTTGAACATGGCCGAGGGAAGCCAATGCTACTTCTCTGGAATCAAGAGCAGTTGGGTGGGTGATTTCCTTCAATATCATTTTGAGTTGACCTTCAGTGAAGCTTGGGGACGATGCAATGGACGTAAACACAAACGATCTCATAGATGGTGGAATTGGAACTCCCTTCTCCCAATTAATGAACATTTGTAACGCTATTTCGTACACTTCTGGGATATTTAACACACTAACACTATTCAAGATCACGGCCTTGAATTTGTTGTGCAAGAAGTCAGAAGAATCGTCATTTGAACTCAAAATCTCCAATGCCTTCTTCTTGTAGATGGAGATGTAGAACTTGTTCAAATAATGGCGGATTTGTTCGTCTTCGGAGAACACAATCATCAATTTCTTCAATCTCTTGGAGATTTCGGCCCAAACAACACAATTGTCTTGTAATTGGTCGTTTTCAGTGATAGACTTGACCATATCTAAGAAGATCACAGTGTTAGATTTACCGGAAATGGCTAATACGGCCATATCAGCAATTAAACCCACTTTATCTCTAGCGGACAATTTTCCAAAGAACGGTAAGATATTATTTTGTAACACTTCAGCATAGTAATTGACACGATAAACACCACAAGAGTCCTTGTTTAATTTGAAGAAATTCTGTCCATTAGGGAAGCTTTCAACGACGTGTTTTTCTTGCTCAAGAGAGTTAGGGAAGGAGTCCCTAATTTCCGAGTCTCCGGAGACATTCAATGGAACCCACCATTTAGTTTGATTTTCCTCTTCAGTGGCATCTCCCCCATTGAGGAATCTGGATTGTGTTATGGTCAATTGGCCGGAATTGGTGTGTTCTACGTCTAATACGGGGAATCCAATTTTCTTGATCCAGTGGGACATTAACTTACCCACTGGCTTACCGGAGACTTCTTCAATGGCGGACCATAAGTCATCAGAAGTGGCATTTCCAAATTTGTTCTTGTTCAAGTACTTTGCTACACCTTTTAAGAAGGTGTCTCTTCCCAAATAAGTAGAAATCATCATAATAGTAGAAGATCCCTTCAAATAGGAGATATGATCGAAAACTTGATCAATATCCAAGGCATCCACTACCGGAATTTCAATTGGGTGGGAGTTTCTTAATCCGTCTAAGTCAAGAGCACTTTGTAATGATTCAGATACAAACGAGCTGAAAACGTCCCATTCTGGAAAAAGATAGTCTTCAGCAGCGTAGCCTACCCACGTCGCAAAACCTTCATTAAGCCATAACTCATCCCACCATTTCATAGTGACTAAATCCCCAAACCATTGATGTGCCAATTCGTGAGCAACAACATATACCACATTTTGCTTGTAAGATGGGTCAGACTTAGTTTCGGAATATAATAAGGCGGTGGTTCTGTAGGTGATTAAACCCCAATTTTCCATACCATTGTGGGAATAAGTAGGAACAGCAATCATATCAAGCTTAGGTAATGGGTACTTGATTTCAAATACTTTTGAAAAATAATCAATAATCTTTGGGGCAATCTCTAGAGCTAATTGGGCATCTTGTGAATATCCTTTAGTAGTGTAAATTCTTAATGGTAATGGTTTATCATCGTAATATTTATCATCAGTAAAAGTCTCAATATACTCAAGCTCACCACAAGCCCACGCTAATAAATAGGTGGGCATGAGTGGGGTTTTTTGGAAAGTGACTTTCTTTTCATTTGCACCCAAATTTTCAGTTTGTGACACTGGCATATTACTCAACACATCCCAGTCACTTCTAAGAGTAATATCCACCGAAAATGTGGCTTTTAAAGCTGGTTCATCGAGACATGGGAAAGCACGTCTGGCATCGGTGGCTTCAAATTGTGTAGATAACATGATTTTTTCAGCTCCATTTTCCTGATAAACTGACTTGTAGAATCCCATCATGTTTGTTTGAACAATAGCATCGTAGTCGATGGTGATTTCAAGCTTAGAATCTGACTTTGGGACCAAGTTCTCGTCAAAACGTATTATGAAGTATTCTTTCTTCTTATTCTCTTCGAGTGAAACAATCTTCAATGGTTTTCTCTGGTCATTAACAACAAATGCATGTATTTTATCTTGTGAAACAACCAAATCTCTGTAATTCAAGTGTAATTCGTTAGTTTCCTCGACGATTTCTAACAGTATAGTGACTTTCCCTTTGAATACTTCCTTGTATTCATCGATATCCAGAATCGAAATGTCATAATGAAGAGGCTTTAAAGTGCCAGGTAAGGCCTCATAATAAGGCTTTGTAAGTTTATTGTTGCACATTTACCAAACTATTCACTAACTTAAAAATATTAATGAAAATTAAATGTTTAAATATCAACGGCTAGACTCGTTTTCAATTGCCGTGTAGGAACTCGGATAAAATGAGAGCCCCACGAATGGCTCTCGCCCACCAAGGAAAGTTTAGTGAGTGAGTGGTGATACTCAATAAAAAAGAGTAGAGCCGTTAGGATGTTTCTATTTGTGCCGTATTGTTCTAAAAATATAGAATGGCTTCATTCTCTCAATAAATGTTTTCGCATAGTATTGCAAAATATGTATGACATGGAATAGAGAGTAAATAATAACAGATTAGTTTATTAACAGAACTATAATATTGAAGATCAGTTTCCGTATTAGTATTAGCGAACTTAGTTCATTAGATAATATATAAGCTGAAGAGAGTCGTATTTTTTTTTAAATCTATTAAGGAATAATACATAACTGTAAATTAGTAGTTGTATACATCTTATTTGTCATACCCTCGAAGTAGCTATAGAAAATACGAGGAAGAAGACAAGATCCATTTATATCAATTACATAGAAGTCTTCATAGGAAGAGTTGTTTTTGTAGTTCTCTACTTGAAAGGGAGCTTTCCCGCTAAATAAATATATCAAACCTATGCACAACAATTCTGAGAGTCTTACATATATTCATAACATAACTAGATTCTAACATATTTCCTTAAATATACATTACATATTCTTCTATTTCATTAGTGAATCATCAGTACGACAGAATGCAAGTGCAAACTTAAACAAAGAGATGGAAAAACCTAATGAGACCCACATCAAATTTTATGCGGCTACATGCTTTTACTCGCATGAGTACATGGCATTAATTTTTTCCGTTTATGTGGACGCCTAGTTGGATAAAGACCATGTTATAGAAAATAGATCCAGTTTCAGTTTGATTAAGTATTTTTAAACTAGACAAGAATAGAGTATACTAGTTCCTTATCGCTCTTAACTATAGGCCCAAAATATTCTTAAAATACAATACATGATAATCCCATTTAGTGCTTTATATATTTTCTTTATTTTGAATCTGACAAGAGAGCTCTTGATATTGAAAATTAAATCACGATAAATAATAAAAATGAAACTTAAATTCTTGTGTTATATTAAATATTAGGAGGTCTGTATCAAAAATGATAGGTATAGAAATATTTGTAAAAATATTTCTTTACGAGCTTCGCTAAATTAGTAAATTATTGGGGTTTTTCCCTTAACTTCTTTCCAAAAGCACGAAGAATAACGATAACGGTGACCGTGAGAGTATACAGCATTATGTGATTTTACTTATATTGAAGAATACTACATACTGACTAGTAGGTTATAGATATAGTCTCTAATTTTTATTAGTTAAACTAGGAGTAGATTTGTTATCTAAGCCTATTAGTTAATCTATTCTATACTTTGGTTCGACCTAATATCATATAAATCTTGATTACTCTTTGAAACATAACATTATCTTATCAGCAATTAGTTTCCAATCCAGCCCTTAATTTAACTTTCTTGTATCACTGGGTAGTACATCTGTAAGAGGTCTTCATAAATAGGCTGATTGTTGTTTCTAATAATCCAATTATGTCTATGACCACTATTATAATTCCAATAAGTATCTAGGTAACCCTGAATCATATCTAGATCACTTGGAAAACTAATTGTCTCTGAAGGAATTCTGCAGCGATCAAATTGGCTCATCAATCCTACTTTAGCAAAAGTAACAACACAATTGCTATTGGTAGACCTCATTTCAGTTTGATTACCATTTAAATTGCGATCATCAATAGAAAGTATAAAACCAGCCCCATTATTCATATAGTTAATTATTGGAGAATTGTCGAAACCATAAGTAACAAATGGATTTGTAAGTATTACAGAACCATCACTGTAAAGGTCAGCTCTATCGTACATTAGATGTAATGGTGTAAATCCTTGAGATTCGACATGTTCAACGATGTCCAGCCAATTGTGTCTTCCAGAAAGATTAATATTTCTTGAGATATCTCTCTTATCTGATTCTGACTTTAGTGCTATTCTACCATGGATTTCGCCTGCATGACCACCTTTAATAATTAGATAGGAAGCATCAAATCCAAGTAATATACTAATACCATTAGTAACACATTGCCAAGTATTTATCCATTCGGGCTTATGGTTAGACCTGCAATATGGTAGCACCCCACTAATTGTAATCCCAATTTGGGATACAGCAGATAACCCAAGAGCAATTTGCCGTATTGTCCAGGTTTGATTCACAAGTGACACATTCTCCATAATTGTTCCTGATGTTTCATTCCCTCTGGAACTTGTGGTTATATTGACTCCACTGGCTGATGTACAGTCAACCAAAGCTTGAGTTACTAGAGCCAAAGATTCTGCATCATCAAAATTATCAATAGATGATTTCTTATTCACCGATGTTATGATTGTCAGGGAATTTAATCTTTCATCTTCTAGGAGACCAAAGCATCCAGCTACTAAAAGTGAAATATTAAATAGAATTATTAAATTCATTTACAATAATTTTGACTATTTTGGAAAAGAAATGAATTGTCAATTATTGACTATTTAGTAAAAGAAATGAATTGTCAATTATTGAATAGTAGATCTAGTTTATTTTTTAACATTTTAGTACTCACTTCCATTCAATTGAAACTACGATAAGACTAAATATTCGGCTTTTAACATTTTTAGACCGGGTAAAATATTTTAAAATTCTTGGCATCCTTCAAGATGATGTATTCTTAGTATGTCAGCAAATGATCGTTTTAAGAGCATTTTTTAAATAATTTGAGTATCCATTGTGATTTTAAAAATCTCCAATGATGTATAGAATAACATCGTAGACATGATCTAGTTTATTTGTTCGATTCTGGAACAATGCTTGTATCATCACTCTTTATCCCAAATATTTCACAGCATTATTTTTTATTTCAGTTTAAGTTTAATAATAATTTGTTTTCTTTTCAGTATAAGTAAAGTTGAAGATTGTAGACCCCTATGTTAATTATTGTATTGGTTATTTGATCTTATCAACTTTCAGCTGTTAATTACCTCTGGTATAAGCTTTTGGAATACTGCTTTAGTATTCATTTGGAAAGAACTATATCTTTTGAATAGAGATATGCAAATTTCAGCTCTCCTATCCCATCATATACTAGCCCGAGTATTTTGTGTTAATGCTGCAAAATTTAAATTGATAATTTTGCGGCTTGAGAACATTAGGAAGAAAGACTTGAAGAAAATTCGGCCAGCTGACTGAATCATATAGAACCCAAAAAATACTATTGACTATTTGCTCAGGCTATTTAAAAAAATATGTACTTTACAATTCATTACCTATTAGCATTCCTTATTGAGTACTCTATAGTGTTTAGAATACCATTGAATTACTCTTAAATATATTTACCATATAGTAGAAGGACATGCAAAAATTCATAACTTAGATAAAATTCTTACACTGGAACGTTTTAGTGAAAGAATTTACCATAAAAAGCTAAAATATCACTTTAAGTAAATATTTCTCGTCATAAGATCACAAATACGAAACTAAACATATTTGTAATTGGCTAAATAAAAGAGAGAGTACTTAAATTTGACTTTATGTAAATTGTCAGAGATACAAAATCACCTAACAGACTAAATTTGAATTGATACGACTTTATTAAAACAAATATTACATTAAATCACGGCCACATATAAGCACAAAGAACATACAAAAAAAAAAAATCCAAGCAATATATTCAATAACTTGAGTAAGAGAAATGAAAAATTAAAACCACATTAATAAGAAATAAGTCTTTTATACTATTTATTGATAAGTTTATAAGCCCCATTATTGAGAAACAAAAAAAAAAAAAAATGATAGACTAACAGCTAAATGTAATCCTAATGAAAGGATCCATTTTTTTTTTTTCACAATTGATATATCTTATTCAACAATTCTATAAAAATAAAAGGACTTAATTACTAAAACAGCTACAACTATAATATAGTTGAAATAGTTTGATTTGATATTCATGTTACACAAAGATTGATATTTCGTATAAAGAGATTGACATTTCCATGACATCATGTTAGATTATGCGGCTCTATTTTTAGACTATAGATACTTATTTTTAAGGAGTTAATTAATTTTGGAAACATTATACTTTTATGATGTTTAAAGTCAGTGCAATCATTGCTCTATTTTTGGCATATAATATTACTTATGGAGAGTTTATTGGTGTCTTAGATAATGACAGAGTATCGTTCTGCAATCTTGCTTATTCCACGGGTGAAGGTTCTGGCTCTACGGCTTCTTTTTACATTGATGACTTAGTAGCAGAAAATGAAACTCATCTGGAAGATATAAAAATTCCATATGCTTTCTTCAGGTATTCAGATATTGCATTTTACGATAACTTCCCTACCTACCGGAGGTACTTAAAGAAATATAGAGTCTCATTACAGTCATTATACGATCAGTTGGTAGACCCAGATAGTAATGAATTTATCAAACATAGAAATAACCTTTCTTTTGAGGGCATATTAGAAGAGCCAAATATTCGAACTGGACATTTGGAGTACAGTATAGAAAAGAATGAAAATTTACAAATTGACATTGAAATTGATAAATCGGCAATGTATTGCTTGTATATTGCTCCACCTTTTGACAAAGGGATTATCAAATTAGATATTCCATTTTCTTTTAAGAACTCATTTGGGTATCTCTCCGTTGATAAGTATAGAATTTACAATAGTTTAAAGATTTCATTCTCTGTGGGTGTGCTAATTACGGTATTTTTGTATTATATTTTGAACCAATCAGCTACTAGCGCAAGTTTCATTTCTACTTGGCTAGTAAAGTATGTGTTGGTTCCAATATTACTAGTCCAAGGAATATCAATAATTCCATATTTAATCGAAAATCACACAGAATGGAATGAGAGAACTAGCATTGTTTTTAAGTATGGGAATCTATTAATTAACTGGGTTGAAAGCTGTCTGAAGTTAATAGTAAACTGTTATTTTACCTTATTATTTTCAATGGGTGTAGGATTAATATATCTTGGGAACGGATCCGCAGCTCGCAAATTACCAATTCAATTAAAGAGAAATGCTAATTATTTGTTACTATCTGATCTTCTTATACTAACTGTTAATTCATTCTCTTCTGTAATTTTTGATTCTTACTATTACTTGGTTATCAGAAATAAAATTTTAAGCTGGACAATTAAAAAAATCATCATAAGGTTAATTAAAATTATAGGTATGATTGGTGGTATTCGTTGGGTATTATGGCTATCTTTTTCCATTTACTTTTATTTTATTACCAAGAAATCTATAGCAAAATTCCCTGCATTTGAAGAGCCTGGAGTAAGCAAGAAAATCACTAGAAAATTTAGGAATTCGTTGCTAGTGATAAATTTAACAAGATTTTCCTTTCTATTAATTAATGTCGTTAACTGTGTAATGAAGATGTATTTATATATTTCGGGCATAGATATTGAAAGTGTTGAAACAGAAAAAGCTGAAGCCATATATGGTACATTAGTATATGAAAAACTTTCATTCTCCTTTTTTACTTGGGAAGAGACATTATTTGATGAGTACATTATCATTTCCGCTTTATTTTTTATTTGGCTTCACTTAGATAGAGATCTTAAACTGGAAAAAAAGACACAGAATGAGCTAATTAAAGATTAAGATGCAAAGAAAACTCGTTTTTACCAAGAGTTCCCGAATATTTAAACGTTGGGATAAATCAATTCGAACAATATTTACCTATTTTTTAAAAAAATAACATCAAGTCTATCATTACACTATTGTAATAATTAAATACAATGATTTAGAGACAGAATAATATGTAGAAGCAAAAAAAAAAATTAGAAAGTTAGCAATATATGATATTATGAATTTCTTATTTCTCCTGCCCCAGCTAGCCAATATACTGTGCACTAGCTTGATATTATAACTAAGTAACAAAACCACATTCAAATAGAGTTTAATCATTTGAATGTGTTTTCTACTTAGCGAAATGGTAGTAAAAAGTTTGGCTTTTAAGATATTTTCCTAAAGATTTAATATGATGAACATATAAATTATTGCAATCATTTTTTTAGTAAGCTTATTATAAAAAGAAAGATATTTCACTACTAATTAAATAATGATTCAGTAAATATGCCTTTTGGTGTAATTATTCCACTTTTTTATCACTTAAATTAACCATTTTAGTATAACAAGTAGAACGAAAACACTTCATTTACAAACTTTTTGATAAAACTAGACCCTAAGCATAGAAGCTAATTTACTGGTAATTTCCTTATATTTGAGAGATTAATACTAAATTATATCATAAATCAATGAGTCTCTTATACTTTAATTGGATAGAACATTCTATAAAAATACACAGTTAGATTGGCCCTTAACATGAAAGTATAGCGTTCAATTCTATCATGTAGGTTCTGAAGAGTTGTCTCGCCAGACTCTTCAGCATTTGCTTGTGAAAATGTAGCAAGTTTTTCTTCTGATATTAAAAGTCTGTTTTTCAATGTCTTCCTAACCATCCATTCTCTCATAATTAAAACTAACATCAATGAGGCTACAAAACAACAACCTGCAAAAATTTGTGTATGTAAGTATGGTTTGCTAGAATTTTTATCCCTAACAGCCAAGGCAATAACTTCAGCTACTAAACAGAAGAATGAAAGTAGTATATTAATACCTGACCACACAGCAGGAAAATCATGTATACGATCACTGATAATATCAGTTGTTAATGGTTGACCAAATGTGCTCGCAACGCCAATAATACATCCAAGGAATAGTGAAAATGGGGCCAATGACTGGAAAGTTGTAGAATTAATCCACCATGCAAAGGTGAAAATTACTAGAATCAAATTGACTATTCCTACCACATTGAAACGTCCAAAGCGATCAGCTACCAAACCCATTCCAGGCCTTCCAAAAGTTTGACCAGCATTTATAAGTGCAGTTAATATAGACCCTTGATTAGATGAAAGCCCCACCAGAGTAGCAAATGGTGAAAGTGAAAAAAGCATTAAAGTGTAACCCATTATGCAGATTGAATACCAAAATGCAACTGCGACCACCGCATAATTATTGAAAACCTTTATATTTATAATTGATTTGATATTATCCATGATATATTTTCTTTTTAATGTAACAGAATACGGTTGAGGTTTGTAGTTCCTAGGTTTCAATAGTATCACAGCTAGAAAACCAGTAAAAAAAGCTATAATTCCAACCATTCTCAATGGCCATTTTTGATTTCCTGATACCTTAATAAGCTTATTAATACTAAGGGAAAAGACGATACCACCTATACCTGAGCCGCTTACAGCAATACCCATCGCTGTAGCTTTTTTAACGTGGAACCAACTTGCAATAATTATTGACGGTGGGATAAATATGAATGCGAATGAAAACCCCACAAGAAATCCTTGAGTTAAGTATAATGTAGAGATATTAGTGGCAACAGATGCTACCATATAACCGACAGTTTGAATAGCAAGACCAAAAAATCCCACTGCCCTGAATCCAAAGATATTGCATAGAATTATGATAAATGGAGCAAGAAGTTGTCCCAAAAATGTAATCATGCCACCAATTAATGCATAATCGTATTCTGTTGCACCTTTAAAGACATCGTTATCTAAATAGTAATTTAAAAAAACACCAAAGCTATTATTAGCTCCTGAAGTAGTAAATATTGCCAACATTCCAGCAAAAGCTATAACCCATGCATATCCTTTATCAGGTAAAGACTCCTTAATTGAGTACTCCTCCTCGAATTCTACTGCGTTATCCAGTATTTCGTCTTTTTGATTATATTTGTCCTGTTTACTATTTGTGATGGATAATTGCTCCATTAATAACTCATCAGCATCATACACTGACTTATCATTGTTTTTGACACTATCTTGCTGAATGTCATCTCTTATACCTGAAATTATACGTGATAAATCTGAAACATTAGATTTGCTCCTATGATCGATTGATTATTTTGATTGGTGCTATTATAAATATCAACAGGTATGAAATTTTTTCTTGACTCAGTACTACTTCCATTAGCCATCATAGAATGGACATTCTTTTTATTATTATCATTTATATCTATCATAATTTGGACTATGTGGAATATCCTTTGATTTTTTATTGGTACTTTTAATTGCAAATTTTAAATTTTAGTTGCGACCGATTGACGTAACTCGATATCCGCAAAACGTAACTCGTTTCCCGATAAAGTGCTAACTCAATAAATATAGATGGTAAATCAATTGATAGCCAGTAATAATACCTATTAAGGTACTTAGACACCATATTACTTGTTAAATATGATACTACGGAAGAATAAACATTGTTCTTATCTTAACGTACTGACTAAGAAGTAACCTCCTAGAGATGTCTGCAAAATAAGAACCTATTTAGAAAGTAATAAGCAAAGGTATTAAAATTTTAAGCTCATTTAACAAATAGGAAGAACGACTAATATTTACTAAAAATATATTTTTCAGATACAATTTATTGTAAAGCCAGACTTATTGTTGGTGATCCAGTAAAGACCTGATATCCGACTAGAGTTCACGTGATGTTATTACGACATTATACAACCCGAGGTTTGTCACCTGACCTACCAAACTGTAACTGAGCTAGTAACGAACTACCTAACAGTTGAAAATAGCCCAATGAGACTGCCCAATGAGACTGCCGAATTATGAGAAGCTCATCGGATGCAGTGTATGGAAGGAAATTTTCATCAAGTATAAATAGGACCCATTTCGTGTATATAGCCTAGTTTAATTTAATTGAGCGATCTACAATATACAAAATGTATTATGTCGTATCCATTAAACAGAAGACATAATTTAGGAAGTCTAACACTTATTCTTTAAAAAAAAATTAAAAAGATTGCAGCACGAGAGTTTCGCGTATGGTCTCCCACTACACTACTCGGTCTCGCTCTTAGCAGCTTAACTACAGTTGATCGGACGGGAAACGGTGCTTTCTGCTAGATATGGCCGCAACCGTAATACATACTTTAAAAGTGAGATATATAGAAACGGGGGGGGGGTATTTGAAATTTGTATTAAATAAGATATATTGGTTGAGAATATGTATACATTAAGTTTTGTAGTAAGGATGTATTTAGTGGTATATAATCACAAAAATTCCACTTTAACCGATGACAGATTTTAGATTCGTGCGGCTTATGCTTTAGTCACAAGTGACGTAATCTATCAGAAGAAAGCTGTGATTGGTTTTATCACTAAGTATGAAGTTAAACATTTTTATTATATTATGTAGTGAAGCGGCTATATTAGCGAAATATCTAGCAATTCTTTAACAATAACCTAAAGGGGGTAACTTGTGAATATGTCTTTGTTGGGTTTCAGAGTTTCCTTTCAAATAGAACAATTTGAGGTAGAAGACAAAGTGAATCTAGATAATGTTAAATTCCCATATGCTTTCTTCAGGTATTCAGATATTGCATTTTATGATAATTTACCAATTTATGATCGAAGAGTAACGGCAACAGCCAGTAATTGTCATATATGTCATAATATAGAGGGTGTTCGCGCCTATGTTAATGATTTACAAGCCCGTACGGATGATGTAATGCGTACTTCTTGTTAATTTTAAGGGAATATAACCTAGTCGTTAAAGACAAAAAGTTTAGTATTGTATTGCAGAAATTAGTTTTTTTTTAGGACATAGTGAATAGATAAATACAATAATTAAATGAAAAATCCTAGTAGTTCGAAGGATTCACAATAATTCTTCTGAGTAACCAATTATTATAGCAATAAATGCTTCTCGATATCAAGTTATAACTGTACTTTTTTCAATTACATGCATAGGAGGAATCGAAGCATTCGTTCAAGAAATTGAAGTAAGTTTTTGATTCACTCCAATACTTCTTATTCCAAAAATAATAAATCTATATTTATTGACCAATGATGCATCACAAGATGCCATGCTTGATTATATAACAAAAATATCGGTTCTGAGATAATTTCAAGGAATTGTGATATAATTTTACTTGTCCAACTAGATTTTCTAATGAGAAAAAAGAATTTTATCGATTGTTGAAATTTTAAAGAAGTAGTCACGTAATTTTTGGAGTCTTGTATTTTCCACTAGAAGTTTATATCTGATAACGCTGTTTCTGTTTGACTACTATTTGTCAGTTCGCAAGCTCTATATAATGGGCTCCCGTTCATACAGGGAAATTCATGCTGTATAGATATATCATAATCAGAATAGCTGCTAGTCTTATAGTTGTGTGTACGAACGAACCTTCTTATATCAATGTGATAGGGTGGATTGTTTTCCATCCCGTAATTTAATTTTGGGCAATGTACTCGCATACATCTATGAAATTCATTATCTACAGTACTTAACTCTCTTTCTTTATAGGGTATAAATAATAATGAATAATACCCTTCAACTTTGAAATAGTATTGCTCTTCTAATGAATTTATGCACCTAAAGGCGTCCGACATCTCAGAAATTTTCATTTATATAGAATATACATATGTTGCTGAAAAATATAGCTTAAACAAATATCTATATTTCTGATCTCATCAAAACTGAATTTTTGTCATTCAATGATAGTGAGGAGAAACCCTTCGCAGCTCATATTCCCAGCCGCACTTCTTTTTCGTCTTCGAATAACCAATCCAATAACACATTTTATGTTGTGAATTTTCATAAACTACAAAATTAATAGAATATTTAGGTTTATTAGAGAATAGATTGAAGCTTTTTATACACTAACTTACCACTATGCGGACGAACTTTTTTAATTAGCTGTTTATACCCAAATATTGTCTTCTGCAGCAAAGTTATATAACTTATTGTTGTAGACATGGAGCATTTAAAGCTATCCAGTTTTTATATTTTCTAGTCAAACATCCAGCTCGGAATTAATCGTACTCATAGCTCACATTCATACAATCAGCAACAATACCGCAAATATTGTTTTAAATATTCATACTATTATGAAGAATATTAACTCTATTTTGTATTAATTCAACCACTAAATTTGATGTTTCATAGATATTTAAAAGTGTACCCATCACCCAATTTCTTTCCTTTGCTATTTCTGTATCTAGATCGCTTATTTTTCTAAGTATGACTTAAAAATGTCTGGCAAGCATTACATGATTTACGTTTCATTATTGACAAAATTAATTATGAAGACAATAACGCAATCAAAATTATTTTCAGTAATGAGTTCTTCGAATAGTCGATGTATGGTGGATATCAAAATATGTGAGTTAGTTTTAAATAAAGTATTTGACTTAGAATATGCAAACACTAGCGATATGTTTACTAAGGCTCTTAGTAAGCCATTATTTTAAAATCTTACTTAGTTCTAATCGACTTAATGAAAGCGTATAACATAATATTTTGTTTCTTTTTTTTTATTTACGTTTGCGTGAAGATATTTGGAAAATTCTATACTATACTTGCTGCAAAATTTGAGATTGTATTTGCTTTGTGGTACAGTGTTTTCATAATTTACTCATACTTCCGGTTCAAATATATTCATACCATCGGTAGAAAAATACTCATACTACCGACCATTAATTTGTCAGACTAACCTGCAAAATTGTTCATACTAAACTGCAAAATATCTCATACTACCATTATGTGATTACTTTTTTTATATAAAAATAAATATGAGTACTGAACCTAAAGATAACTTTATCATCGAAGATGGCCTAGGCCACTTATTTGATAGCAAGGGTAGGAAACTAATGAC